>CM060437.1:37947985-38274185 GCA_030545235.1 Helianthus tuberosus
ACATTTGCCTCTGAACGGTTAAGCATTATACTGGCTCTTAATGGTTCAAATCTCTTACTGATTCAGCAATTAATGGTTCAGACCTCTTATTGGTTCAGCACTTAACCATTCAGATGTTGCCAAACAGCCCCTCTATCCCCATGAACCACCCCAAAAATCTCTCCACCCCAACTCTACCTTCTCCTCCCGTGGGTAGTACGTGGCCACGAACCGCACCCTCACCCTCCCCTCCCCTCCCTCTCTTCTATGATTGTCGTCTTATAGCTCTAAAATTTACCATTTGCATATGCTTTAAGGATATCTTCTATAATATGTGTTAGCGTAGCTGCCTAGGTTTGTTATTTGACAGTCATATTCAATTGTAGGCTTTGTTTGACGACATAAGTTTTATGCACACAAACTATTTAAATTCATAAATTTTCCATTTTAAACCATTATACCTATTTCCTATGTAACAGGGTACATCTAAATATGTCAGGTCGAGTCAAGTTTAATACTCTGAGTTCGACTGCATAATTTTTTAAATTGACTTACTAAATAAGCGTGTAAATTACTCAAATCAAATATTCACACGTTTTTACATAAAAAATAATATGTTAAAACTTGAAAATAGTAGAGAAAAATAGTTTACTTTGAAATTGGGGCATGGAATTCAGACATAACAATTAGGAAAAACCGCTTATGGAGTTTGCCATATGATCCAACGTGCCCATCAAGTCCGTTACATAAAGTCCCTTAACTAGAGGTGCAGAAAAAACCGGTTCCAATACTAGAACCGGTATTATGCCCGTATTCGGGTATTAAACAAACATGGTATAGTGTAACCAGTTATGGATGTTTTTAAACATGCCAAGTACAGACCGATTTGGGGATCTCGTTATGTAGCGACTTCTTCTGTTGGAACTAGCCTAACCGTTGTTGTTGTTAAAGCAACAAGTTATTCCCTTTTTAAGTTGTGCTCTTTTCTAGCATGTTTGCCTCCATCCTACTGCCATGAGTCCTCTAACTTGTGGATCAGTTCCATACAAGTTTCAATGTAGGTTGTGATTACACAGATGAACAAAAGTGATTTTAGTGACGCACAACAACGGTCAGTAAAAGGTTAATTTGGAGATGGTTACACAATAAAGTTTCTGTTGGTCTCTGAGAAAATATATATATTTAGTACAGATAAAACACAAAAGCCATTAGACCATTGGGTGTGGTTTGGTTAGTCTCTTTGGAGACCACCCGCCACGTAGGCGCCACATCACCACGGGAGGAGGACCATCCCCTTGGAGACTACCCAAGGGTGTGGAGGATGGACCATCAACTAGCTGAGGGACCCACTTTATCACAAATCAATACACACAATTAATGGGGGGGGGCACCTTTTGGATCGTCTCAGACGTCCTGGAGAAGGTGCCGGCGACGTGCCGAGCCCCAAGGGGGCGGTGTGCGACGGACTTGGACGAGCAAAGACGGGAGGGGACGACCCCCATACCCGATGGTCTTATCAGTTGGTAAGGAAAGAAAAAAGTAAAAGTCGTTGTGGTGGCCATATTCAATTGGTCTTAAAGATCACTGTCAAAATATTTATTAATTATTTTCTTAAAAAATAGAAATAAATATTGCATGTGATTTTTAATCAATTTGATGTTTATTGACGTGATTTGTATGCACGAAAAGCCCATCTAGGCCGATATCACTTGGCCACCAATTTCAAATAAACCACAACCCTAGTGATTTATGTGAGTTATTCTAATGATTTTAATTTTTAACTGTAAATCATGTGATGCATGTCATTTTCCTAAATTTGTTGGGTCAAATTAGAGAATAATGTTATCAATTATGGCGACCTTAATTAGCGAGTTTATTGTTTTGTATAGGATGGTGTTTTAATTATTTTAGTCGGGCGGTTTAGCGAGTTTAGTAGGTTTTTCAAGTAAGAGGCGGCTTGCTTGGAGGGTAAGGCTCAAGGGTCTATATATAGATTACTACACCTCACTTGGAGGGGGTGCATTTGTGAGCCACCACCCCGGAGGAGCTCACCCGAGGTGGATGATTATCTTTTGTATTGTCTTATCACATCAATGAAAATATCTATGTTCCAATCCAAAAAGCTTCTATCTTTTTTGTTCAATTTCAATACATGCGTGGCCATGTAGAGAAATTCTTTAGATGTCATCCACTGATCCACACCATCATGGTGGGCCCTAAGATATTAATCCAATTACCAAGATATAAATAAAATGTGTTCAGCCGAAAAATATTAAATTCATATCTCAGGTGGGCCCAATTTTTATTTTTATTTTTTTGCAACAAAAGGGAATGTCGTAAATGCACCAGCATTCTCCAATCATTAGTGCGTGGCCCAGTAAAATAATACCTGGCAAATTATTTGAGGCCCATAAAAAGAATTCCATGAGTAGGAGAAGAATTCCAGCCATTATTATATATATCAAATGATAACATAGGTTTGCTACGGTATTCGAGGGTAATTTCGTGATTGCAATCTTCTGCAATTCCATTAACCATACTTTTGTTATCCCGACCATTCATTCTCTCCCTACCCTCCAGAGCAAGTTACCCACCAGGCCACCACTATCACCACCGACGCTCTTCCATCTGCTGATGATCAACACTAATTGGCGTCGCCGTCACTACCGATCGTCTTCCATCTGCTGCTGCTGATCATCGTTGATTAAAGCGGCCGGCTGATTCCAAACCAGGTTAGGGTAATGCTTTAATTGGATTTTCGCCCAGTTCTGTTCATCAATGTTCTCATGTACATGTTTTTTAGTTGTTTCAGTCTTAGGTTATTTATTGATAAACTTCAATTTTGTTCACTGACTTTAAATTCAGGTCCTCTTTGATTTACGTTTTAGTAAATTACAAACCTAACTTGGTTTTACTTTTAGGGGAATCCCAAACTTTGGTATTATTAGGTTACTGATAGGTGTTTCATTGTTCACGAATTTGACGCCAATCAGTTTGGATTGATATGTCCATTGCCAATGACAAAGCAGAGGGGGGGGGGGGGGAATGACAAAATTTTGTACAGTTTATAAAAAAAGTAGTGTAAAAAACAAAACCTTTAAACAAACAGTTTTTTGAAGTTGTACAGTGTTTAGCTAGAGTGTTTTTCAAGTTCAAGGACTAAAGTAAAATCAAATATCTGACCTGGGTTTCGACTTTCAGGGATTCAGGTTGCGTGTTGGATATCTGACCTGGCCACACGCATACTTCAAGGAACTCTTTAATCGGTTACGACTTTCATGGATTTAGGATTTGTGTGTCTTTTGAACTGATTCGATGGTCATTTGGGTTTATGTTTTATATGAATTTCTGCTTTCTATTGATTATAT
This sequence comes from Helianthus tuberosus, assembly GCA_030545235.1. Classification (NCBI taxonomy): domain Eukaryota; kingdom Viridiplantae; phylum Streptophyta; class Magnoliopsida; order Asterales; family Asteraceae; genus Helianthus; species Helianthus tuberosus. The sequence continues at coordinate 37,951,333 of CM060437.1, forward strand.
TATATATCAATTAACAACATGAGTTTGCACGATTTAACCTTTTTACTTATATCTTCTGGCCACCGAGTTTTATGACTTCTTCCTTTCATCACTTTTGGTGCATAGAGAGTAAGAGTGGATGGCTTTTTACACCCACACACAAGTCTAGATAGAGAGCAGCTGAGAAAGGTTAAGGAGACCGGCCACCCTTCTTCGGTAACGTTAGTGACTGACGGGCGGTGGCAGATCTGAGAAGCCAATAGCTCGATGATGAGGATGTTGCGGACTACCCAGTAGCGGTGGCGGAGTTCGGAATTATCACTAACGTTCGACTCTACGGCGAAGCTCTAGGGTCCGACGGGAGAAGGGTTATATGGTTGAGATGAGGATGATGACCGGCACGGGAAGTGTCAGACTAAATGGAGAGCGATGGTGAAGGTGGTTATGGCGTTGCAGATCCGGAAGTTGGGTGATGGTGGTTTTTCGGTGGACACAAGACGCTACCCAACTGGCGGTGTCGGTTTACCTTTCAGGTGACGGTGGTGATGTTTTTTTTAACATTGATGGTGGTTAGAAACCCTAGCTGCCCCCTCCGGTGATGGAGGCTAAGTTTCCGACCAAACTCCGGTAAATTCTACTTCAATTGCATGTCTCAATTTTGGCAAGGATCGGTCAAAAGTTTTCTTCTTTTTCGGTTGGATGTAGTCGTCACGGCCCCCGACCCGGTTTGACCCGTTTCAGGAGCCGCGGGACAGAAAACCCGTGGTATTTATTTAATTGAGTTTAACAGCGGAAGTTTATCATCAGGATCTTTTTAAAGCTAAAATTTTCCCGATTATTTTATTTCACAACTCGGGATAAAACCCCGGTAATTTACAATACAATGATTTCACGGAGAAATCTTTATTTTACAAAACATATTTCTTTATTTTATAATGAGCCACTTTCTTAAGCTTGCAGTGCTCCACAGCACCTTTCCCGAATCACAACAGATCACCTGAAACATGTTTGAAAAAGGTTTTGTCAGCGGGAAATACTGAGTGAATCATTCATTTTACTAAAATGACCTGTTTGTTATAATTTACAGTATTAAGAGCGATTACAATGTTTCTATCTTTTAAATTAACTGACCCAGTTGTCACTTGACAGGACTTGTGACTGTGGACATATCACTTGCTGGGTCCTTTCACCCACAAGTGATAAATAATTAGTAGCTATGTGCACATCCCCCCACATACTGGCAGTAATTTCAGATAACAAGACTTAATCCCTGTAATTATAACTTTGAAATAAATATGCTTTTGAAATCAAATTTGATAAAAAGAGAATGACTCACGTTGCAGATTTAACACGGATAGAGTCTAGTCTATGGATTATCCTTGTTAACCTAATTTAAATAACAATGCACACAAAACTGAGTTAGTAATCAATACAGCAATTACGATAACTCACGAGATCAACCCCTCACAACGAATGACAAAGTGCAATACTTAAACATCCATCGAATTAACGACGAATGACAAAGTATAACCCTAATGTGGGCAGCACTTAAACATCCATTGGATATATTGATCGATCGGATAATGAATCGTAATAGCGATCGAGTTATTACCCTGTTTTGCGGCAGCACTTCGTGTTATGTGTGTTTTATAGTAATCTACGTATATCTCAGCGTATATTTGTAATTTGATCGTCGAACGAACAACAGAATGCAAGTGCCAGGCCCTTCTATTTATACCCAAAATTTGCACCTCCCGCTAGTCGCGGAAGATTCCGCGGTACGTGCCGCGTGTCGCCTGGGGTGTCAAAGTAGGGTAGGCCTGCTTCGTCGCCTATCTAACCCTGATGAGTCGACGTTGCATGAAAATTCTATTTCGACTGCATTTTATGAGGATAATTGTTAATAGGGTTTTACCCCCCTTGAGTTTTAGGGGCCCTAATCCTGATTCTGATTGTTCGGAAAATTTTAGGGTTTGTGCGGAATCACTTGGGTGTCTCAATTAGGGTTTCCTATTGGACAAATTAATTTAATAAATATGACTTTTGATGAGAGTTGTTACATTCTCCCCACCTTAATAAAAATCTCGTCCTCGAGATTTACTGGAATAATTGAGGATACTTTTTCTTCATCTCAGATTCTAGTTCCCAAGTGTATTCAGCTCCTCTCTTTGAATCCTACTTTACTTTAACTAGCACTAGTCATTTGTGCTTGAGAAACTTCACTTTTCTGTCTTCTATCTGAAGAGGTTTCTCAACAAATTTTAACTTTTCGTTTACCTCTATATCTTGGAAAGGTATTACCAAAGATTCGTCTGCTAGGCACTTCTTGAGATTGGATACATGAAATACATCATGTACTCCAACTAGTTCTTCTGGTAGTTGTAAACGATAAGCAACTGATCCTATACGTTGGATCACTGGAAATGGTCCTACGTATCTTGGACTTAGCTTTCCTTTCTAACCACTCCTTTCCAAGGAGAAACTTTCAACAGTACTCTGTCTCCAACTTGGAATTCTAACGGCTTACATCTATTGTCTGCATAACTCTTTTGGCGATCTCGAGCCGTCTTCAGCCTTTCCTTGATTTGAGTAATCTTATCAGTAGTTTCTTGCACTATCTCGGGACCTGACAATTGACTTTCTCCTATTTCTGCCCAACATACTGGAGTCCTGCACTTTCTTCCATATAGTGCTTCAAATGGGGCAGTTTCAATACTTGAATGATAACTATTGTTATAGGAGAATTCAATTAACGGTAAGTGATCATCCCAATTTCCTCCAAAATCTATCACACATGCTCTGAGCATGTCTTCTAGAGTCTGGATCGTCCTTTCACTTTGCACGTCTGTTTGTGGATGATATGTCGTGCTTAAGTTTAGTCGAGTTCCCATAGCTTCTTGGAAACTTTTCCAGAAATGAGAAGTGAAACGACTATCTCTATCTGATACAATGGAGAGTGGAACTCCATGTAGAGATACAACTTCATCTACATACAACTTTGCCAGTCTTTCCATACTAAAGGTTTCTTTCATAGGTAGAAAGTGAGCAGATTTGGTTAATCGATCCACAATTACCCAAATTGCGTCGTTACCTTTTCTGGTTTTGGGTAACTTAGTAACAAAATCCATTGTTATGAGTTCCCATTTCCATACAGGCATTTCTAACTGTTGTAGTAAACCTGAAGGTTTCTGATGTTCTGCCTTAACTTGTGAATAAGTAAGACATTTAGAAACATATCTAGCTATATCCTTCTTCATGCCTATCCACCAGAAATTCTTTCTTAAATCTTGGTACATCTTATTGTTTCCTGGATGCATAGTATACCTAGATTTATGAGCTTCCTCTATTTCTTAATTCTCCTTGCTTAGGTACCCAAATTCTGCTTTTGTGGAATCTCCAAATTCCATCAGCTCCTTTTTCTAATTCTTTAATCCGTCCCTTCATTCCTTCAGCATCATCCTTGATTGCTGTTTCCTGAACATTCTTTATTTGTTCCATTAAATCTATTTGTAGATTAATCCTGAGAGCACGAACTCGTCGTTGTTTTTCATGATACTTACGACCTAAGGCATCTGCAACTACATTTGCCTTTCCTTCGTGATACTGAATATCACAGTCGTAATCACTTAGGATTTCCATCCATCTTCTTTGTCTCATATTTAACTCTTTTTGCCCAAAAATATATTTTAAACTTTTATGGTCTGTATAGACAGTAAATTTACTTCCGTAAAGATAATGTCTCCAAATTTTAAGGGCAAAAATTACAGCTCCTAATTCTAAATCATGAGTTGTATAATTTTCTTCGTGCTTTTTCAATTGTCTTGAAGCATACGCAATTACCTTCTTGCGTTGCATTAACACACACCCAAATCCTAATTTTGAAGCATCACAATATACTTCAAAATCTTCTGTTCCTTCTGGTAAGGCTAAGATTGGAGCATTGGTTAATTTCTGTTTCAAGATTCTAAAAGCTTCTTCTTGTTTAGGTCCCCATTGAAACTTAACTGCTTTACAGGTTAGCTTAGTTAATGGTACTGCTATCTTGGAAAAATCCTTAATAAACCGTCTATAATATCCAGCTAAACCTATAAAACTTCTAATTTCCATTGCAGTTTGTGGAACCTTCCAATTGGTAATCGCCTCTATCTTAGCACGATCTACATGGATACCTTCGTGATTCACCATGTGGCCTAAAAATTGCACTTCTTGCAACCAAAATTCACATTTCGAGAATTTGGCGTACAGTTTTTCTTTTCTTAACAAAGTTAAGAGTACATGCAAGTGTTGACAATGTTCGTCCTGACTTTTGGAATAAATAAGTATATCGTCTATGAATACAATTACAAATTTATCCAAGTACGGTTTACAGATCCTATTCATCATGTCCATGAATGCGGCAGGTGCATTTGTTAATCCAAAGGGCATGACTGTAAACTCGTAATGACCATACCTAGTTCTGAAAGCAGTCTTAGGTATGTCTTCTTCTTGTACCATTAATTGATGATATCCAGAGCGTAAGTCAATCTTAGAGAAATATCTAGCTCCCTTAAGTTGATCAAACAGATCATCAATCCTAGGTAATGGGTATCGATTCTTAATTGTAACCTTATTCAATTCTCTATAATCGATACACATTCTCATCGAACCATCCTTTTTCTTAACAAACAACACTGGTGCTCCCTAAGGGGATGAGCTAGGTTGTATGAATCCTTTACTTAGTAATTCATCTAACTGTGTTTTCAGTTCTAACATTTCGGTAGGCGCTAACCGATAAGGTGCTTTAGCTATCGGTGTAGTTCCAGGAATTAGATGAATCCTAAATTCTACTTCCCTATCTGGTGGTAATCCTTGTAACTCTTCTGGAAATACCTCTGGGTATTCTGAGACTACGGGGATCTCTTTAAATTCTTTGTTCTTAGTATTAATGATTACCGAAATCATATATACTATTCCTTGTTTTCGTTCATAACTAGCAACTTTCATTACTGATATGAACTTCATGGGTTTACGCGGTTTATCTCCTGTAATCGTGATTACTTCTCCAGTAGGTGCCTGAATTTCTATAGAATTCTTTTCACAAAGGATTCGAGCATGGTTGGCTATTAACCAATCCATTCCTAACACAACATCAAATTCAGCTAATTTCATAGGTAACAGATTTGCAGAAAATTTATGACCTGAAAGTTCTATTTCTACTTTTTGCAAAACCTGGTCTATTTTAACTGAATTCCCATCTGCGGTTTCGACTGTAAAAATCTGCCTAATGTTGGTTAAATGTAACTTAAGAGCTTGACAGAATAAAGTATTTATAAAACTTTGGTTTGCACCAGAGTCAAATAATACTTTTGCGTATACGTTGTGAACTAAGAACGTACCAGCTATCACATCTGGAATGAGTTCTGCTTCTTGAGTGGTTAGCTGGAATGCTCTGACATTCTTTTTAGTGGCTCCATCAACCGTCTTGGCTTTGTTGTCTGCTGGTTTGACCACTTTAGGACATTCTGTTTTGAAATGTCCTGCTTTTCCACAATTGTAACAAATTATGGATTTCTTCCTGCAATTTTCTTCACGATGTCCTACAGTTTTGCAAAAATTGCAATATATCTTGCATCTTCCAAAATGTTTCTTTTTGCAATTTTGACAGAACGGCAAAGTTGAAGATTGCCCTGTTCCTCTTTTCTTGAAGCTGTTATTATTACCCGTACGAAATCCTTGGGTAATTTTCTGAGCCATTTCTTTTTTCTTATTATCGTCTCTTGTGCGTACCAGTTCATCAGTTAGGGTGTTGGCTAATTCCACTGCATCGTCAATAGTGCGAGGTCTCGCAGCTTTAACGATATTGCGGATTTCACCAATCAATCCCCAAATATAGCGAGAAATGAGTACCGGTTCTGGCGAAGCCAGTGTTGGTACCACTCTAGCATATTCGAAGAATGTCGAAGTATAATCGCGATAATCTACACCCATCATTCTATGATTTAGGAACTTATTTGCCATTTGATCTTTTTCATATTCGGGACAGAATTTCCTTTCTACCAGACTCTTAAATTCTTCCCAGTTCATGGCATATGCCTCAATCCTTCTTTTAGCTTGTAAAACAGTGTTCCACCATTCTAACGCCCCTTCTTTAAAAAGATTGGAAGCATACATAACTTGATCTTCCGCAACACATTTACTTATAGCAATTACTGCCTCAGTTTTCTCTAACCAACGTAATGCTGCAATAGCCCCTTCATTACCTGCAAACTCAGTTGGTTTACAGGCAAGGAATTCTTTGTAAGTACAACCAGGTGTTGCAGCTTTCATTTTCTTGAAAATTGGGGATTGCAGATCATTATTGATATTAACATGATTTCCGCCTCCGTTTATACTGTTACTAAAGTTGTCGCCTTGAGTACGTTTACTAGGAATGATTGATTGAGGTTTAACAGGTTTTTGAACAGCAGCAACAATTGCTGGAATATCATTGGCTATTCCTTGTGCAACGATATCCTCTATATCTTGTCTATTTAACAATTGTTCTTCCTGAATTTGCTCAGATTGATTTACTTCATTTACTGGTTCATTACCAAGGTTTGCCATCTGATAATTAATTTATAGATAAATAATTAGTATAAAAGAAATAATCCAATGTTATAATTAATTGCACATAATCACGAAAACGAACATACAAACAAAATTGTAAATTTTCTAAAATTTCATTTGTTTTATAGATTATATCATGCCTCTATATACAACCGTTTTATTATTTCTTTTACACATACTGATTTTTATTAATATTACTATTACACAATCATAGTCTTACTACCCACTTCTTTCTTGTCACTTGTTTCCCTAAAAACGAAGCTCCCTTTCATCATATTTCCAGGCAATTTGTCCTCCTATCTCTCGGATCCTATTCCCAGCATCCATCAGCTCTTCACCAAAATGGCGAAGTTCAGCCATATTCTCGTTGCTCATCGGTGGATTGGGTAAAGGTTCTGGATCAAATTGTGGGAGAAAGGAATAAGGACTGTTGACAATGTTTTGGAATTGCCAGTCATATGTCCACCATTCATCCATCCCTAAAGGTTGGGTATGGATTATGGGTTCTGAAATTGCTGGTTCAAAATTTATAGGAATTTGGGTTTCAATAGGACGAGTAAAAACATTTGTATTGACAGGCTGAATAGTATCACAGCTTGCCAATATAAAATCTATTTCCTCCTGAAATGTCATTTCCTGGTTTCGTTTAGAACTTTCTCCAATTTCCATCTGAGTTTGTCTAGTACCTTTTCCAACATCCGTGTCTATTTCCTTAGAGTATTCCTCAAATTGTATTCCCATTTGCCTAGATTCTTCCCTCACTTCAGTCTCCAATTCCGGCTGTCTAAAACTTTCCCTGGTTTCAATTGCTTTTCCTTTTTCTAAGGGATTATTTATTTTAGGAAGTCTCTTAGCTGGCTTTTTCTTACGTAGACGACTCCCCCACACATATCTCCTTCTTTTCTTTGGTTTTGGCTTTTTCAGAGGTGGAGCATTGAATTCTATTGGTTGTTCCACATCAGGAAAGTACCCAGTAAATTCTTTAGAAACTTCTATGTTTACAGGGTAAAGGTTGAGATTCTCTAGGGCTCCAGATAACTCATTCATGCTGTTTAAAATAAATTAAAAATTTTATAATAACTTTCAAAATAACCTTCACATATTATTGCATACCATATTATTACAAAACAACTGAAATTTAAAACATACTTATGTTTTATTGTAAATTTATTTATTTACTGGATGGATTTTCTAGCTTATGGTTTGCTAATTAATTTATTTAGAGATCTGCATTTACTGCTACTGTAGCTAACATATAAAGATCTGCCCATTTTTCGTCTAACTTGTCTTCCCAATGTGATTTACTGATTAATTCCTGGGTTTCTTGTTTAATCTTCTTTTCTCGGAGTTTCTTTATTTTCTCCTGGCTTTTCTTAATAATCAGATTTCTTTTACTAGAAGATAGTGGTTCCTCATAATGTGCCTTTCGCACAAATATTCCTTCTTCAGGAATTGCAGGGAGTTTTGAGGAATTTGTTTGGGATGAACTTCCCTTCTCGTTGGATGACCTATCTAATTTAAGATAGATGTTTGACAACTTTTGCTTACCCATACTGTAACTAACAAATAATCAGTTAATAAAACACATAATAACATAATGGAAATCAGGAAAATTAAGTATTTCTAAATACTTAATAGGCTTAAATCAGTGGCTCTGATACCACCTTTTTCTGTCACGGCCCCGACCCGGTTTGACCCGTTTCAGGAGCCGCGGGACAGAAAACCCGTGGTATTTATTTAATTGAGTTTAACAGCGGAAGTTTATCATCAGGATCTTTTTAAAGCTAAAATTTTCCCGATTATTTTATTTCACAACTCGGGATAAAACCCCGGTAATTTACAATACTATGATTTCACGGAGAAATCTTTATTTTACAAAACATATTTCTTTATTTTATAATGAGCCACTTTCTTAAGCTTGCAGTGCTCCACAGCACCTTTCCTGAATCACAACAGATCACCTGAAACATTTTGAAAAAGGTTTTGTCAGCGGGAAATACTGAGTGAATCATTCATTTTACTAAAATGACCTGTTTGTTATAATTTACAGTATTAAGAGCCGTTACAATGTGCTAATGATTGACGCCACCTACAAAACGAACATGTACAACCTGCCATTTGTTCAGGTCGTAGGCATGACGTCGACAAACATATCGTTTACGGCTACTTGTGCGGTAATTTCCGCTGAGAAGTTAGAGAACTACCTATGGGTGTTGCAGAGGATCAAGTCTATGCTGGTAGGATGTATGGAACCGCACGTTATTTTAACAGACAGGGAATTTGCGCTAATTAACGCGTGTGAACAAGTTTTTCCAAAAACGCATAAGTATCTTTGTCGGTTCCATATTCAACAAAATATTAATAAGAACAGCAAGAGGAAATTCTCTTGAAGCACAGCTGAAAGAAGATGGCCGTGAACGTGAGTATTTCTTACATAATTATGTTCAAATTTTATATAATAACAAAAACTGACTATTTACGTTTTTTAATTTCAGAGGTTTTTGATTATTTGATGAAATCCTAGTTTGATCCGTACCGTGAAAAGTTTGTATCTTGCTGGACTAACAAAACTATTAACTTTCACCAAACTACGACCAACAGGGTTGAGGGCATGCATGCAACACTAAAAAGTCACTTTCCAAGTCATCGCAACACACACTGGATAAACTTGTTGGACTAGATACTCCTTGGTCGCGCCTCTTTCAGCTAGCGATGGAGGACTCGTACCGTGAGCTTACGATCGAGTTTCTTTATTCTTTTACATATGCGCTGCATCCGGCGGATTACGTGGAGGACCCGGATTTTCCAGTCCAAGAGGTTACATTCCGTCTAGCCGGTCAGCAGTTTGAGATGAGTGTGCGGGAGTTTGCTGTCCATTCAGGTTTGTACACAGAGCCCGAGCTTGATACTGATTTATATACGCAGGGGGTTAGGGCGATGGACAGGCAGACGCTTATTAGTTTCTGGAGGGCCATTTCCAGGGTTCCCTTTGGGAAATCCTCGCAAAAGACCACCACCATTAAAGACCCCTTGTACCGATACCTGCACCATATTATCGGGTCATCTATCGTGCCGCGGGGTACCAGCAGAGAGAAGGTCAACCTCAATGACCTTTTCTTTCTATACTGCCTACTTCGCGGCCAGACCTGCGATCTAGCAGCCTGCCTGGCAGATTACTTTGCAGGTGCACACCACCGGCAGCTCCGCGGGAAGCTGCACAGTGGCTCATACATCACCGCCATTGCACGCTCGCTAGGGCTCGTGCCCGAGAGTGATCCGGAGCTGTCCGCGCCGATCCCGTCAACTAGGTTGGGCCGCGCGTCAGTATCTAGCATGCAGATCACCCGTACCTTTGATGTTGGTCTGAGGTTTAGGGGCCGTGACAGGCAGATTTGGCATGCGGAGGAGTTGCCGGAGGTCATCCCGGTTGTTATTGAGGTGAGGGATGGAGTGTTAGCGCCTGCTCATGTTCAGGAGGCCGCTCGGCAGGCTCAGCTACAGGCTCTGGGCCTCGATCAGCCTCAGGGCCAGCCTCAGGCTCAGGCTCAGGCTGTATTCGAGGATCCGGCTCAGGAGGAGCATGTCGAGGAGATCCCGGTACCACCAGTTCAGCCAGCTCCTGACCCGCCACAGTACCCGCAGCACGTTTACGCTGACCTGCCTCCGGCAGCGCGTGAGGTGGCTCGGGACTTCGACCGGCGCCTCAGACGCCAGGGCACACTCATTGACTGGATGGTCGAGACGCTCGTTGCTCTACGAGAGCTCGCCGGGTTGCCTCCACTTCCCCTCCCACCGTCCCCACCGCACGAGGATTAGTACCTTAGTTTGTTTGTATAGTGTTTTGTTATGTATTATGTACTCAGTTGTACCTTTTTGTTTTGTATGTACAAACTGATATATATATATATATATATATATATATATATTGCAGTTAATCTTCTATTTACATCACGTTGGTTTTGGATTGTTTACGTTTAATTCTTATGGCTTTCTGTACATTTTATTTAACGTGTTCGTTTAATTTAACAAAATAAACTAGGTTAACAGTTTATAAAGACGCACTTATATTATATACGTTCTATAAAAATAATGACGTAAAAAACGTAATTATAAAACAACTATGAATTATATGTAATACTAATACTTTATAATAATAATAAAACTCAAATACAATTTTTTCATCCAAAAAACACTACCAAACTAACCCAAATCCCACCTATTTCCAACAAACAAACAACACAAACTCCACTCCACGCGCCATTTGTCTTTTTGCACACCCAAAGCGCCCCTCTTTGGCCATAGCGTTGCGCTTTGGGTGTGCAAAAAGACAAATGGCGTGTGCGAATAGACCAGGCCTACAAATTTTCAGGTTTTTGTGCATTTGTTGGCTTGTTGCTACACATGGGGCCCAACATGTTGCATATAGCAGGTATGAATTTTTATGCCATTCATGTATTTGTTGGAGCTTGACATGGTTAATGGACCCCACTGATGACAGCAACTTGATTTAAATTCTCATCATGATGTTAAGATAAGGCAAGAGATGTGGATGATATTTTTAGGGGCCACACATAAAGTTCTAGCAGGTATGATTTTGAGTGGGCCGATTATTTGTGCTACTATTTGGGCCACTTAGTTTTGATTGGGCTGGGATCATTTTCTGTTTGGGCCGTTTGGAAATATTAATATTGGGCTGCAAATTGTTGGCGAAGTTGGCCAATTAAAGTGGTGCAAAATTTTAGAGCATATATGAGTTAATTTATTGGGCCGGGATTTATTATACATTTTTTGGGCCACGAATAAGATTAGGTCGTCGATTTTTATGGTATATGGCGACTTTATCAGTGGATCGGGGCTAAATGCAATCTGACAGAATTGAAGATCTTCACAATGATGTTAATTATTTAATTTTTATCATTGAAGTTTGAACCCTATCACATGCCTATTACAAGTTTATCTTTAACAAGATACGGAGCTTTGATTGACAAGATATAGGAGGGTCTACATTTGTGGGGGAAAACTACAATGAAGATTTTGGGTATTTAGCTGATTTGTAAAGATTCGAAGACGACGTCAGATTTATTTTTGGAAGATCATTTGAAGAATTGATAGCATCATTCTCGGGGGGAATATTGTTGGGTCAAATTAGAGAATGATGTTATCAATTATGGCGACCTTAATTAGCGAGTTTATTGTTTTGTATAGGATGGTGTTTTAATTATTTTAGTCGGGCGGTTTAGCGAGTTTAGTAGGTTTTCCAAGCAAGAGACGGCTTGCTTGGAGGGCAAGGCTCAAGGGTCTATATATAGATTACTACACCTCACTTGGAGGGGGTGCATTTGTGAGCCACCACATCGGGGGAGCTCACCCGGGGTGGATCATTATCTTGAAACCTTTTATCACTATCAATGAAACATTTGTATTGTTCAAATCTTTGTTTCTTATCTTTCTAGTGTTTATTGATGGTTCACAAATCACCCGTCTCGTATTATTTATCGAATCGAAACTGGATCCCGTAACGATCCGGTTTTAGTCTCGGTTCGGTGAAAAATAGTGAGACGGGTAATTTTGAGCCAAGAACAAAGATAAACAATAGAAAGATAGATAAACATAGATTGAAAGAAAGATAGTTTTCATTGAATGTGACTAGGCAAATTACAAGATTATCATCCACCCCGAGTGAGCTCCCCCGGGGTGGTTGCTCACAAAATGCACACCTCACAAATGAGGTCTAGTACTATATTTATAGCCCCTTGGGCCTTGTCCTCCAAGCAAGCCGCCTCTTGCTTGGAAAACCTACTACACTCACTAAAACGTCCGACTATTACGAATAAAAACGTCAAATAATATAAACAATAAATATGCTAAATGACGTCGGCGTAATTGATAACATCATTCTCCATTTTGACCCTACAATATTCCCCCGAGAATGATGCTATCAATTCTTCAAATGATCTTCAAGAATAAATCCGACGTCGTCTTCGAATCTTCACAAATCGGCTAAATACCCAAAATATTCACTGTTGTTTTCCCCCGCAAATGTAGACCCTCCTATATCTTGTCGATCAAAGCTCCTTATCTTACTTTTGAAGATACAATTGTAATAGGCATATGATAGGGTTCAAACTCCAATGATAAAAATCAAATAATTAGCTTCATTGTGAGGATCGTCAATTATGTCAGATTGCATTTAGCTCCTGATGCACCGCGAAAGTCGTCAAATACCATAAATATCGACGGCCAGAAAATATATCATAAAGTTGCCGGCCCAAAATTCAGACCCAATCTGAACTCAAATTCACTAAAAAAAGAAAACCCAAAGTGCAATCTAAGTCCCAAAAATCAAATGCTAAGCCCATCAAACAAAAATAGTCTCTGCATACTCCTTGAAAACCAAAACCCAATCTCTCGCTTGCCATATCAAACACGAGCCCAAACAAGTTGAAGGCCATACCTGGATGTGTGGCCCAAAAAAAACAATCCAAAAATATTGGATATCTCAATACATGCGTGGCCATGTAAAGGTGCACAAAATAACCGGTTAATTAACCGTAACTGGTTATTAACCGAAACCGTAACCGGTTAATAACCGATTTAGGAATAACCGGTTAGTGGTTATTTTTAACCGTAGGTTAGTAACCGGTTATAAGTGTTTAGTATAATAACCGGTTATTAACCGGTTTTTTTAAACCGGTTTTTTAACCGATAGAATGGTTAACCGAAAAAATAACCAAAAAATTCAAAAAAAAGGCAAAAAAACCGGTTAATAACCGAAAATAACCGGTTAATTAACCGAACCGGTTAAAGTAATTAACCGGACCAATTAAAAAAATAACCGGTTAAAGTAATAACCAGTTAAAGCATTAACCGGTTAAAGTCAAAAAGTCAAATTAACCGGTATAACTGGTTAACCGAACCGGTTATTAAAATTAACCGGTTTGTGCACCTCATCCACTGATCCACACCATCATGGTGGGCCCCAAGATATTAATCCAATTACCAAGATATAAATAAAATGTGTTCAGCCAAAAAATATTAAGGGGCTGTTTGGCTAAGCTTATTTTAGTGATTTATTTACTTATTTACTTTTTGAAAAGTTAAAAGGTGTTTGGGTTAGCTTATTATGTGAGATGAATAAGTAAATAAGTCATTCAATTATGACCTATTTGCTTTTCAAATAAGCAAATAAGTAAACAAGTAAAAAAAATAAGCTTAGCCAAACAGCCCCTAAATTCATATCTCAGGTGGGCCCAATTTTTTTTTTTTTTTTTTTGCAACAAAAGGGAATGTCGTAAATGCACCAGCATTCTCCAATCATTAGTGCGTGGCCTAGTAAAATAATACCTGGCAAATTATTTGAGGCCCATAAAAAGAATTCCATGCGTAGGAAAAGAATTCCAGCCATTAGGATACACGGTATGGGGGTCGTCCCCCTACCGTCCCGGTCCGTCGCCGGTTGTTACACCGTGCCGCCCTCCCACGTCCCGTCGTCGTCGTCCTTTTCTCGCCGTTTGCGACGGTCCAAAAAGGTGGGGCCCCCTACCTAAAGTTGCCGTTAAAAAAAAATTCCATTTTAAACAAACAAACAAACGGTCAAATTTTTAAAATATATATATTTCCATTCCATTTTCACTTTCATTCACAAATTTAACCCCAAAATTTCATCTCTCTCTCACATAATTTTTAAAAATCTTCTTCCACTTTTATAAACCTTATACTCTTTCATGGATCCCTTCAACAACCCGAACAATCCCAACAACCCGACCCAACCTAATGTTTTGTTTGTTTTTTATAGGTAATAACCAATCGGGTGAGGGGTTTTGGTCCAAGGTTTTGGCGAAGTTCCTCGTCCTTATGGACCAAGGCCCGTATCGAGATATCGACTTGGTCTCCTCAAAGTGGCGGAAAATGAACGCGTCCGTCAATAGGTTTTTTGCGAGGAATATAATAAATTATATACAAGTGACCGTCGTAGCGGCATGAGCGACGACGATGTGTTCAAAAAAGCGTTGGACAAGTATAAGGCGAACAATGGTAATACCAACTTTGCTCACGTTCGCGCGTGGGCAATTCTAAAAGACGAACCAAAATGGGCGCCGATTCCCAACAAGGTGGCGATGGCGAAACGCCAAAAAACATCGGAAACGGGTAGTTTTAGCGCCGGTGGATCGGACGCGAGGTGTCACATAAACTTAAATGATGACGCCGACTTTGACGAAGAGGAGTACGGCGTACATGAAGCGGAGCGTCCACATGGCCGAGACAAATCAAAGAAGGAGCGGGCCAAGGGGAAAGAAAAGGAAAAGGTGGACCCGAAGATGGAAGAGTTTATGGAACAGTTAAAAATGTACAACGACGTCTCGGCCCAAAAGACGAAGGCGAAGGAGCGGGCCGTCGAAGAAAAAGCTCGTGTAGCGGAAGAAAAGTTACGCGAGAAAGTCCGATTGTCGAATGAGAAAATAAGAATTTCGGATGAAAAAATTCAGCTAAAGGAATGGGAAATGATAACGATGGATGTCGATCAGTATCCCGAGCTGAAATGTTCTATGTTGAAAAAACTTCAAACCGACATCATGAAGAAGCATAATATTATTTAAGTCTATGTTTTTTTTTGTTAGTATATTTGTTAAATGTTAAAAAAAATAGAAGACTAAAAAAAATAAAAAAACATAAAAAGTGGTGAAGGACTATGACTAGGACCATCCTCTCATGCCCTCTAGTTTTGGAGGATGCACCAACTTTGGGAGTACTATGACGTGGCGCCTACGTGGTGGACCATCCTCCAAGGATGGACCATCACCATACCCACTAGCCTTATAATCATATGAACAAGAGGTTCTTGTCTCTTAGTGGGAGGTCTTGGGTTCAATCCCAAGTAAGGGTGAGTTATTTATAAATATAGTAGTTTGGGAGAGTAACGTTAGCCATTAAAAAAAAAACAAAGCATCAACAATTTCATGTGGGCCCAGATTCACTTCATGAAGTTTGTGCAATCATTGGCCAATCATACCCTAGCCCATGCAAACATTTCCTGTCAAACCCTAGCCGCAAACTATGTTACTAGCCGTCACCATGAAAACAATCTTAATCGCCGGAAACTAGATTAAAACTGCTGGAAATACCATGAATAACCACCGGAATCTAAGACGACATCATCCGTCGTCATTACAGTTCACCATCCGTCACCCAGTTCACCGGAGACCCACGCCTGACCGGAAAAAGGCCATATCTGATATTACCATGCATATTGTACCATCACACACAATGCGCCGCCATGAACCATCATCCCACCAATCCCTACCATAGACCACTTTCTGCCATCACCCACACCGTCAACCACTCATGATCGGAAAAATAACGACCAGCCGTTTATCAGTTCTGGTTAAAAAGGAAACACGGCAGACACAACCGTTATCAGCAGATAAAGACCACCTCTTCTGGTCGCCAAAGTTTATAAACCCAAACCCAATGTCGTCTTCTTCTTTGCGAACCCTGGTTCGGTCGCTGATATCTATAACCGTAAACACCATGTGCATTCACCATAAACCGCCGGCAACAAATATGAACCAGTAAAACATCAATAAATCATTGATATCTGACCGAGTTTACAAACCAACGCAACCAGATCCATTTCTATGATATCTCGAACAAAATCATTCAGATCTATAACCTTATTGTCACAACTCATGGCAAATAATATTTTAAACACATGGAACCGGAAAGAATTACATCTCTATTTCTACTCAACTGGATAAAGTCACTCGAAGAACAAATAAAACATACCATAAATTCGCTGTTGTGAATAACCCAGATTTTCAACCACACCAGCTTCTCTCCTCACCATTCTTAAAGAACAAACATGCTGGGAACAATAACTTCACAGCTGAACAAACCCGGCAGATCTGAAATAACCGAACACACATTGATCTACAAATGTTTTACGTCTCCAGCGGTTTTCCGGTAAAGACCCGACCGAACCGAGAACTGAAATGAGCCACCGAGGCTCTGATACCAAATGATAGTCCCGTAACGATCCGGTTTCAGTCTCGGTTCGGTGAAAAATAGTGAGACTGGTAATTTTGAGCCAAGAACAAAAATAAACAATAGAAAGATAGATAAACATAGATTGAAAGAAAGCTAGTTTTCATTGAATGTGACTAGGCAAATTACAAGATTATCATCCACCCCACGTGAGCTCCCCCGAGGTGGTTGCTCACAAAATGCACACCTCACAAATGAGGTCTAGTACTATATTTATAGCCCCTTGGGCCTTGTCCTCCAAGCAAGCCGCCTCTTGCTTGGAAAACTTACTACACTCACGAAAACATCCGATTATTATAAATAAAAATGTCAAATAATATAAACAATAAATATGCTAAATGACGCCGGCGTAATTGATAACATCATTCTTCATTTTGACCCAACAACATCATGATTACTTCTGACATGTCAAACTCTTTCAAATGTGTGTATGCGGTTTGTTTGTGTTTGATTTCATTATTTGACCATGGGTAGTGGTGAGCCTCTCCCTTGGCATTATCCGACATGTGGCTGCCTAGTAAGCAAAAGGGATTATGAGGCTTCAAGTGTAGTTATTCCCTTTTTAAGTTTGCACCTCTGATTCATCTTCTCAGGGGATCAACATGATAGAAACAGTAGTTAGCTAGGCTTTGCAAAATAAAGAAGAACTAGTGCTATTAAATCCGCACGTTGCGCCGGAAACCCTTGCGTTGCGCCGTGGGTGGGTATTAGTAACTGACACTTGTTATAGCAACCAATAAAGAAAAAAAATCATGATATGACCAAAAATATACCAACACAGCGGGATTTGATCGGTATTGGTTTGTTTTGTTACGCCACCTACACTTGTTACAACAACCCATAGAGGAAAAAAAACTTGATATAACCAAAAAATACCGACACGTGATTTACATCGATAAAAAACAAACGCAAGCTATAAAGATATATATATAAACCACTAAATAACACATAAGAAAACCTTTAAAACAAAGAATTACTATTCATTTAAGTTTGTGTATTAATAGTATACAATAGTATACAATATACAATAGTATACAATAGTATACAATATACAATAAATAAATAAATAAAGATATGTAATTGTTTTATTCATTATCCTATATAACATTTTGGGTAGGGGCTTGGGAACAGTTCCCGCTTCCAGGTTTTGGCGACCTCCATCTGCCGGTCCATCACTAATAACCACCGCCTCACCCCAACTCCATTTCCGGCGACAGACGAAATCGGAAGAGGCAAGTTTTTACCCACCTATATTTGCCTGTCATCACCACTGGTATACAATAGCTTCTTGTCACCCACCCGCCATGCCCTAAATCCAGCTCCGGCGACAAACGAAATCAAAAGCGACAACTGATCTATTCCCTTTCTTCCCTTAACAGTCGCTCTTCTGGCTCAAACCAACCTCACCTCATCCCTGGTCTGCCCAAAATCGACATCGGCGAAACAACCACCGCCAAATCGCAAGGTCACATGATAGGAGACCCAGGAAAACCTGGGTTGGATTCTTGAGCCAGTGCAATGATAGGAGACTCAGGAAAACCTGGGTTGGATTCTTGAGCCAAACGGGTTTTACCGGTAATTTCACCGTCATGCCTACGGGGGGTGGGTTACCGGGTTTTCCCCGGAATTGGTGGTGGACTCGGGTTACTCTCGGAGTACTCCGTTTATCCAGTAGGTACCACGAGAGTGCTAGGGATTGATTCTGTTGGCCGTTCAAAAAAAAAAAAACATAGATGTCTACTTCATAAACCACAACCCAAGTGATGGTTTCCGACTGAGACTAGGGCTCTAACAGGTACACTTCAACAAACTAGGTTTCTAATTTCAGTTACCTTTATGTTAGTGTTTTCAACTTTGAATGTTCTTCTTCGCCTTCTGCTTGGGTGGAGATGAATTTCAACTTTAATGTGTTCATGTAATTCAATTCGGAAGTTGTTGCTAATGTGTAAGAATTGTAAAATTGATATAGAATGCAAATTAATATATTTAAACTGTGTAAAAGAAAACTGATAATGTTACATATTATTTTGTTGAAGATGAACTCCAAGAATTAATTGGAGTTTGGTCCATACTCATCAAAACGAACGAGCCCCTGCTAAAATCGATTTAAGGTCAGGATATCATCAATTAAAGGTACAGGAAGAGGACATTCCTAAAACCGCATTTAGAACAAGGTATGGACATTATGAATTTACTGTCATGCCATTCGGTTTAACCAATGCCCCAGCTGCATTTATGGACATGATGAACCGAATATGTAAGCCATATTTGGATAAATTCATAATTGTATTTATAGATGATATTCTCATTTATTCTAAAAATAAGGAGGATCATGCAAAGCATTTGCACGCACTTTTAAGTTTATTAAGAAAGGAAAAGCTTTAAGCTAAATTTTCAAAATGCGAATTTTGGTTAGAACAGGTACAATTTCTTGGACACCTAGTCAATCATGAAGGAATTCATGTGGATCCCACAAAGATCGAGGAAATTACTAAATGGAAAACCCCTGAGTCACCAACCGAGGTTAGAAGTTTCTTAGGATTGGCCGGTTATTATAGAAGATTTATTCAAGATTTTTCTAGAATAGTCATTCCTTTAACTAAGCTAACCTGTAAATCTGTTAAGTTTGAATGGGGATTAAAACAAGAGGAAGCATTTAGAATCCTTAAGCAAAGATTAACCCATACACCCATATTAGCAATACCAGAAGGAACTGAAGATTTTGTAAATCTATTGTGACGCTTCCAAATTAGCTTATGGATGAGTGTTGATGCAACGTCAAAAGGTTATAGCTTACGCATCTAGACAACTTAAGAATCATGAAGAGAATTATTCAACCCATGATTTAGAATTGGGAGCTATAATTTTTTCTCTTAAGATTTGGATACATTACCTTTATGGTAGTAAGTTTACCATATTCACTGATCATGAGAGTTTAAGGTATATTTTCAAGCAAAAGGATTTGAATATGAGACAAAGACGCTAAATGCTTAGTAATTATCATTGTGATATCCAGTATCATGAAGGAAAAGCAAATGTAGTGGCAGATGCTTTAAGCCGAAAGTATCATGAAAAGCCAAAAAGGGTACGTTCTCTTAAATTAAATCTGCAAGTAGATTTAAATAATCAGATAAGAGATGCACAAGAATCAGTAATCAAGGATGATACTGAAAAATTAAAAGGTATGCTAAAAGAATTAGAACAAGGAACCGATGGAATTGGAGATTCCGTGAGAAGAGAATGTGGATACCTAAATTTGGAAACCTACGTCATCGTATATCAGAAGAAGCCCATAAGTCTAAGTATACGATGCATCCAGGAAATGACAAGATGTATCAGGATTTAAGGAAAAATTTCTGGTGGATAGGAATGAAAAAGGACATCGCAGCCTATGTTTCTAAATGTTTAACTTGCTCACAAGTTAAAGCTGAACACCAGAAACCCTCAGGTTTGTTACAGCAATTAGAAATGCCAGTATGGAAATGGGAATTGATAACAGTGGATTTTGTTACCAAATTACCCAAAACAAAGAAAGGAAATGATACAATCTGGGTGATTGTAGATAGGCTAACCAAGTCAGCTCATTTCCTACCAATGAAGGAAACTTTCAGTATGGAACAGCTAGCTAAATTATACGTAAATGAAATTGTTTCATTACATGGAATTCCTTTATCAATTGTTTCTGATAGGGATAGTCGATTTACCTCTCATTTTTTGTCAAGTTTCCAAAAGGCTATGGGAACCAAGTTAAATCTAAGCACAGCTTATCATCCTCAAACCGACGGGCAAAGCGAAAGAACAATTCAGACGATGGAATACATGCTTAGAGCTTGTGTAATTGATTTCGGAGGTAATTGGGACGATCACTTACCTTTAATAGAATTTTCTTATAATAATAGTTATCACACAAGTATCAATGCTGCACCATTTGAAGCACTTTATGGACGAAAGTGCCGAACCCCAGTCTGTTGGGCAGAAATTGGGGAAAAGCAAATGTCTGGACCTGAGATAGTGCAAGAAACAACTGATAAGATTATTCAAGTTAAGGAACGACTGAAAGCAGCAAGTGATCGACAAAAGAGTTATTCTGATAACCGACGCAAGCCATTGGAATTTCAAGTAGGAGATAAAGTATTGTTGAAAGTCTCTCATTGGAAAGGAGTATTAAGATTTATCAAACGGGGAAAGCTAAGTCCCAGGTATATTGGACCTTTTGAGATTATTAGAAGAATAGGACCTGTAGCCTATCAGCTACAACTGCCAGAGGAAATGGCAGGAATACATGATGTGTTTCATGTATCTAATCTCAAAAAGTGTTTAGCTGATGAATCATTGATAGTACCTCTTAAGGATATAGAGGTAAATGAACAACTCAAGTTTGTAGAAAGGCCTCTACAAATTGAAGACAGAAAAGTCAAGAACCTCAAGCATAAAAGATTAGTTCTGGTCAAAGTGAAGTGGGACTCCAAAAGAGGACCTGAGTACACATGGGAACTCGAATCTGAAATGCAAAGAAAATATCCGCACTTATTCCAGTAGATCTCGAGGACGAGCTCTAAAACAAGGTGGGGAGGATGTAACAACCCTCAATAAAACCGACACTCTCAAATATTTCCGACACCCTTTTATAATTAAAAATATCCCAATATGTCTTTAAATACACCCCGTATGTGAAAACCGAGCCCGAAATACAATATAACCTTTAAAAATAAAATTTAAATCTGAAAAATAAGTCGAGGCGGGCCGCGTAGACCCACCCCAAGCCTTTATGCGGGCGGTATCAGGGTTGAAACCTGATATTGTAATTCTTAAGTTAAGGCGGGCCGCTTAAGGTCACCTTAGCACTTACGCGGGCCGTGAGAGATTAACAACGCGGAGACACCCTAGGCCGACACGTGTCGACATCGTGGCGGACCTACCTGATGAGCCGGACAAGCTAGTCCGTTGACTAGCTTTGACGCGGGCCGCGTAGACCTTCGTCTACCCTTACGCGGGCCGCGAGAGAATCAGGTATCAGCACTATATAAGAAGGCCATCGGGTTCAACCAAATTTCGTTCACAATTCGATTCTCAATCTCAATTTCTGAAATATATGCTTTAGAAAGCTGGTATTATACCCCTAATTAGCGAGGTTCTGCTCCGTTGTAAGTATTATAACCCCAGTTTCGTAATAGATACGCTGCCCGATTGATTTAGGGTTCCGTAACAATTGTCGTGGTTCTGCCCGACGTTGTTGTTGGAATGCCGTCTCGGAGAGGGTATCATTAATATTTTCAAAGGGTTATGATACTAACCAATGTACATTTGTATAAATTATAGATTATATCCAGGAAACCCTTACGCGAAGTCTAAGATAGCAATGTGAGTTTATCCTCTTTTTGATAACCTTTTTGTAATACTTTACAAAACCTTAAATGTTTTACAATGTGATTAAGCGGTGATTGAGTCTTTGTAGTTCTTCAATTACTGCCGGTATGTTGGGGTTTTGTATACAAAATTTACTACACTGTGAGTAGTAAGTCGGGGATGACAGTACGTTACCATTGGACGACGAGTTAGCCAATGTGTAATATGACCCACAAGTCAGGATTGACAGTACTGAATGAGTAATTGTGTAGAAATAAACAATGTGATCGCTCTCAATACTGTTTTAATTGATAAAATGTTTGTTGATTAAACTTGGATTCACTCACCAGTATTTCCCACTGACAAATGTTTTTAAAACGCGTTTCAGGTAGCACAATGTGACAGCCAATTAGTAAAAAGCCAGCTGGAGAGCACTGAAGGCTTGGGAAAAATGTGGCTATAAAAGTTACCTAAAAGACGATGTTTTAAATTCAATAAAATAGGGTTTATCCCTATAAACGTGTTGTAATAAGAAACTTGGGTTTTACCCATGTGATTATTAATATTAATGAGGTGGTTTTACTCTGATAAACATTTCCTAACTACGGTCCTGATGTAATTTCCGCAGCCAAATTAACAAGCTGATACCACCGCACTCTGAGTTCACGTCCGCCCGTTCACGGGACAGATAAGGGATCAGGGGTTACGACAGAAGGTGGTATCAGAGACTAGCCACTGGTCTAAGCCAAAGAAGTGTTCTGCTGACACTTAAATTCTAAACTTTGTGTTAGGAAATAAATTACGGAAATACGTGCATAACTGTATTTATTTGTTAGGTGTTATTTGACTATTTGTTAGTTTACAGTATGAGTGATCAAGGACCCTCAGACATGTGTCGTCGGTTGTCTGATTCACCTAGGACTGAAGGTACCTCTTCACAGCCTGCCCTTTCTGGGTATTCTGCTGATCAGGAAGAAGGGATGATTGCTTTTAAAGCTCAGTTAGAAGAGCCATTCCCTCATAAGAAACGAGGATGGTTCAGTAAGGAAGCGTTTGCATGTAGGAAAAGAATGCGAAAGTTGCAACAACAAAGAGTTTTAGCGGCTGCTAAGAAAAAGACAGATGCCCATACACAGGATATGCTTAATAGAAGCCTAGCTAATTTCCATATACTAGCCACAACTGCTGCTGACCCTAATCTGGAGCAAACAATAGCACCCCAACCACAATTGCCAATTACTGACCAACCCATGGAGATAGAAAACCCCCGAAAACCAAGTGGAGATGCATGACATCAACCCAGAGGAAATCCCTAGGGTACCAGCACCAAATCCCCTAGACCCAAATTACGATCCCTGGTGGGATGACGTTATGGACTTTGTGCAACGTTACCCGATTCGTGAAGACACACCTATACAGAACATAGGAGCCTACCCAGGTATGGACCCTTTAGATCCCTATTACCATGATAACTACGTTAGGGAAATCTTAGAAGATCCATACCGATTTCAGGCACTTTCACCCCCATATCAGGAACCCGCACCCGAGATTCCAAACCCAGTCCTAGAACCTGCACCCCCAATGAGTGCATAAAACGTACGAAAACTTAGGACTTTTGGGGAGGAAATTTTAGAAAGCAGTGAGAGAATGAGACAGGTGGGAGAGCGTCTCGTATGGAAATACGATGAGCGCAATATAGATTTTTGGATAAATCCATATCCGTGATGTGATAGAGGAGATGGTAATAGTAATAATAATATAATATAATAAAATAAAAATTGAAATAAAATATGTGTGTACGGATGCCTATTACTATTAGTGTGATTCTATTTCTGTTGGTATTGTAATTTTTATTTCAGTACTAGTGTGTAATAGATACATAATAGTATATGGAAAATAGAGTAAAAGTCGCAATGATCGACGCTTTTGGCTAGATTGCGTGTTATGTGATTAACTATATTAAATATTATCTTGTAATATTAATATGGAGTAAATGTCTAAAATTCAGATGGCCGACGAAGGAAATCAAGGAAATCTGAATAATGATAACCATAGTAACATTAACGTGGTTAATGAGAATCCAAGCATCAATAACAATGGAAACCAAATGGATAATAGTGCTGTTCAGCATATAGTAGCACAAGCCATTTATTATTCAAACGATTCAAGAAGCGAATAATAAAAGTAAGCATAGCAGTAAGCGACCAATCGAACCCGAAAATAGTGTAAACAATGGACCTTTACTTCAGTTGCCCATTCCCAAAAGAAGACGAACCGTGTCTTACGGTTGTTCTTATAAAGAATTCCGGTCTTGTAAACCAATGGAATTCTCGGGCAATGAAGGAGCCATTGCAACCCTACGCTGGATATAGAAAACTGAGGCAGTCTTAAGAATAAGCAAGTGTGCTGAAGAAGATAAGATACTGTTTGCTTCTAATCTGTTTAAGAATTCAGCACTAGAATGGTGGAACACTATCCTCCAATCAAGAGGAAGTGATAGAACCTAGAATATGGAATGGGAATAATTTAAGAACAAGGTAGAAAGGAAATTCTGCCCACCAAATGAAAAGGAACAAATAGCAAACAAATTCCTAAACCTTAGGATGGCTGGTGTAGATAGTAAGGGATACACTAAATTATTCTTCGAATATGCTAGAATAGTGCCAACTCTTGCTTCACCAGAACCAGTGTTAATCTCTCGTTATATTTGGGGATTAATCGGTGAGATAAGACACGTAGTCAAGGCAGCTAGACCTCAAACCATAGAACAAGCTGTAGAACTAGCAAATACCTTGACAGACGAATTAGTCCGTACCCGAGAAGAGGACCAAAGGAGGAACCTAACCCAGAAGCTCACACAAGAATTTCGTTTTGGAAATTTTAACCGTGGGAGGAATGTAGGTTCTACCTCTGCACCCTACTGTAGGTATTGCAAAAGGAAGCATTCAGGAAGATGCTCCATATACTATAACTTTTGCAAAATATCGGGACACAAGGTGGAAAATTGCAGGAAGAAAGCTAATAACAGGATATGTTACAACTGCGGAGAACAAGGTCATATCAAGCTTAATTGCCCGAAATTAGCTCCAGCTGCAGACAACAAGAATACCAAAAATGCTATAGCATTTGTTCTGACTGCAGATGAAGCCAAGATGATTCCAGATGTCATAGCTGGTACGTTTTTAGTTAATGATGTTTTTGCTAAAGTATTATTTGACTCTGGTGCAAACCAAAGTTTTATTAATACATCATTTTGCAAATTTCTCAATCAATCATTAACTAAACTACCACAAGAATGTTTAGTAGAAACAGCTAATGGAGAAACCGTTAAGATTTCTGAAATCTTGCAGGGGGCAAGAATAGAAATTTTAAATCAGAAATTTATTGCAAAACTTTATCCCATGAACCTGGTAGGATTTGATGTTGTTTTAGGAATGGATTGGTAAATAGCCAATAAAGCCAGTATTTTATGTGATCAAAAGTCAATTCAAGTAAATTCACCAAAAGGTAAAACAATCACAATAAAAGGAAATAAACCATCTAGATCCACAAAATTCATCTCTGTGATGAAAACTGCAAGTTATAAAAGAAAAGGGTCATTAGTGTATTTGATTTCTATAATCACTAACACTAAAGGAAAGGATTTGAAAGATATTCCAGTAGTGTCACAGTTTTCAGATGTATTTCCAGAAGAATTGCCAGGGCAACCTCCAGATAGAGAAGTTGAATTCAGAATCCATTTAATACCGGGAACAACAACGATTGCCAAAGCACCTTATCGTTTGGCACCTGTAGAAATGCAAGAATTGAAGAAACAATTAGACAAATTGTTGGAGAAAGGATTTATACAACCAAGTTCGTCGCCATGGGGAGCGCCGATACTGTTTGTTAAAAAGAAGGACGGATCAATGCGTATGTGCATTGACTACCGTGAATTGAACAAAGTCACGATTAAGAATCGGTACCCATTACCGAGAATCGACGATCTGTTCGATCAACTGCAAGGAGCAAGATTTTTCTCTAAAATCGATTTATGGTCAGGATATCATCAATTAAAGGTACAGGAAGAGGACATTCCTAAAACCGCATTTAGAACAAGGTATGGACATTATGAATTTACTGTCATGCCATTCGGTTTAACCAATGCCCCAGCTGCATTTATGGACATGATGAACCGAATATGTAAGCCATATTTGGATAAATTCATAATTGTATTTATAGATGATATTCTCATTTATTCTAAAAATAAGGAGGTTCATGCAAAGCATTTGCACGCACTTTTAAGTTTATTAAGAAAAGAAAAACTTTACGCTAAATTTTCAAAATGCAAATTTTTACCCACCTATATTTGCCGGTCATCACCACTGGTATACAATAGCTTCATTTCCGGCGACAGACGAAATCGGAAGAGGCAAGTTTTTACCCACCTATATTTGCCGGTCATCAACACTGGTATACAATAGCTTCTTGTCACCCACCCGCCATGCCCTAAATCCAGCTCCGGCGACAAACTATAACACCTCGAAAAATCACGTCCAATGAAGTATTGACACGTGTAATAAACCCTAATAAAGTAAAACGTTGAATTTAAGGGGATAATTTTTCGAAAAATCGAAAACTTTGATTATGAAAGAACTGGAAGTATTATCATACCTAAAATAAGTTTCTAAATAACCTTTTACGGTTTTATATTCACAATTGAGCCACTTGTTAATCAAGTGTAGCCGTTTATGTGATTAATTGAAAGTTTGCGCAATAAAGGGTTAAAAGCGTCAACATGTTAATTCTTACCTTTGAGTGACCATTTAACAAACCGAGAGCCTCATGATATTTGATTATACTCTCGGGAATGCCAATCATTGGCAATCCAAGGCTTTTATGCCTAAAAGAGAATTTACGCGCAACTTTGCAAGTATAAGGGACTAAAAGTGTCAATATGTTTAATTATACCTCTGAATGACCTTTTACCGAGCCCGAAGTATTATGATGTTTAATAATATTTTCAAGAATGCCTAATATGGACTAGATGAGGCTTTAATACTATTAAATGATGATTTACGCAAGTTTGCGCATTATGGGGGACCTAAAGCGTCAAACTGCTAAAGTATGCCGATTCGTATGTTATCGGACCTCCCGAAATATGAACATGAGTTATACATACCTTAATTATCCTTCTCATAGCTTAGATATAGGCTTTGAGGTGTTTAGTGCGCAAAAATAAACTTTTCAGTCATGCAGGGACTAAAAGTGTCAAAAAACGCACAAGTTTGCGTTTACGCGCATATCTTACATTCTGGATATTCCCGGACACCCAAAAATTTATGTAAGCACAAAAATATTTTATTTTAGTGTTTGGCTTGATAAAATTCCATTCGTCGCATCGTTTGGATTGTTTTTCGCGTCCGTCCGTGTTTCGTCGTAATTAGCCGAACAACGTGACCGTACGACCAAACGAACCGACATCCGGCATATTTTTGAGCATGTTTCATGTTCTCTATGCTTAGGCATCATTATAAAGCCTTAAAAATGGTTTAACGGGCCTTAGAGGTGTCGGAAATGACATTTGGAAGTTCAGGGGCCAAACATGTCAACATTTGAAAGATCTTTGTGCTGGCAAAAGGCTTGCGCACCTCAACACAAATAACCTTACGGTGCGCAAGCATCTACCAGATGTAGAAACTCGTTTATTTTGCCTGTTCAGCCCATTCAAACGTCAAGTATCACCCGTTTTCACTTCCATGCGCGTCCCCTACTAATTTTAGACCTTAGGGACATTTGTTACTGATCCATGATCATGTATAGCATGATTTGTCATCATCTAAATGAATCAAGATCACTATAAAAGGCGAATCATATCCCAACCATGATCCCCACACCCCTTAGCCTAACGAATAGATATTTTGAGCTCAAGTCCACAGCCAACTTATTTATGTTACAAAAGTATATAATTTATATTTTGTTAAACAATTAATTGTTATGTATATAAATGAAAAATATTTTTAATATACAGATAATGCAGAATTTATATATTAGAGAATTTAAAAGTTGGGTGATAGTTTACATACATTAAATTTGGAATTTAATTTAAACAGCCAAACGAGCAAGCCAGCTCATGAGCGAGTCAATGGCAGTTTTGTCTAGGCTGTGCTCGTTTACAAACCAAGTTGAGCCGCCTCGGCTTTTTTACAAATGACCTGAATTCAAGCGAGCTTTTTTTAACGAGTTTCAAGCAAGGCTCAAGTCACAAATCTTTTGACAGCCCTAATTGAAATCATGACTCAATGGTTGCTGGTTACGTTGCTGAGGTTTGTTTTCATCACTGTTGTGGCGTAGTCGGTTGAAATTGTCTCCTCCTCAGTAACCACTGCTAATACAAGGCTGAAGACTACTTAATAATTTTTTTTTTCACTTATGGAGCTATTATATATATATAAGGCCAAACAAATTACACCAAGATAGCCGGTAAGCGGGCAACAAGCTGCGCCGCTACCCCCTTTTGAATAGCGAAACCTAACCTAGTAAAAACGAAACCTCGATCTCTAGGAGACGAAATGTTGCCGTGAACAACCCGTTGGACCCGATCAAGAAATCTGATGGCTTCTGGGGCTAGCGAGCCAAAGGTATCAAAGGCAAAAGGGATAAATGAATGTTGATTATCCTCGCAGGCTTTGGCATGTTTGTCCATTTTCTTTGCTGCCGCCTTTGCAATCGCCTGACCAGGGACAAAACCTGTATCCCGAAAGCCTACAAGGGGGGAAACCCCGGCAAGATCAACACAAGCGTGTTTACCTGCATCCCACCCGAAAACTAAAACGTCCGCGGGGCGCAATGTGGATCTTCCTTCCCTTGGATCTGTCAAAAAGTTTACGGGGGCTTCTTTCTTCACCGAGATCCCCGCCCGTTTGAGGATGTCCCCCATGACATCCCGCACCCAGTCGTGCCTATACTTAAAACCTGACAGTTCTTTACAGTGCAGAGCATGCTCCCCAAATTGGTCTAAGCAAGCTTTTCGGCAAATCGGGCATTGCTCATCATCAGGGAACATAGGAATCATGAGCCGATATTTTAAGATAGCACGATATTCAACGGCTGACATCTTTTGGCCTAAGCCTTCGATGGGGATGACCGATAGAAAATCTTGGGCGTGGGGGCCCCGCAAGCATTCTAGGACGGCGTTCTGACGAGGGGTCGTACAGAAATCTGATCCAATATTCTGAGCGATACGACAAAACAGAGCACTCGCCAAAGTCTTCTGGGTCTTCGGTGGGGCGGTGTCCCTGTTAGGGAAACCACCAATATCCAAATCCGGGATGTGTCTATGCAACTCCCCCAGAGCCATGTCATAATCCCCATCCATTCCAACAACCCCACTCTCGCGCAAGATGTGATCTTGCAGCCCCCACGATTGAGCTCGCGAGGCAACAAAACTGTAAATGGAGACATCCATGGCCGATAGAAGCCCCAGCCCCCCCATCTTACAGGGCAGAGAAGCAACCCGCCATTGAAAATCCCCAAAAAACGGACCCCCACACACCACAATGTCCTCCATAGCCCCCCGTAGCCCTTTATCGAATAAGGATACCGCCTCCTTTACAAACACAGGTTGACAAGTTCGCAGACCAAAAAGGAGCTTGGCGACACCCATGCAAGAGCGCATCAGGAGAAGCTCACTTTGCGGGTCTCGGAGTTGCGAAAGGCTACTCATAAGGTCCACTGCCCGGGAAGCTCGCCGCGCAGCCAAAGCACTAATGAAATTGGGGTCCCGGCTCACAGCTCCCCCAAGGAGTCTCACGCCCCCCGTTGGTCTTCCAATCTCCTTTGGGAATAAACTAGCCTCCAATTTTTCTCCATTGCAAGACGGCCAATATACCTCTGTTTTTTTTATATTAAGCCGGAGCCCCAAAGGTGGCCCCTCAGATTGAATGATAGCCAGAGCCTTTGCTACCTCAGATGTTTTTCCCATAATAGTACCATCATCCAAATACCACGCGTGGAAGGGGAGGGTGCAACTGTCTCGTATACGTTGTGTAAGGGGGTGCAAGACAAGGGCGAACAATAGAGGCCCCAAAGGATCCCCCTGCTGGACCCCCGTGGACGACCCAATACAGTCATTACCCACATAAAGCCTAGCGGTTTGCCCATAAAGAAAATGTACCCATGGAAATATAGATGGGCATCGAATCCCAACCTCCCGCAGAAGAGCTGTGCGATCCACTAAGTTGAAAGCATTGGAGAAGTTAACGGTAAG
Source organism: Helianthus tuberosus (assembly GCA_030545235.1). Lineage (NCBI taxonomy): Eukaryota > Viridiplantae > Streptophyta > Magnoliopsida > Asterales > Asteraceae > Helianthus > Helianthus tuberosus. Next base: position 37,981,532 of record CM060437.1, read on the forward strand.
CATGGCGAAGGCCCCATCATCGTGAAAGGCGTTAAGGAACCTGTTCGCGCTATGGAGGATAGCTTCAGCCCCATCTGGTGTCCCAACCCCGAATTGATGATCCCCCAGGTACCTAACCATCTCTTTCCCTACCTTTTTCATCGCTATCTTGGAGACCAGCCTACGCCAAATGGCCCGACCGCAATAGGACGGATCCCCCCATCAGGTTTCAGCAAAGGGGTCAGAGGAGCGGAGGCAACGAACTCAGCAAGAGACCTGGGGCATAACCCCCCCAAGAAGACATTGACTACCCCGGTGATGGCTAAAACTAAACCCGAGGAAGTTGAGGACCCCTCTCCACAAAAGCTATCCAGTAAGTGTTGCGCCCCGAGCCCATCTCTCCCGCACGAAGTCCCTTTGGGGAAAGACTTAATGCACCCCAAAACGCACTCTGCATCAACAGTTAAGGGTGCCTGAGGGATTGTGTCTGCCGGCACAACCGGAGGGGGCGTAACCGGGTGTTTCTCCGCGAGGGCCTCCAAAGTGGAGGGCCCAAGGGGGGCAACGCCAGAAGAGGACAACACCTTGACCGCAGCTGTGAAATGACCATCTGCCACTTTACGAAGGCACTGCTTAACATTGGTTCGGCCCTCCCGACAGTCGGACCCAGTTACCGCCCCTTTCTCCTTTACATCCTGAAAGAGGGAAGCAACTAGCTCGCTAATCTCTTCCCCGTCTTTCCAGACAGAAAGAGCCCGTTGGATGCTAAAGCACTGTAACGTTTTCCTGTTCCCGGACCGACGTTCCTGCCTATTGGCAGGGCGCACAACTTTTAAAGTACATCGAGGCAACAAGAGTAGCTTAACCCAATATTCAACCGACCCAGGGGTAGCAACCACCTTCCGCATAGCCGATGTTAAAGCTTGCGCGAACGCCATTCGACAACTAGGAGGAATGCTCTTGAATGTCGTGATGGGAAGAGAAAAAACCCGCTCCAGAAGGGAGCCATCCACACCGACAGAGGCAATGCCTTCCCCTGAAGCCCCCCCTCCCGGAACTTAATAATTATATGTTTTATATAGTTACAAAACTCAATAGACTTTCTGAAAAAAAAAAAACTGACACTAAATAAACATTTACAAAAATTAGTACATTTCTTATGTTCTCATATTATATGAGCTTAGCATTTTGACTAAATGATAGACATAAAAATACATGATACTAAAAACTACACAAATAACACGTTATTCAACAACACTTTTTTCTAATTTGTTTCTTACCATTTATAAATAAGAAAATTTGTGATACGTTAATGCCACATAACACACTTCTAAATAGCATTTCTTAAATATAAATGAAGGTAAGAGAGAGTGCGATTTTATTGTTAAAGCAAAATGTAAAAATATTATACCGTTATTATTTATTTAAAATTGATTTTGTAATAATTACGCACTATCTTTCGAACAATCCCAACAACCCGAACCAACCTAATGTTTTGTTTGTTTTTTATAGGTAATAACCAATCGGGTGAGGGGTTTTGGTCCAAGGTTTTGGCGAAGTTCCTCGTCCTTATGGACCAAGGCCCGTATCGAGATATCGACTCGGACTCTTCAAAGTGGCGGAAAATGAACGCGTCCGTCAATAGGTTTTGCGAGGAATATAATAAATTATATACAAGTGACCGTCGTAGCGGCATGAGCGACGACGATGTGTTCAAAAAAGCGTTGGACAAGTATAAGGCGACCAATGGTAATACCAACTTTGCTCACGTTCGCGCGTGGGCAATTCTAAAAGAAGAACCAAAATGGGCGCCGATTCCCAACGAGGAGGCGATGGCGAAACGCCAAAAAACACCAGAACGGGTAGTTTTAGCGCCGGTGGATCGGACGCGAGGTGTCACATAAATTTAAATGATGACGCCGACTTTGACGAAGAGGAGTACGCCGTACATGAAGCGGAGCGTCCACAGGGCCGAGACAAATCAAAGAAGGAGCGGGCCAAGGGGAAAAAAAGGAAAAGGTGGACCCGAAGATGGAAGAGTTTATGGAACAGTTAAAAATGTACAACGACGTCTCGGCCCAAAAGACGAAGGCGAAGGAGCGGGCCGTCGAAGAAAAAACTCGTGTAGCGGAAGAAAAGTTAGGCGAGAAGGTCCGATTGTCGAATGAGAAAATAAGAATTTCGGATGAAAAAATTCGGCTAAAGGAATGGGAAATGATAATGATGGATGTCGATCAGTATCCCGAGCTGAAATGTTCTATGTTGAAAAAACTTCAAACCGACATCATGAAGAAGCATAATATTATTTAAGTCTATGTTTTTTTTTGTTAGTATATTTGTTAAATGTTAAAAAAAAAATAGAAGACTAAAAAAAATAAAAAAACATAAAAAGTGGTGAAGGACTATGACTAGGACCATCCTCTCTTGCCCTCTAGTTTTGGAGGATGCACCAACTTTGGGAGTACTATGACGTGGCGCCTACGTGGTGGATCATCCTCCAAGGATGGACCATCACCATACCCACTAGCCTTATAATCATATGAACAAGAGGTTCTTGTCTCTTAGTGGGAGGTCTTGGGTTCAATCCCAAGTAAGGGTGAGTTATTTATAAATATAGTAGTTTGGGAGAGTAACGTTAGCCATTAAAAAAAAACAAAGCATCAACAATTTCATGTGGGCCCAGATTCACTTCATGAAGTTTGTGCAATCATTGGCCAATCATACCCTAGCCCATGCAAACATTTCCTGTCAAACCCTAGCCGCAAACTATGTTACTAGCCGTCACCATGAAAACAATCTTAATCGCCGGAAACTAGATTAAAACTGCTGGAAATACCATGAATAACCACCGGAATCTAAGACGACATCATCCGTCGTCATTACAGTTCACCATCCGTCACCCAGTTCACCGGAGACCCACGCCTGACCGGAAAAAGGCCATATCTGATATTACCATGCATATTGTACCATCACACACAATGCGCCGCCATGAACCATCATCCCACCAATCCCTACCATAGACCACTTTCTGCCATCACCCACACCGTCAACCACTCATGATCGGAAAAATAACGACCAGCCGTTTATCAGTTCTGGTTAAAAAGGAAACACGGCAGACACAACCGTTATCAGCAGATAAAGACCACCTCTTCTGGTTGCCAAAGTTTATAAACCCAAACCCAATGTCGTCTTCTTCTTTGCGAACCCTGGTTCGGTCGCTGATATCTATAACCGTAAACACCATGTGCATTCACCATAAACCGCCGGCAACAAATATGAACCAGTAAAACATCAATAAATCATTGATATCTGACCGAGTTTACAAACCAACGCAACCAGATCCATTTCTATGATATCTCGAACAAAATCATTCAGATCTATAACCTTATTGTCACAACTCATGGCAAATAATATTTTAAACACATGGAACCGGAAAGAATTACATCTCTATTTCTACTCAACTGGATAAAGTCACTCGAAGAACAAATAAAACATACCATAAATTCGCTGTTGTGAATAACCCAGATTTTCAACCACACCAGCTTCTCTCCTCACCATTCTTAAAGAACAAACATGCTGGGAACAATAACTTCACAGCTGAACAAACCCGGCAGATCTGAAATAACCGAACACACATTGATCTACAAATGTTTTACGTCTCCAGCGGTTTTCCGGTAAAGACCCGACCGAACCGAGAACTGAAATGAGCCACCGAGGCTCTGATACCAAATGATAGTCCCGTAACGATCCGGTTTCAGTCTCGGTTCGGTGAAAAATAGTGAGACTGGTAATTTTGAGCCAAGAACAAAAATAAACAATAGAAAGATAGATAAACATAGATTGAAAGAAAGCTAGTTTTCATTGAATGTGACTAGGCAAATTACAAGATTATCATCCACCCCACGTGAGCTCCCCCGAGGTGGTTGCTCACAAAATGCACACCTCACAAATGAGGTCTAGTACTATATTTATAGCCCCTTGGGCCTTGTCCTCCAAGCAAGCCGCCTCTTGCTTGGAAAACTTACTACACTCACAAAAACATCCGATTATTACAAATAAAAATGTCAAATAATATAAACAATAAATATGCTAAATGACGTCGGCGTAATTGATAACATCATTCTTCATTTTGACCCAACAACATCATGATTACTTCTGACATGTCAAACTCTTTCAAATGTGTGTATGCGGTTTGTTTGTGTTTGATTTCATTATTTGACCATGGGTAGTGGTGAGCCTCTCCCTTGGCATTATCCGACATGTGGCTGCCTAGTAAGCAAAAGGGATTATGAGGCTTCAAGTGTAGTTATTCCCTTTTTAAGTTTGCACCTCTGATTCATCTTCTCAGGGGATCAACATGATAGAAACAGTAGTTAGCTAGGCTTTGCAAAATAAAGAAGAACTAGTGCTATTAAATCCGCACGTTGCGCCGGAAACCCTTGCGTTGCGCCGTGTGTGGGTATTAGTAACTGACACTTGTTATAGCAACCAATAAAGAAAAAAAATCATGATATGACCAAAAATATACCAACACAGCGGGATTTGATCGGTATTGGTTTGTTTTGTTACGCCACCTACACTTGTTACAACAACCCATAGAGGAAAAAAATCTTGATATAACCAAAAAATACCTACACGTGATTTACATCGATAAAAAACAAACGCAAGCTATAAAGATATATATATAAACCACTAAATAACACATAAGAAAACCTTTAAAACAAAGAATTACTATTCATTTAAGTTTGTGTATTAATAGTATACAATAGTATACAATATACAATAGTATACAATAGTATACAATAAATAAATAAATAAAGATATGTAATTGTTTTATTCATTATCCTATATAACATTTTGGGTAGGGGCTTGGGAACAGTTCCCGCTTCCAGGTTTTGGCGACCTCCATCTGCCGGTCCGTCACTAATAACCACCGCCTCACCCCAACTCCATTTCCGGCGACAGACGAAATCAGAAGAGGCAAGTTTTTACCCACCTATATTTGCCTGTCATCACCACTGGTATACAATAGCTTCTTGTCACCCACCCGCCATGCCCTAAATCCAGCTCCGGCGACAAACGAAATCAAAAGCGACAACTGATCTATTCCCTTTCTTCCCTCAACAGTCGCTATTCTGGCTCAAACCAACCTCACCTCATCCCTGGTCTGCCCAAAATCGACATCGGCGAAACAGCCACCGCCAAATCGCAAGGTCACATGATAGGAGACCCAGGAAAACCTGGGTTGGATTCTTGAGCCAGTGCAATGATAGGAGACTCAGGGAAACCTGGGTTGGATTCTTGAGCCAAACGGGTTTTACCGGTAATTTCACCGTCATGCCTACGGGGGGTGGGTTACCGGGTTTTCCCCGGAATTGGTGGTGGACTCGGGTTACTCTCGGAGTACTCCGTTTATCCAGTAGGTACCACGAGAGTGCTAGGGATTGATTCTGTTGGCCGTTCAAAAAAAAACATAGATGTCTACTTCATAAACCACAACCCAAGTGATGGTTTCCGACTGAGACTAGGGCTCCAACAGGTACACTTCAACAAACTAGGTTTCTAATTTCAGTTACCTTTATGTTAGTGTTTTCAACTTTGAATGTTCTTCTTCGCCTTCTGCTTGGGTGGAGATGAATTTCAACTTTAATGTGTTCATGTAATTCAATTCGGAAGTTGTTGCTAATGTGTAAGAATTGTAAAATTGATGTAGAATGCAAATTAATATATTTAAACTGTGTAAAAGAAAACTGATAATGTTACATATTATTTTGTTGAAGATGAACTCCAAGAATTAATTGGAGTTTGGTCCATACTCATCAAAACGAACGAGCCCCTGCTAAAATCGATTTAAGGTCAGGATATCATCAATTAAAGGTACAGGAAGAGGACATTCCTAAAACCGCATTTAGAACAAGGTATGGACATTATGAATTTACTGTCATGCCATTCGGTTTAACCAATGCCCCAGCTGCATTTATGGACATGATGAACCGAATATGTAAGCCATATTTGGATAAATTCATAATTGTATTTATAGATGATATTCTCATTTATTCTAAAAATAAGGAGGATCATGCAAAGCATTTGCACGCACTTTTAAGTTTATTAAGAAAGGAAAAGCTTTAAGCTAAATTTTCAAAATGCGAATTTTGGTTAGAACAGGTACAATTTCTTGGACACCTAGTCAATCATGAAGGAATTCATGTGGATCCCACAAAGATCGAGGCAATTACTAAATGGAAAACCCCTGAGTCACCAACCGAGGTTAGAAGTTTCTTAGGATTGGCCGGTTATTATAGAAGATTTATTCAAGATTTTTCTAGAATAGTCATTCCTTTAACTAAGCTAACCTGTAAATCTGTTAAGTTTGAATGGGGATTAAAACAAGAGGAAGCATTTAGAATCCTTAAGCAAAGATTAACCCATACACCCATATTAGCAATACCAGAAGGAACTGAAGATTTTGTAAATCTATTGTGACGCTTCCAAATTAGCTTATGGATGAGTGTTGATGCAACGTCAAAAGGTTATAGCTTACGCATCTAGACAACTTAAGAATCATGAAGAGAATTATTCAACCCATGATTTAGAATTAGGAGCTATAATTTTTTCTCTTAAGATTTGGATACATTACCTTTATGGTAGTAAGTTTACCATATTCACTGATCATGAGAGTTTAAGGTATATTTTCAAGCAAAAGGATTTGAATATGAGACAAAGACGCTAAATGCTTAGTAATTATCATTGTGATATCCAGTATCATGAAGGAAAAGCAAATGTAGTGGCAGATGCTTTAAGCCGAAAGTATCATGAAAAGCCAAAAAGGGTACGTTCTCTTAAATTAAATCTGCAAGTAGATTTAAATAATCAGATAAGAGATGCACAAGAATCAGTAATCAAGGATGATACTGAAAAATTAAAAGGTATGCTAAAAGAATTAGAACAAGGAACCGATGGAATTGGAGATTCCGTGAGAAGAGAATGTGGATACCTAAATTTGGAAACCTACGTCATCGTATATCAGAAGAAGCCCATAAGTCTAAGTATACGATGCATCCAGGAAATGACAAGATGTATCAGGATTTAAGGAAAAATTTCTGGTGGATAGGAATGAAAAAGGACATAGCAGCCTATGTTTCTAAATGTTTAACTTGCTCACAAGTTAAAGCTGAACACCAGAAACCCTCAGGTTTGTTACAGCAATTAGAAATGCCAGTATGGAAATGGGAATTGATAACAGTGGATTTTGTTACCAAATTACCCAAAACAAAGAAAGGAAATGATACAATCTGGGTGATTGTAGATAGGCTAACCAAGTCAGCTCATTTCCTACCAATGAAGGAAACTTTCAGTATGGAACAGCTAGCTAAATTATACGTAAATGAAATTGTTTCATTACATGGAATTCCTTTATCAATTGTTTCTGATAGGGATAGTCGATTTACCTCTCATTTTTTGTCAAGTTTCCAAAAGGCTATGGGAACCAAGTTAAATCTAAGCACAGCTTATCATCCTCAAACCGACGGGCAAAGCGAAAGAACAATTCAGACGATGGAATACATGCTTAGAGCTTGTGTAATTGATTTCGGAGGTAATTGGGACGATCACTTACCTTTAATAGAATTTTCTTATAATAATAGTTATCACACAAGTATCAATGCTGCACCATTTGAAGCACTTTATGGACGAAAGTGCCGAACCCCAGTCTGTTGGGCAGAAATTGGGGAAAAGCAAATGTCTGGACCTGAGATAGTGCAAGAAACAACTGATAAGATTATTCAAGTTAAGGAACGACTGAAAGCAGCAAGTGATCGACAAAAGAGTTATTCTGATAACCGACGCAAGCCATTGGAATTTCAAGTAGGAGATAAAGTATTGTTGAAAGTCTCTCATTGGAAAGGAGTATTAAGATTTATCAAACGGGGAAAGCTAAGTCCCAGGTATATTGGACCTTTTGAGATTATTAGAAGAATAGGACCTGTAGCCTATCAGCTACAACTGCCAGAGGAAATGGCAGGAATACATGATGTGTTTCATGTATCTAATCTCAAAAAGTGTTTAGCTGATGAATCATTGATAGTACCTCTTAAGGATATAGAGGTAAATGAACAACTCAAGTTTGTAGAAAGGCCTCTACAAATTGAAGACAGAAAAGTCAAGAACCTCAAGCATAAAAGATTAGTTCTGGTCAAAGTGAAGTGGGACTCCAAAAGAGGACCTGAGTACACATGGGAACTCGAATCTGAAATGCAAAGAAAATATCCGCACTTATTCCAGTAGATCTCGAGGACGAGCTCTAAAACAAGGTGGGGAGGATGTAACAACCCTCAATAAAACCGACACTCTCAAATATTTCCGACACCCTTTTATAATTAAAAATATCCCAATATGTCTTTAAATACACCCCGTATGTGAAAACCGAGCCCGAAATACAATATAACCTTTAAAAATAAAATTTAAATCTGAAAAATAAGTCGAGGCGGGCCGCGTAGACCCACCCCAAGCCTTTATGCGGGCGGTATCAGGGTTGAAACCTGATATTGTAATTCTTAAGTTAAGGCGGGCCGCTTAAGGTCACCTTAGCACTTACGCGGGCCGTGAGAGATTAACAACGCGGAGACACCCTAGGCCGACACGTGTCGACATCGTGGCGGACCTACCTGATGAGCCGGACAAGCTAGTCCGTTGACTAGCTTTGACGCGGGCCGCGTAGACCTTCGTCTACCCTTACGCGGGCCGCGAGAGAATCAGGTATCAGCACTATATAAGAAGGCCATCGGGTTCAACCAAATTTCGTTCACAATTCGATTCTCAATCTCAATTTCTGAAATATATGCTTTAGAAAGCTGGTATTATACCCCTAATTAGCGAGGTTCTGCTCCGTTGTAAGTATTATAACCCCAGTTTCGTAATAGATACGCTGCCCGATTGATTTAGGGTTCCGTAACAATTGTCGTGGTTCTGCCCGACGTTGTTGTTGGAATGCCGTCTCGGAGAGGGTATCATTAATATTTTCAAAGGGTTATGATACTAACCAATGTACATTTGTATAAATTATAGATTATATCCAGGAAACCCTTACGCGAAGTCTAAGATAGCAATGTGAGTTTATCCTCTTTTTGATAACCTTTTTGTAATACTTTACAAAACCTTAAATGTTTTACAATGTGATTAAGCGGTGATTGAGTCTTTGTAGTTCTTCAATTACTGCCGGTATGTTGGGGTTTTGTATACAAAATTTACTACACTGTGAGTAGTAAGTCGGGGATGACAGTACGTTACCATTGGACGACGAGTTAGCCAATGTGTAATATGACCCACAAGTCAGGATTGACAGTACTGAATGAGTAATTGTGTAGAAATAAACAATGTGATCGCTCTCAATACTGTTTTAATTGATAAAATGTTTGTTGATTAAACTTGGATTCACTCACCAGTATTTCCCACTGACAAATGTTTTTAAAACGCGTTTCAGGTAGCACAATGTGACAGCCAATTAGTAAAAAGCCAGCTGGAGAGCACTGAAGGCTTGGGAAAAATGTGGCTATAAAAGTTACCTAAAAGACGATGTTTTAAATTCAATAAAATAGGGTTTATCCCTATAAACGTGTTGTAATAAGAAACTTGGGTTTTACCCATGTGATTATTAATATTAATGAGGTGGTTTTACTCTGATAAACATTTCCTAACTACGGTCCTGATGTAATTTCCGCAGCCAAATTAACAAGCTGATACCACCGCACTCTGAGTTCACGTCCGCCCGTTCACGGGACAGATAAGGGATCAGGGGTTACGACAGAAGGTGGTATCAGAGACTAGCCACTGGTCTAAGCCAAAGAAGTGTTCTGCTGACACTTAAATTCTAAACTTTGTGTTAGGAAATAAATTACGGAAATACGTGCATAACTGTATTTATTTGTTAGGTGTTATTTGACTATTTGTTAGTTTACAGTATGAGTGATCAAGGACCCTCAGACATGTGTCGTCGGTTGTCTGATTCACCTAGGACTGAAGGTACCTCTTCACAGCCTGCCCTTTCTGGGTATTCTGCTGATCAGGAAGAAGGGATGATTGCTTTTAAAGCTCAGTTAGAAGAGCCATTCCCTCATAAGAAACGAGGATGGTTCAGTAAGGAAGCGTTTGCATGTAGGAAAAGAATGCGAAAGTTGCAACAACAAAGAGTTTTAGCGGCTGCTAAGAAAAAGACAGATGCCCATACACAGGATATGCTTAATAGAAGCCTAGCTAATTTCCATATACTAGCCACAACTGCTGCTGACCCTAATCTGGAGCAAACAATAGCACCCCAACCACAATTGCCAATTACTGACCAACCCATGGAGATAGAAAACCCCCGAAAACCAAGTGGAGATGCATGACATCAACCCAGAGGAAATCCCTAGGGTACCAGCACCAAATCCCCTAGACCCAAATTACGATCCCTGGTGGGATGACGTTATGGACTTTGTGCAACGTTACCCGATTCGTGAAGACACACCTATACAGAACATAGGAGCCTACCCAGGTATGGACCCTTTAGATCCCTATTACCATGATAACTACGTTAGGGAAATCTTAGAAGATCCATACCGATTTCAGGCACTTTCACCCCCATATCAGGAACCCGCACCCGAGATTCCAAACCCAGTCCTAGAACCTGCACCCCCAATGAGTGCATAAAACGTACGAAAACTTAGGACTTTTGGGGAGGAAATTTTAGAAAGCAGTGAGAGAATGAGACAGGTGGGAGAGCGTCTCGTATGGAAATACGATGAGCGCAATATAGATTTTTGGATAAATCCATATCCGTGATGTGATAGAGGAGATGGTAATAGTAATAATAATATAATATAATAAAATAAAAATTGAAATAAAATATGTGTGTACGGATGCCTATTACTATTAGTGTGATTCTATTTCTGTTGGTATTGTAATTTTTATTTCAGTACTAGTGTGTAATAGATACATAATAGTATATGGAAAATAGAGTAAAAGTCGCAATGATCGACGCTTTTGGCTAGATTGCGTGTTATGTGATTAACTATATTAAATATTATCTTGTAATATTAATATGGAGTAAATGTCTAAAATTCAGATGGCCGACGAAGGAAATCTGAATAATGATAACCATAGTAAAATTAACGTGGTTAATGAGAATCCAAGCATCAATAACAATGGAAACCAAATGGATAATAGTGCTGTTCAGCATATAGTAGCACAAGGAATCATAGATTCAATGCCATTTATTATTCAAACGATTCAAGAAGCGAATAATAAAAGTAAGCATAGCAGTAAGCGACCAATCGAACCCGAAAACAGTGTAAAAAATGGACCTTTACTTCAGTTGCCCATTCCCAAAAGAAGACGAACCGTGTCTTACGGTTGTTCTTATAAAGAATTCCAATCTTGTAAACCAATGGAATTCTCGGGCAATGAAGGAGCCATTGCAACCCTACGCTGGATAGAGAAAACTGAGGCAGTCTTAAGAATAAGCAAGTGTGCTGAAGAAGATAAGATACTGTTTGCTTCTAATCTGTTTAAGAATTCAGCACTAGAATGGTGGAACAGTATCCTCCAATCAAGAGGAAGTGATAGAACCTACAATATGGAATGGGAAGAATTTAAGAACAAGGTAGAAAGGAAATTCTGCCCACCAAATGAAAAGGAACAAATAGCAAACAAATTCCTAAACCTTAGGATGGCTGGTGTAGATAGTAAGGGATACACTAAATTATTCATCGAATATGCTAGAATAGTGCCAACTCTTGCTTCATCAGAACCAGTGTTAATCTCTCGTTATATTTGGGGATTAATCGGTGAGATAAGACACGTAGTCAAGGCAGCTAGACCTCAAACCATAGAACAAGCTGTAGAACTAGCAAATACCTTGACAGACGAATTAGTCCGTACCCGAGAAGAGGACCAAAGGAGGAACCTAACCCAGAAGCTCACACAAGAATTTCGTTTTGGAAATTTTAACCGTGGGAGGAATTTAGGTTCTACCTCTGCACCCTACTGTAGGTATTGCAAAAGGAAGCATTCAGGAAGATGCTCCATATACTATAACTTTTGCAAAATATCGGGACACAAGGAGGAAAATTGCAGGAAGAAAGCTAATAACAGGATATGTTACAACTGCGGAGAACAAGGTCATATCAAGCTTAATTGCCCGAAATTAGCTCCAGCTGCAGACAACAAGAATACCAAAAATGCTATAGCATTTGTTCTGACTGCAGATGAAGCCAAGATGATTCCAGATGTCATAGCTGGTACGTTTTTAGTTAATGATGTTTTTGCTAAAGTATTATTTGACTCTGGTGCAAACCAAAGTTTTATTAATACATCATTTTGCAAATTTCTCAATCAATCATTAACTAAACTACCACAAGAATGTTTAGTAGAGACAGCTAATGGAGAAACTGTTAAGATTTCTGAAATCTTGCAGGGAGCAAGAATAGAAATTTTAAATCAGAAATTTATTGCAAAACTTTATCCCATGAACCTGGTAGGATTTGATGTTGTTTTAGGAATGGATTGGTAAATAGCCAATAAAGCCAGTATTTTATGTGATCAAAAGTCAATTCAAGTAAATTCACCAAAAGGTAAAACAATCACAATAAAAGGAAATAAACCATCTAGATCCACAAAATTCATCTCTGTGATGAAAACTGCAAGTTATAAAAGAAAAGGGTCATTAGTGTATTTGATTTCTATAATCACTAACACTAAAGGAAAGGATTTGAAAGATATTCCAGTAGTGTCACAGTTTTCAGATGTATTTCCAGAAGAATTGCCAGGGCAACCTCCAGATAGAGAAGTTGAATTCAGAATCCATTTAATACCGGGAACAACAACGATTGCCAAAGCACCTTATCGTTTGGCACCTGTAGAAATGCAAGAATTGAAGAAACAATTAGACGAATTGTTGGAGAAAGGATTTATACAACCAAGTTCGTCGCCATGGGGAGCCCCGATACTGTTTGTTAAAAAGAAGGACGGATCAATGCGTATGTGCATTGACTACCGTGAATTGAACAAAGTCACGATTAAGAATCGGTACCCATTACTGAGAATCGATGATCTGTTCGATCAACTGCAAGGAGCTCGATTTTTCTCTAAAATCGATTTAAGGTCAGGATATCATCAATTAAAGGTACAGGAAGAGTACATTCCTAAAACCGCATTTAGAACAAGGTATGGACATTATGAATTTACTGTCATGCCATTCGGTTTAACCAATGCCCCAGCTGCATTTATGGACATGATGAACCGAATATGTAAGCCATATTTGGATAAATTCATAATTGTATTTATAGATGATATTCTCATTTATTCTAAAAATAAGGAGGTTCATGCAAAGCATTTGCACGCATTTTTAAGTTTATTAAGAAAAGAAAAGCTTTACGCTAAATTTTCAAAATGCGAATTTTTACCCACCTATATTTGCCGGTCATCACCACTGGTATACAATAGCTTCATTTCCGGCGACAGACGAAATCGGAAGAGGCAAGTTTTTACCCACCTATATTTGCCGGTCATCACCACTGGCATACAATAGCATCTTGTCACCCACCCGCCATGCCCTAAATCCAGCTCTGGCGACAAACTGTAACACCTCGAAAGATCACGTCCAATGAAGTATTGACACATGTAATAAACCCTAATAAAGTAAAACGTTGAATTTAAGGGGATAATTTTTCGAAAAATCGAAAACTTTGATTATGAAAGAACTGGAAGTATTATCATACCTAAAATAAGTTTCTAAATAACCTTTTACGGTTTTATATTCACAATTGAGCCACTTGTTAATCAAGTGTAGCCGTTTATGTGATTAATTGAAAGTTTGCGCAATAAAGGGTTAAAAGCGTCAACATGTTAATTCTTACCTCTGAGTGACCATTTAACAAACCGAGAGCCTCATGATATTTGATTATACTCTCGGGAATGCCAATCATTGGCAATCCAAGGCTTTTATGCCTAAAAGAGAATTTACGCGCAACTTTGCAAGTATAAGGGACTAAAAGTGTCAATATGTTTAATTATACCTCTGAATGACCTTTTACCAAGCCCAAAGTATTATGATGTTTAATAATATTTTCAAGAATGCCTAATATGGACTAGATGACGCTTCAATACTATTAAATGATGATTTACGCAAGGTTGCGCATTATGGGGGACCTAAAGCGTCAAACTGCTAAAGTATGCCGATTCGTATGTTATCGGACCTCCCGAAATATGAACATGAGTTATACATACCTTAATTATCCTTCTCATAGCTTAGATATAGGCTTTGAGGTGTTTAGTGCGCAAAAATAAACTTTTAAGTCATGCAGGGACTAAAAGTGTCAAAAAACGCACAAGTTTGCGTTTACGCGCATATCTTACATTCTGGATATTCCCGGACACCCAAAAATTTATGTAAGCACAAAAATATTTTATTTTAGTGTTTGGCTTGATAAAATTCCATTCGTCGCATCGTTTGGATGGTTTTTCGCGTCCGTCCGTGTTTCGTCGTAATTAGCCGAACAACGTGACCGTACGACCAAACGAACCGACATCCGGCATATTTTTGAGCATGTTTCATGTTCTCTATGCTTAGGCATCATTATAAAGCCTTAAAAATGGTTTAACGGGCCCTAGAGGTGTCAGAAATGACATTTGGAAGTTCAGGGGCCAAACATGTCAACATTTGAAAGATCTTTGTGCTGGCAAAAGGCTTGCGCACCTCAAAACAAATAACCTTACGGTGCGCAAGCATCTACCAGATGCAGAAACTCGTTTATTTTGCCTGTTCAGCCCATTCAAACGTCAAGTATCACCCTTTTTCACTTCCATGCGCGTCCCCTACTAATTTTAGACCTTAGGGACACTTGTTACTGATCCATGATCATGTATAGCATGATTTGTCATCATCTAAATGAATCAAGATCACTATAAAAGGCCATTCATGTTGCAACATTCTTGCACTCATTCCATCTGCATTTTTGGAGACTTCCTGGAGCTCTAGAGCAGACCCTAATCATCCTTAGTCTTAATTAAGACCTTGGTAAGTTTGCTTAACCTTCCTTAGTTAAGTTTTTACTTAGTTTAAGCTTAAAAGTCAAACCGTCGTAATTAACGGTTGACTTAATGATTAATCATTGTTGGTCCAGTGATTAGTCGAATTGAAAGTAGTTATAAGTTGGTAATTATGTGGGTAATAAACTCTTAAAAGGGTTCCCCCTGATTCCCACTCTAACTAGATCAAATGTCGGGTCAAACTTGTTATTAAAAAGTCAACAGGATATTTATTTTCTAATTTATGCATAATTAGCAATGTAGAACATATACAACCTGTTTGATCATTAATATAACTTGGTAATTAGTGTAAGAACATGTCTAAACATGTTCAACCCAACCATTTTATGTTTAGACCCGGTTCGGAACCGAAAGTCGCAAAGCTTTGACTTTTGCTTTGACTTCAGTTCTGACCCGTTTAGGCATGTTTTAGAAATGTCTCAGAGCTCTATTTAGACCAGGTTACATGCTAGTATAACCCTCTGTGATTATACACCATGGTTCATTAGCTAACCAATTAATAGGCATGATTCCGTTAATTGCTCATATGTTGACCATTATGCCCTTTTCACCTTAAAACGTGATTTTTGAAAATGTAAAAGATTAGAAACCTTGGTTACTGATATATAAACTTGCACCCAAAGTTTGACATCAGTTTGAGGTGTAGTTTGAGAGTTATGCTCATTAGCGTAAATTGAAAGCTTTATGTTAATTAAACAACATAATTAGCGTATGGCCTATCTAAGCCTACTTTTTGATATCAAACTTCTTACCCACTGATGTAATATATTATTTTGGGATTTTTGAAGATTTTTAATTAATTTTAGGCTGAGCATAACTTATAGTCGTTGACTTAATCCGGTAATTGTCGGTTTTGCCCTTACGGGCTATAAAATGAGTTTTACATATCTAATTAACTCCAAACCTTTTTCTACTGATTACATATGATAAATAAATTATTTTAAGCCTTCTGGAATAATAAAAATATTAGCTTTATGTATAGAACCCAGAAATGGCTTCTAATCGCCTTTTTAAGCATTTTTAACGCATAGTATGTACTAGAACTATTTTAAACATACAAGGGTTGATACCTACTGATATTTTGAGCAAATTATAATATTTTAATAGTAAGCAAAAGTTGTTTAACTCAGACTTCAGTTTTGAGCTTTACGGCTTATGTGAAATTACCAAAATGCCCTACGGTGCATAGTTTGGTTATAATTGATAAATTTCACATATATACTTTACCCTACTGTTATAACTTAGTAAACTAAGTATTTTTGCTGATTATATCAGACCTGTAACTCAGGTTAATACTTAGACTCTTTTATAACCTTGAAAATGACCAAACTACCCCTACGAGGCATAGTTTGTGTTTAAATTCGTTTCGGGCATAATAAAAGACATCTTACTGATGTCACAACATATTTGAAGCATATTAACTTAGGAAACCTGTATATGGCTCTTATGAATACCCGTTACGCTTATTACGCGTTCGGTTCGGTTTATGTGACTAGTTTGCATAAATTAGCCGAAACGGGTCAAACCTTATCGGTTTTATCTCAAAATCCAGAATGTGTATGGAATACCCAAATTAAGCAAGTCTCCGAACTTGTTGGGTCTAAATCACATTCTATTCCGGTCTTCGCCTAATCGTGCGTTTGAACCGTATAATTAACCGGTCTAAGCTTAGGCTTAATTAAAGACCCGTTAGCATTCTAATTGGTTATTTATACCATCACTCCAGACTAGAGCCTTCCGGTAAATTGTACCCACGCTTACTTAAGTGAATACGACTGAGTTATTATAATTCTTGCTATTTAAGACAGGAGCTAGCTCAGGTAAATACTCTTAACTTATTTTCCCTATTACGGGCTTGGGATACGGTAATATAAATACCGCATGCTCAGGTATGGGATTCAAAGACCAATAAGTCGGGAAATCCAAATAACCTGTTTTAATTCGTATTGCTTGACTGAAACATTGGGGATTAATGCGACCGTGTCCTGGATATCCTTGACTCATTAAATGCAATGGCCACGACCTAAGCACGGGGTGTAGGCATACACCTGACAGATGCCATATGTTTATTAATTAATTATACCCAATAAGGGATTCCCAATAAGGGAATAGTGGTGTGTCGGTTAATCATGAACCGGCATAGAACCGGGCCCCGTATGTAGAGCAAGTTATGTAAAACTGATAACATGAAATATAGTTTGTTCCAAGTATAAAAGATTAATTTTGCCTCGGTGCATTTTAATCAAAGTATAAAAGATTAATTTTGCCTTGTGCATTTTAATCAAAGTGTCAAAACATCTTCGTGCCTTGAGCACCTAAACCAATTTTCATAGACATTTTCAAATGAGTCGGTTGAGTGTATTTACCAGTGAAAACTGACGTATTTTCAAAAGTCTAAGTGATAGGTACAAGTACGTAATAGGCTGGAAGCTGCTCAGGACGTTAATAAAGAATCTTGCAAGTTCTAGGCGTCTAAAGTCCGTTGAACAATAATTATGTTTTAAGATCCGCCTGTGGATCCTTTACTTTCCGTTGTAATACTTGGTATTACTTTATATTCGGATTGTAATATATTTATCTTTTGCTTCCGCTGTGCATTTATATTTTGTGTTGTTTGACTATGATGATATCAACTACGTCACGATACTCCCCACTGGGCCCACCGGTGACACGTGGAAAGTCGGGGTGTGACACAAACGAAATCAAAAGCGACAACTGATCTATTCCCTTTCTTCCCTCAATAGTCGCTCTTCTGGCTCAAACCAACCTCACCTCATCCTGGTCTGCCCAAAATCGACATCGGTGAAACAACCACCGCCAAATCGCAAGGTCACATGATAGGAGACCCAGGGAAACCTGAGTTGGATTCTTGAGCCAGGGCAATGATAGGAGACCCAGGGAAACCTGGGTTGGATTCTTGAGCCAAACGGGTTTTACCGGTAATTTCACCATCATGCCTACGGGCGGGTGGGTTAACGGGTTTTCCCCGGAATTGGTGGTGGACTCGGGTTACTCTCGGAGTACTCCGTTTATCCAGTAGGTACCACGAGATTGCTAGGGATTGATTCTGTTGGTCGTTCAAAAAAAAAACATAGATGTCTACTTCATAAACCACAACCCAAGTGATGGTTGTACACTTCAACAAACTAGGTTTCTAATTTTAGTTACCTTTATGTTAGTGTTTTCAACTTTGAATGTTCTTCTTCGCCTTCTGCTTGGGTGGAGATGAATTTCAACTTTAATTTGTTCATGCAATTCAATTCGGAAGTTGTTGCTAATGTGTAAGAATTGTAAAATTGATGTAGAATGCAAATTAATATATTTAAACTGTGTAAAAGAAAACTGATAATGTTACATATTATTTTGTTGAAGATGAACTCCAAGAATTAATTGGAGTTTGGTCCATACTCATCAAAACGAACGAGCCCCTGCTAAAATCGATTTAAGGTCAGGACATCATCAATTAAAGGTACAGGAAGAGGACATTCCTAAAACCGCATTTAGAACAAGGTATGGACAATATGAATTTACTGTCATGCCATTCGGTTTAACCAATGCCCCAGCTGCATTTATGGACATGATGAACCGAATATGTAAGCCATATTTGGATAAATTCATAATTGTATTTATAGATGATATTCTCATTTATTCTAAAAATAAGGAGGATCATGCAAAGTATTTGCACGCACTTTTAAGTTTATTAAGAAAGGAAAAGCTTTACGCTAAATTTTCAAAATGCAAATTTTGGTTAGAACAGGTACAATTTCTTGGACACCTAGTCAATCATGAAGGAATTCATGTGGATCCCACAAAGATCGAGGCAATTACTAAATGGAAAACCCCTGAGTCACCAATCGAGGTTAGAAGTTTCTTAGGATTGGCCGGTTATTATAGAAGATTTATTCAAGATTTTTCTAGAATAGCCATTCCTTTAACTAAGCTAACCTGTAAATCTGTTAAGTTTGAATGGGGATTAAAAAAGAGGAAGCATTTAGAATCCTTAAGCAAAGATTAACCCATACACCCATATTAGCAATACCAAAAGGAACTGAAGATTTTGTAAATCTATTGTGACGCTTCCAAATTAAGTTATGGATGCGTGTTGATGCAACGTCAAAAGGTTATAGCTTACGCATCTAGACAACTTAAGAATCATGAAGAGAATTATTCAATCCATGATTTAGAATTAGGAGCTATAATTTTTGCTCTTAAGATTGGGAGATATTACCTTTATGGTAGTAAGTTTACCATATTCACTAATCATAAGAGTTTAAGGTATATTTTCAAGCAAAAGGAGTTGAATATGAGACAAATACGCTGGATGGAAATGCTTAGTAATTATGATTGTGATATCCAGTATCATGAAGGAAAAGCAAATGTAGTGGCAGATGCTTTAAGCCGAAAGTATCATGAAAAGCCAAAAATGGTACGTTCTCTTAAATTAAATCTGCAAGTAGATTTAAATAATCAGATAAGAGAGGCATAAGAATCAGTAATCAAGGATGATACTGAAAAATTAAAAGGTATGCTAAAAGAATTAGAACAAGGAACCGATGGAATTTGGAGATTCCATGAGAAGAGAATGTGGATACCTAAATTTGGAAACCTACGTCATCGTATATTAGAAGAAGCCCATAAGTCTAAGTATACGATGCATCCAGGAAATGACAAGATGTATCAGGATTTAAGGAAAAATTTCTGGTGGATAGGAATGAAAAAGGACATAGTAGCCTATGTTTCTAAATGTTTAACTTGCTCACAAGTTAAAACTGAACACCAGAAACCCTCAGGTTTGTTACAACAATTAGAAATGCCAGTATGGAAATGGGAATTGATAACAATGGATTTTGTTACCAAATTACCCAAAACAAAGAAAGGAAATGATACAATCTGGGTGATTGTAGATAGGCTAACCAAGTCAGCTCATTTCTTACCAATGAAGGAAACTTTCAGTATGGAACAGCTAGCTAAATTATACATAAATGAAATTGTTTCATTACATGGAATTCCTTTATCAATTGTTTCTGATAGGGATAGTCGATTTACCTCTCATTTTTGGTCAAGTTTCCAAAAGGCTATGGGAACCAAGTTAAATCTAAGCACACCATATCATCCTCAAACCGACGGGCAAAGCGAAAGAACAATTCAGACGATGGAATACATGCTTAGAGCTTGTGTAATTGATTTCGGAGGTAATTGGGACGATCACTTACCTTTAATAGAATTTTCTTATAATAATAGTTATCACACAAGTATCAATGCTGCACCATTTGAAGCACTTTATGGACGAAAGTGCCGAACCCCAGTCTGTTGGGCAGAAATTGGGGAAAAGCAAATGTCTGGACCTGAGATAGTGCAAGAAACAACTGATAAGATTATTCAAGTTAAGGAACGACTGAAAGCAGCAAGTGATCGACAAAAGAGTTATTCTGATAACCGACGCAAGCCATTGGAATTTCAAGTAGGAGATAAAGTATTGTTGAAAGTCTCTCATTGGAAAGGAGTCTTAAGATTTATCAAACGGGGAAAGCTAAGTCCCAGGTATATTGGACCTTTTGAGATTATTAGAAGAATAGGACCTGTAGCCTATCAGCTACAACTGCCAGAGGAAATGGCAGGAATACATGATGTGTTTCATGTATCTAATTTCAAAAAGGGTTTAGCTGATGAATCATTGATAGTACCTCTTAAGGATATAAAGGTAAATGAACAACTCAAGTTTGTAGAAAGACCTCTAAAAATTGAAGACAGGAAAGTCAAAAACCTCAAGAATAAGAGATTAGTTCTGGTCAAAGTGAAGTGGGACTCCAAAAGAGGACCTAAGTACACATGGGAACTCGAATCTGAAATGCAAAGAAAATATCCGCACTTATTCCAGTAGATCTCGAGGACGAGCTCTAAAACAAGGTGGGGAGGATGTAACAACCCTCAATAAAACCGACACTCTCAAATATTTCTGACACCCTATTATAATTAAAAATATCCCAATGTGTCTTAAATACACCCCGTATGTGAAAACCAAGCCCGAAATACAATATAACCTTTAAAAATAAAATTTAAATCTGAAAAATAAGTCGAGGCGGGCCGCGTAGACCCACCCCAAGCCTTTATGCGGGCGGTATCAGGGTTGAAACCTGATATCGTTTAATTCTTAAGTTAAGGCGGGTCGCGTAAGCTCACCTTAGCACTTACGCGGGCCGTGAACGATCAACAACGCGGAGACACCCTAGGCCGACACGTGTCGACATCGTGGCGGACCTACCTGATGAGTCGGACGAGCTAGTCCGTTGACTAGCTTTGACGCGGGTCGTGTAGACCTTCGTCTACCCTTACGCGGGCAACGAGAGAATCAGGTATGAACACTATATAAGAAGGCCATCGGGTTCAACCAAATGTCGTTCACAATTCGATTCTCAATCTCAATTTCTGAAATATATGCTTTAGAAAGCTAGTATTATACCCCTAATTAGCGAGGTTCTGCTCCGTTGTAAGTATTATAACCCCAGTTTCGTAATAGATACGCTGCCCGATTGATTTAGGGTTCCGTAACAACTGTCGTGGTTCTGCCCGACGAAGTTGTTGGAATGCCATCTCGGGGAGGGTATCATTAATATTTTCAAAGGGTTATGATACTAACCAATGTACATTTGTATAAATTATAGATTATCTCCAGGAAACCCTTACGCGAAGTCTAAGATAGCAATGTGAGTTTATCCTCTTTTTGATAACCTTTTTGTAATACTTTACAAAACCTTAAATGTTTTACAATGTGATTAAGCGATGATTGAGTCTTTGTAGTTCTTCAATTACTACCGGTATGTTGGGGTTTTGTATACAAAATTTACTACACTGTGAGTAGTAAGTCGGGGATGACAGTACGTTACCATTGGACGACGAGTTAGCCAATGTGTAATATGACCCACAAGTCAGGATTGATAGTACTGAATGAGTAATTGTGTAGAAATAAACAATGTGATCGCTCTCAATATTGTTTTAATTGATAAAATGTTTCTTGATTAAACTTGGATTCACTCACCAGTATTTCCCACTGACAAATGTTTTTAAAACGCGTTTCAGGTAACACAATGTGACAGCCAATTAGTAAAAAGCCAGCTGGAGAGCACTGAAGGCTTGGAAAAAATGTGGCTATAAAAGTTACCTAAAAGACGTTGTTTAAAATTCAATAAAATAGGGTTTATCCCTATAAACGTGTTGTAATAAGAAACTTGGGTTTTACCCATGTGATTATTAATAATAAATGAGGTGGTTTTACTCTGATAAACATTTCCTAACTACGGTCCTGATGTAATTTCCGCTGCCAAATTAACAAGCTGAAACCACCGCACTCTGAGTTCGCGTCCGCCCGTTCCCGGGACAGATAAGGGATCGGGGGTTGCGACATCTTTTGCTAAAGTATATAGTTTATGATGGGTTATACCCAGCAATGTTTCCCGTCATCGGCAAGTCAGCTGCGGCAAATGAGCTTTCCATCGGCTAATCGTCACTAAAATCCCATTCGCTCGAACTATAGGGCAAATCCTCACCACAATTCGCGTATGATTAATAATCGACTGGAAGTGTGTGCGGCGAGGCAAGCTGGTCGGCGTTGTGAAGTCCGTTGGTGTTTACGATGTAGATCTCTGTCGTCGATCTCTATGACTTCGTAATAACAGCAGCGGCAAAACGGAGCTCCGATGGTATGACACAAACTTTCTATCAATTTGATTTTTGTGCGTTTGGTAATTAATCAAATTTCATCATTGTAGCCAATTGTTTTTGGAAGTCGTATATCAAATTACATCGCGGGTTTGCACCAGTAGAATTTAGGACATTTATGTTTTGGCCACAATTCTTTAGTTCCCTACTTTCGCCCCTCAATGGTTTCATGGGCGTAGCATAGTGGGGGGCGGGGGTACCCCCTGAACTTTTCGCTCATTAGTGTCCGGTATATAGTTTTCGTATAGAATTTTTGTAGGACCGGTTTTGACTCCGAAACGATTGCGAAACGAACGTGAAACTTGCGGAAACCGTACACGAACGTGACCTAACACATGTGACGTAATATAAACGTGATTCTTTGATAAATCTGAAATCGTACAAGAACCGTGAATCACCTAGAGCACTTTCTCTCTCTACTTTCTCTCTCTAAGCACCAAGCTCCAAACTCTCTAAAATGGCAAAAGTCCTCTAAACTATGACATAACTCTCTATTTATAGGCACAAGGAATATAAGGATTTCTCCTTATTTACAAGTTTGCCACCTTGCCCTTTTAACTAGATATTATAATAAAAGCTTAAACTTCTTCGGTTTCTGCTACGTACTAGATTGACGAAGGCGATAGACACTTAATGCACTAACAATTTTTTAGGTGTATACGTTTTCGACCCCTGGTTTTTTAATTTTTTAGATATAATTTTAGGTACGGTGACTTCCGACCCCGCGGTCGGAAATCTCAAGCTTCACCTTATCTTAACATACTTCTACACCTGCTATTTTTGCTTTGGGACAGAGAGAAAAGAGTGTCGATACATAGGAGGGAGAGAGAAAGAGAGACGAGAATTCTGGTGTCCTTTCCGACGCTAAGGCTTTCATCCTCTTGAAGAAGGTACTTTCTGTTTTATTGCTTTAAAATCCGGTGACGATGGTGGTATTGTCTTAATTACCTTGATAGTAGATGAAATTCTAGGTACTTACTCTCTCATTTGTGTGAAAAAAGGTGCTTATTTGGGAAAATTAGTTATGTAGAATTAGAATTTGTCAACTATATGAATTTTTTGGTGCTTCTGTTTGTTTGTTTGTTTGTTTCTACTGCAAATTAGCTAAAATAAACATTCATAAGTATCAATCATGAATCAACATTAATTTAGCTTAGCCTCTTGATGATTGAATTGGTTTGATTGATAAATGATATAAGTTAGAGTTTGGTTTAGATCTTATATTCAATGATTATGTGTTTAAGATGCCTTTTACACACTAAAAATATTTAATAATGTCTAATTAAGCAGCATGCAACAAAATTTGTGTTTCTAGATAATTGATATCATGTTTAGAAAGGATTTAGTAGCCGTATACTATCTAATCTAATTGCAAACCACATGCTCTATGCAAGTGATGGCTTATACGTTTAATTATGATTGAAGTTCAAGTCTGCTTAATATATAATATATTAATTATGATGTTCAAGTGACGCAAGTTTTTGAGTTTAATATATGGTATTGATTTTTGCAGCAGAAACGACGACTAAATCAACCATAGTACGGTACCGGATGGACCAGCAAAGTTACCGGATTTCAAGGAAGAAGAAAGTTGCAAAGAGGAGTACAGAGGTGGGTTTCATCTGATTTTTTTCGCCTCTCTTTCACCAGTGTATTGTCATTGCCCCTCTTTTCTTCTACATTTGATGTGGGTTTTGCTCAATTTGCCTTTGTTGAATTGGGTTTTGCTTACTTTTGTGATTGTTTTGCTTATTTTACATGATCGTGATGGGAGAAACCTTCATCTTGCATCAATTGAAGGACACTGTCAAGTTGTGAAAGAGTTGGTGCAAGGTCAACCCATCTTGCATTTGTATGTAAAGAGATCTGGAAGTTTTGAAGCTCTTACTAGAGACAAAGGGTGATCATGAGTTTGTAAACACTAAAGATGCTGATGGCAACACAAAAAAACAAAACGTGTAAATTCTTTTTGTTTTTTTTTTACGGGAGAATTTCTCTATACGAATTTTCTTGTGCCGGTATCATAAAAAAACAAAACGATATGAACCTAATTCCCGCCGCGAAGCGGCAGGGAATTCTTCTAGTTATACATATTAATAGAAAGAGGTCATGAACAGTGCTTTTGATTTTTTTTAATATTCCTTTTATAGGTTTTTATTATTTTATTGTTTTATTAGTTTAACTGATTTAAACATATATTTTTATATAACTTTTAGGATTCGATCAAAGTACCAATTATCAAACAAGAAATCATAAAAATGAATATATACTCGTACCGACGTTGTTCAGTACGGTATGGTAGCGATAGGATATTAATTCATCGAAAGCAAAAACACTAAAAATAAATATTGATACGGATACAGATGTTATTCAATCTGTTTTGATTGAATTTGGTACGATAGCGACACAATATCCGTTTAAAAAATATATATCGTAATGTTGAAATAAAAGGAGGGGAACAATTGTTTTTTATTTTTTTCAATGTTGTTTTCTAAGGTTTTATTATTCTATTTGTTTATTACTTTAATTGATTTAAGTATATTTTGTTCTCTTATATAACTTTTAAGATACGATCAAAGTACCTGTTATCAAATAGGAAACAATAAAACGGAATGTATACCGGTACCGATCATGTTCGGTACAATATGGTAGCGATACAGTATCAATTTATTGAAAAGCAAAAAAACTAAAAAAAATATTAGTACCGATACAAATGTTGTTCAATTGGTTTCGATTGGGCTTACGATAGCGGCAGAATATCCGTTACCAAAAAAAATATCGTAATGTTGAAATTAAATAAACATAAAATGCAAGCCCGATATCAACTGAACAACATATATAGGTACCTTATCAATATGTGTTTTTTAGTTTTCGATCGATGTAATGCTTTCTCTTTCAATTACTATATCGAATGCAGGTACTGTAACGAACCAAATTAATACCGACTTAATTCCCGTCGCGAAGTGCGGGGGAATATCACTAGCTGAAAACAAATTTGGTAGATATTCATGGATTTGTGTGCAATCTTATTGACATCTATAAACAAAATCCTTTTGGTACTCAAATCAAGATAATAAAAGCAAGAAACATGTTTGGAGACTCAAGTTTTTTTGTTCTGAAATAATAATATACTGCATTTTAAAAAAATGAATTTGACAAGAAAATATTTTTGATTAGAGAGAAAGTGGAAATATTGCTTATAAAATATTAATATGTCACTACTCATTCTATACAACCCCCCCCCCCCCCCCCCCCCCCCCCCCCCCTCTTCCTGATTATACCCCTCCTTGTGAGAGGAAAACTGTCGGTCCCACGCAGGCCCCACCTATAAGTATGTGAGAGGAGAGGGGTGAAAAAAGTAAATAGAGGGGTGTAGAAAGTAGCACCCATTGCATCTATCAATTTTCAAGTGTTTTTCACTTTGAAAGTTTCCTGTAACATATCATACCAAACTTAAAATTTAGTAATAGTAGCGGATATGTAACTTTTTGTAATTCCTGTTGAAATGCTTTTTGAGCACACGTAGCTACTCAAAAATCTAAGATTGTATGTTCTTTTTTTTAAACCAAACACTTTCTTATATTTTAAATCTTTTATAGGTTGCATTGCATGGTAATAGTTAGATACCAAAATAGAAGTATAAATAACAGAAAATGACAAATTTGTGTCATTAAATATGAATATTCAACATTAATTTATACAACTTTTATCAAACCCTTTGAAAACATTTTTCAATGTAGCATACTCATGCATATGTCAAATAAATTACTTTCCGGGGACAAAGTTTGTAGCGTAAGACCACGCGTTGTTCGCAACAGGGTCCGCAAGGTGGTCAGCGAGGTTCTCCAATGGTCCCTTTCCGGTCACAATGGCTTGAACAAAGAACCCAAACATAGAGAACATGGCTAGTCTACCATTCTTGATCTCCTTCACCTTCAACTCAGCAAAAGCCTCTGGATCATCAGCAAGGCCCAATGGGTCGAAGTTACCACCCGGGTAAAGTGGGTCAACAACCTCACCCAAAGGCCCACCAGCAATTCTATATCCCTCAACCGCACCCATCAAGATCACTTGTGTGGCCCAAATGGCCAAGATGCTTTGTGCATGGATCAAACTTGGGTTTCCCAAGTAATCAAGCCCACCTTCACTAAAGATTTGGGCTCCAGCCTTGAACCATACGGCCTCACCGAACTTAACACCGTTGCGGGCCAAGAGCTCTGGGAAGACACATCCAAGAGCCCCAAGCATGGCCCATCTGCAGTGGATGACCTCAAGCTCACGGTTCTTGGCAAATGTCTCTGGGTCAGCAGATAGCCCAGCAGTGTCCCAACCGTAGTCACCTGGGAATTCACCGGTGAGGTACGAAGGTGCTTCACCGGAGAATGGGCCCAGGTACTTGACACGGTCAGGACCATACCATGGGCTTCCTGATGGTGCAACCTTCTTGGGTGTTGCGGTTTTTCTCATTGAAACCCGCCCGGTTCCAAGAAGCTCAGAAGAACCTGATGCAGACACTTTCACCGCTTGTCCGGTGAAAGAAGATGAGAGAGCCATGGATGAAGCAGCCATTGAATGAGAGGGTTAGACTGATGAGAAAATTTGTACTTAAGGAAGGTTGACTGCTTGAGTTTTATGAGGTTAACAAAGTGGTATAAATAGCCAAATATGGGTTTTAATTTTTTTAAAGGTTTTTATCTTAAATATCTCTTTCCTGATTTTGATTGGTGGGTGATATCTTCGGTCGCCACGAACGAAAATTGCTAAAGACCAGTTAGAAAAAGACATGTGTATATTATTTTGTTTCTATGGAGATTCTCTATCCAGATAAGTAGTTGGTTGCATTTATGTGGCTAAAGCAATATTCAAGGCAAAACCAATAAGAAAATAAGTAACCGCTTTATAGGGGCGTGAATTGGCTTGATAATGCTTCCAACACTGTCCTATGTGCATGGGCTTTATATGAGTATGAAGAGGAAGGGGCATTTCAAGGATAATACCCAATAAGGGTAACAAAATTGAAAAGTAATGATGGAATGGGGGCAGTAAGAGGGGTTAACTATTACACATTTAAGGGGCATTATTCAATGTTTTAAAAACCGGTTTTTAAATCAAACCGGATTAGGCTAAAAAATGGTTCAACCGGTTGAACCAGTTTGTACCGAGCGGTTCAACCTGGTTGACTAGCTAACTCTATAATTTCATAAATTACAACATCAACTCAAAAGTTATCCAAGAATGCATGATTACATATTAAAAGATGATACAAAAGTAAATCCATAATAAAAAATAACCCAAAAGATAATAAAAAATCATTCAATTTTTCAAGAAGCTCTTTTAAATGAAAGTGTACGTTATGTTTAAGTCATTTGAGTGTTGAATACATCCAGTTCACGATCGCATAAAAGATGAAATTCACTATTATCGCCATCCTTGTCAATTACAGGATAACTATTTTCATTTCATACAATATTAAATAAGAACTTTTAGTTACGAATAAACATAATATATAAAAATTACGTAAGATAAGTAACATATATAATAAAAATAAGTAACAACCCAAACTAAAAAAACCCTGTGCCGGTACCGGTATTACGTTTCAAACCGGTATACCGGATCTTACCGCCGGTACAAACCTTATGCCGTTTCACTTATTTACCAGGGTGTTTCGTACCGGATTTACATCTGGAAACGGTAATACCGGTATAACCGGCCGGTATTTACCGGTTTTTAAAACATTGGGCATTATAGTATTGATGTGACGGAAAATGCCTCTTAGGGGGCATTAACCATTACGTATGGCCTAACCGATGGCATGCTACTTAAAGTGTTTTGGTGTTACTTTACTGCTTAAACTTAACTGTTAGAACTCTCTTAGTGTAGCTGACTTTTGCGTGCATGTTAGATTGATTGTGGGTTGGTGTTTGGAGTATGTTGAGCTCTTGGTGCGCGTGTGAAGCTTCATAGATATCATATTCACTAGTATCTAACTTAACTAGATTATTTAGGTTTTTCTGACTTAAACTCATTTCTATTAGTTTTGTTATTAGACATACACTTATTTTATACTTGTTGATTTAATAAAAAATGATACGAAGATAAGAATACGAAGGAAAAGGTACAAGTACACACATGATGCTCATTACTAGTTGGTGAAGCACTAAACAAAATAACAAATGTAGCGCAATGTACAAGCTGTTCTTGCATGAGAATTAATTGTGGCCCAAAACAGATGATATTTACCATCTCTTAGACTAAAGGGTATGGAGAGGATGGGCTTGGAGGGGATGAGCCGCCACGTCAGCGCCACGTCACCGGCTCGTGTGGGATGGGCCTCCTTCATATTTGACAACGACCGGTGGAGCCTCCCGCACTATAACTTCCGGACTCGGAAGTTTTAGTCCGTTTGGCGGTTGCTACCTCACTTGGAATCGGCGTCCATTTTTGTTCTTTCCTTACTACGTTCCATGCTCGGAAGTGCGGGAAAGACTTTGCATTTTGAGAGTCCCACTTAGCGATAGCAAGGTTAAGAATGTCCGTCTCGTTACTCCCGCTAGGAGGACAAGTGTAAATTTGGTTATAAATTGCGTTAAAGTTATTGATGATCTTGCTCATTTTACGCCACTTGCCCGAGACGGCTTCTACATCACGATCCGAGCTATGCTCCATAATCTCATGAAATTTAGCCGTTGCCTTCTTCCAAAAACTATCACCCGTTTGATTGTTTCCTAAATTTTAAAAAATAATGCATTAGTAAAAATAAAAATTTAAAACTTTTAAAATTTAAATTAAAAATTTAAACTTTGGTTCATACCGACTATCGGGTTAGTAGAGGACTTAGTAAACGCCATTGCTAGCGCCTCCTCCTTTACTTTCGTCCAAGGTCTCCCCGGTTTTCTCGAACCGCTTTTTGGCGCGGTTTCGGGTACGTTTTCAACCTTCTTCCCCTTCCCCTTGTTTTTTTTTTTCGGTTGAGCTCTTGCGGTGGCGATTCGGGGACGACTTCTTCATCATCATCATCGTCAAGTTGAACCGGTTGGGAAGTTGGCGGTTGCGATTGGAGTTGTTCAAACGAGTTGCGTTGCATGATTTGTTGTAGTGCTTGGTATTGTTGGAGTTGTTGAACTTGAGACATTTGTGAGAATGCGTTGGGTGTTTGTTGGAAACCCGAAAAAGGAAATTGCGGAGCACCCCACGAATGATCCATACTCGGAGTGTAAGCGGGAGTCGAAAAAAAGTTAGGTTGATTCGGGTTGTGATTATTCGGGTTGGGGTTGTTTGGGTTGGGGTTGTTTGGGTTGAAAGAATTCATGATTAGAGAAAATGGTATAAAAAATATGGAGTGTTTTTTATAAAAAAAAGGAAGAGAATTGGAGAAGAATGGGAGTAGAATGGGATAGAATTGTATAAAAATGGATGAGATATAGGGTATTTAAATAGAAAAATGATTTTTTTTTTAAATAAAAGAGCCGTTGCAAACGGCTAGAAACATGAAGTGGGGCCCCGTCTTATTCGGCGCTGGGGAGTCGTTTGGGCCGAGCCGACCCTCATGGGGGCGGTGTGGGGGACCGGCGCCGGTCCTAGCCAGGCCTAGCCGGCCCCCATACCCTTTAGTCTTAACTGGCTAGCATATCTAGTTGGTGGAATATCAGACTTGTGGAGTACAAAGCTGCCACGTGTAAATACTAAATAGCCAGCCACAAACATATAAAAACACTACAAAATTGAAACAAAATATATTTATCAATAAAAATCTGTATTCTTGATATAAAAAAAATGATAAATAAATAAGTCTAAAGAATTTTTTTTGAACGGTGACTTTTTTTTGAGTGAGCCAATGTCACACCGTCTAGATGGCGGTCCTAGCCAAGATCTGCCCAGACTATGTTGTCTTAACCGGGTCCGCATTGGGTTGGTCAGACTTGGTTACGGCGTTCCCCCGGAAACCGTACTGCCTCCACATGAGAAGCCTCGCTGAAGTAATAGTCGGATGAAAACCGGGGTGCGGCTCAGGATCAAACCCACCTCGATGGTTTTGTCACCATCATTGCCCAATATCCACCCCAATATGACATAAATGAAAATTAAACTTGAGTCTCCAATGAAAAATCCAAGTCTCCTACCACTAAGCCACAAATGGGGATAATAAGTCTAAAGAATTAATTCCACAAATATAAATGATAAATAATTAAGCTTAAAGAAATAATTCCTTGTCATCTTCTCTCAACTTGGATTCTTTTAATGTTATTCAGATTTCAATAGAAATTAAAATTAAAATATAGCAATTTCATTTTTAAATATTTTTTTAAAACTAAATTTTGTAATTTAAAAATGAAAGATCTTATGTGACCAATCACAATGAAGATACAGATGTTTCAAGATAACAAAGGCTTAGCCCTTCCACCCTATAAATAAACTCCAAAAATCCATACATCTTCACAACTCTAAATATCAAAACATCTTCTTACAACCTTCACGAATGGCTTCCTCAACCATGGCTCTCTCATCTCCATTTGTCGGACAAGCTGTGAAAGCAGCTCCATCCGGTTCTGAGCTTCTTGGAACCGGGCGGGTTTCAATGAGGAAAACCGCGGCACCCAAGAAGGTTGCACCATCAGGAAGCCCATGGTACGGTCCTGACCGTGTCAAGTACTTGGGCCCATTCTCCGGTGAGGCCCCATCATACCTCACCGGTGAATTCCCGGGTGACTACGGTTGGGACACTGCTGGGCTTTCAGCTGACCCAGAGACATTCGCCAAGAACCGCGAGCTTGAGGTCATCCATTGTAGATGGGCCATGCTTGGGGCTCTTGGATGTGTCTTCCCAGAGCTCTTGGCCCGCAACGGTGTTAAGTTCGGTGAGGCCGTATGGTTCAAGGCTGGAGCCCAAATCTTTAGCGAAGGTGGGCTTGATTACTTGGGAAACCCAAGTTTGATCCATGCACAAAGCATCTTAGCCATTTGGGCCACACAGGTGATCTTGATGGGTGCGGTAGAGGGATACAGAATTGCTGGTGGGCCTTTGGGCGAGGTTGTTGACCCACTTTACCCAGGTGGTAGCTTTGACCCATTGGGCCTTGCTGATGACCCAGAGGCTTTTGCTGAATTGAAGGTAAAGGAGATCAAGAACGGTAGACTAGCCATGTTCTCTATGTTCGGGTTCTTTGTTCAAGCCATCGTGACCGGAAAGGGACCATTGGAGAACCTCGCTGACCACCTTGCGGACCCTGTTGCAAACAACGCGTGGTCTTATGCTACAAACTTTGTCCCCGGAAAGTGAATGTATTCAGATTTCATGTTTAACAATATGTGAATTAATATATGGTTGTTTTTGGGCTTTTTAATTAGGCCACTTTGTTTTTTATCACTAAAGAACTGTTTATCATAATAATTAATAGAAAATCCAAGCCCACAAAGAACAGATAACTAGTATTCAGGTGGGGAGACTTTGCTAGGAAAACCTACTAAATCAAAAACTTACACGCAATAACAAATGATGAATAAAGAATACATCATTTTGCTTGAGATTTGAGCTGAAAAACAAGAACTGAATATAGACCAACTGAATCAAACTTACTTGAGACAGCAAAGGCATTAACAGATCGACCGAAGAAGATAACAGCAACACCATACCCATAAGTTTCAAAGCTTACACCGCCATTTTTGTTCCATTTTGGTTTTATGTTTCAACTCCCATCTCTATTGTTTGGAAGCTATTCCGAGCTGACTCAATGAATTGGCCATAAAAACGCCTGACGAGTGAGGATTTAAGACACCAGATCCTATCTCGTCAGAGATGGCTTGCATGACTTCAAACGCTAACCAGAAACGGTTCTCAAGACTTCTACCATATTTGAAGGGACCAATGGTTTCATGAATTGGTTGATTCAGTGTCTGTTTGCTCGGTGAATCTTGACGCCCCGTCCAAACCTGCTTCGGTTGCAGCTATTCGGAAGTTGTTCGTGACATGAGAAAATTCATCGATGACTAATCTGGATTCTGGATGAAGACCTTCCGCCCATTCTGACCCGGCTTCTCTTTTTAAACATTACTTTTTAAGATTAAAAAATAACTAAAAATCACCTTTTTTGGTAAATTTACATCAGTTTTGGTCAATTTAAGATGCCACATAGTTAATTGTTGTATACATTTATGTTCTTAATCAATATTTGTGTATAAAATATTTACATATAAATAATAAAAACAGAAAGAAGAAAACAGGCAGAGAGATTACAGAAGTTCTAACTTCCAGTCAAATTCTAAGTAAATGCAATCAAACGAACCTTTTACTTTCTGCAGTGCTGCATTTCTATGCTGCAGTAAATGAAGCCCTCCATCCTCCTTCAAGTTCTTTTTACGCGTCATTTTAGATGACATGCTCTTCCATTTAAACTCAAACTTGCATGCTGCAGAAGGATAGTAAACTAAAATTTAAATGCTATCTATTACGGATAACATCCCATGCGTGTGCAGATATAATATCAGAAAATGGTTTAACACACCACAATTAGTAGTAGTATTGCCAACATAGAACACTTGCCCTGTTCTGTAATTTAGTTATCCCACATATTAACTTTCAAGTTTCAACCTCTTCAATCCCTTTTTCATGTCTTTTTATTTACCCATTTGACCCATCACACATATTATATAATTCAAATCAATTCCGTCTAGTTGTTGTGATGATAAACCCGTAAGCAAAGGCACAACAAAGTCGAGTCCATGTGCGTGTACATTTTATAGAGTTGATGTATGAGCAAATTGGTGCTGCAAATACACATGTTTACCTTCACTTTTACTTTCAAACCCTCGAACAATGCATGCGCAAATCCATGGTCTTCCAGCTTGTGTAGCTTTTGCACCACCATTTAGTTCACCATTATGTTGTTTCAAGCTGCAAAAAGGGAAATCAAGTCTCAAGTGTAAAAAAAATATAGGGCAACAAGACAGCTGAATACAATTTTGAAAATATCTTCTAATTAGATGTTAACCATGTTACTTAAAATGAAGCAATTGTGTCTGTTACTCTGTTACATCCATGATATTAAAGCATTCCATATAAAAAAATGAAAAATGTTAGAAGTTCTCACCATTTAGGACATAAAATGGTAGATCGTATATCGTTTAATGACAGTCAAGAAAAAATATGTTCTCCCTACATGAGGCAATATGGATTGGTCTAGTAGGTTGGTTGGGTAGCGGGTCAAAGCGGTAACTTTTCGCATGTAGTTGATCCGAAACACTTTTGTTCCAAAACTTTTAAACTTGTTATGTGTAATGGGTGTGTCAAATATAAATATTTGATTACAAATAGTATATATTTCATTAATAATAATACAAGTCAATGGGTCAAAATTGTGATATTGCATATCTACATGTATCATTTATCAATACTTCCAACAGACCACACATCAAAACCTCATGTTGGTTCTATATACTTGTAAAATGACTATCTTAAGCACGTATCATGATGAGCATGTGAAAACCAGAACATCATTATGCATTCATTAATCACTTTACAAACTATAAAGTAACTAACGTGAATCCAACGACATGAATATAGACAACAGGTTAACATTCTTTGATCAACGAATTCTATAATCATTGGCGTTTATTCTATTACCCCTATTTAGTAAAAGGGTAATTTTAATAATTTAGTATACAAACTTTACAAACAGAAGGGTCGGGCAACGTGATGGGCACGCTTATTAGTTAATATCATCATCCAAACAATTAAGTGATCAATTTCAAAAGTCAATTGTTACATAAGCATAGTTGTTAATGGCAATAGCGACAAATAGCGATAAGGTAGCTATATGCTACATAGCGAATAGCGATAAATAGCGGGCGGCTATTTTATAAATAGCGATACACTAGAAAAAAATTTAAAAAAATTTTATATGCATATTATATCAAAATACCCTGGTATATATGCTATTTTACATGTATATTTAACAAAAACCTAAAATCCAGCTATTTTATAGCTATATTTAATTGCTATTTATATTTAAAAAACAAATAAAAAATTAAAGTGTCGCTACTCTTGCTATGTATTGCTACAACCCTAATAGCGACACTATACCTATACGCTACGTAGCGCGCTGTGGCGATCGCTACGATCGCTATTGACAACTATGCATAAGACACTTAGCCTGCCTCTTATTACATATGTATTTTCATCTTCTTCATTGATTTCTTTAGCTAATATATTCAACACAAAGTTGTCAACTTTGTCCATTAGATTGATCATCTAGCACATTCATAAACTCTTTCTTTTGTCATAATTAATCTCTTTGATGGCGTATTCTTTGCCGAAAATAATAATACTCTGATATCATTTCATTACTTGCAACACAATCTCATATGCAGAAATTTTGGTGTAGTTATGGGCAATCACAGTTGACCAAATTTTGACCATCACAATTAAAATAACATTTGTGATAATTAAGCTATAAACTAATCATTCACACAGTTCCAACAAGCAAGCAACCCTAATTCACAAATTACTTAAATTTTCAAACATGTATAAACAGAAAACAGAGATGGGGAGAAAGAGATACCGGCGAGAAAAATTGTTGGTGACGCCGACGTAAGTTTTGATTGGAGGATTGGTTGAGAGGATGAGATATACGGACCAATTAGGGTTTGATTTTGAGGGTGACGGTGATGAAATTGGAAGATTGGTTGCGGGTGATTTTGGATTTTGGGAATGGGGTTTGAGGGATCTGAAAGTTGTTGATAGTAACTTTGTCATTGAATGTTTTTGTTTGATTTTTATCAGCAATTTAAGAATTTATCAGATGCGTTCAGATCGGTTTGCAATCGAGGGTTGCAGAAATTTTGCATTGGATCTTGGTTTGAGATGATTTTGGGTGTCATGTTTTGAAATTGGTCATTTCTAGTTTTTTTTTTTTTATGTGTGTAAAATAACAGATGATTGATAGGTTCGTAAATGAATAGCGGGATGTTTGTCTTTTTTTATTTAATTTTAATTTTAATCCAACACGAATTCTATAACCATACAAATTCAAAGGGAATGTTCAGTAGTATTAGTATTAGTATTAGTTTTAGTTTTTTTTTTTTTTTCTTTTTGACTTTTTGACTTTTTTGTCTTTATTATTTCTCTTTAAACTTTTACCCCTTTAACTTTCAATGTTAACAATTTCAACCTCTTAACTTTCTAAAAATTTTGTAATCAAGTTTTACGTATTTATTTTTATGTACACGTTTCTATAAATTTAAATTGATTTACGTTTAGACGTATATTTTTCCCGTTAATAAGTTGGGTCAAATATAATATATTCCTTATGCTTATTATTATGTACATTTTCTGTTTGTTTATGTTTTGATGTAATTTTTTTCTATAAATGAGCCGGTTAAAATATAATATGTTTTCATGCTTATTTTTATGTACGTGTTCAAATGGTCTACATTTTGACGTAAATTTTGTTCGGAAACACGTCGAGTAAAATATAATACGTTTTCATTAAATACTATAAATTCGAGTCACTCTACGTTTCGACACGCCACAACACGCCGTAACTATTTTCTTACGTGTTTATTTTTATGCACACGTCGGTATAAATTTAAGTTGGTTTATGATTCGACGTAAATTTTCTTCAGAAATATGTGTCAAATA
Organism: Helianthus tuberosus; assembly: GCA_030545235.1. NCBI lineage: Eukaryota > Viridiplantae > Streptophyta > Magnoliopsida > Asterales > Asteraceae > Helianthus > Helianthus tuberosus. The sequence goes on from CM060437.1 coordinate 38,017,941, forward strand.
TAATTCGTTTTCATGCTTATTTTTATGTATGTTTTCAGTTGGTCTACACTTTAACGCAAATTCCAATTAGCAAATTATGTGGATAGTGCTTTTATCCTATTAACTTTTTTGTTTCTTTCTTGATTTTTTTCTGGACTTTATTATTTTTATTTTTTAGTTTTCTTATGTTTAGTGTTTTAGTTTTAGGTTTGTTTTCATTAAAGCTATATTTAAGATAGCATTTACGTTTCCATTTACAATTAATTTAAAATCAATTCGTCCTGATGTCCAATTTAAATTTATTTTTATGGTTTTTGGTCGATGTAAAACATGTGTCGATATTCTTTTGAGCATATTTCTTTCGATTGGTATACTGAACCAAAATAGATATCGACCGAAACCACGCAGCGTAGCGCGGGTATTCCTTCTAGTTTATAACAAAAACATATTTTTTATTTCTGTTTGTGTATTAAGAAAATGAGCATGGTCGTATTTGTTTATGTTCATTCGTTTAAAACCAAAACGAAGAGTTCACGAATGTAAACGGACATAATTTAACACGTTACGTGTCGGTATAATTCCGATGGGGGTAAATGATCCGTCACAACTTAATATATTTCATTTACGTATCTGTTATGTGCTTAAACATGTTTATATCATTGTGCCAACGCGTGTAACTAATGTAGACGTGCCCTTAAATACGTAAATGTCAAATGGGGGTCAAATATAATATTTTCTCACTCAACGGTATAAATTCGTGTTACTCTATGTTTCGATCCCGCCGCAACATGCTAGGGGTAAAATTTCAACCGTTTATTATGTTTTTTTGTACGTTTCCTATGTATGAGTCGGGTCACATGTAAATAGGTTATGATTGTACAGTATAGATTCATTTACATTTTGATCCAACCATAATACTATGGAGTTAAATAGGATATGTCAAAACACACGTTTTCATACGGTTAATGCATCACATAAAGTTTGGACTAATTCGTTCGATATTTGCAATGTACGCGTGCAGCAACGCGCACGAGTCAAATTACTAGTAATTAACTAAACATAAACGAAGATAAGTATTTTTTATATAAATTAGTGATTGATTACTATAAATTGCATTGGAAAACCCATTTTTATTACTAAAAATCCATATTAGTTGTCATGTTAGTTGTTTTTTGATTGTCCTATTTAATATTTTAGGTATTAGTTTTATCAGAAATTATTAGAATTCTATATGAAGAGGACTATGTAATGTATTAATTATTAGTTTTTATATTAATTTCTTTTGAGAATTTGTCAAAAGAGATCGAGAAAACAGAGATATAATCGTACAGGAGTTTACAAACTTTCCACGGCCAAAAAGGAAGAGTTAGATGTAATAGAGATAGAAGACAGATTACTTGATTGCATTATAAGTTCCTAAAACATTCATGTACATAACTTATATTAGAGGAATTGATACAATTACTTTCATATATTATGACAAATTAATTTTAAAATCAGTGAAACATTCTGGTTTGATTCATTGTTATATAATTGATGCACACTACTCGCTCTTTTCGTAGTTGTATCCTCATCTCATCATTGATGCACAATTTTATCGAATACCACTCGCTAGGTTATCCGAATTATGTCCATTTCACTAATTTAATCTATTACAAGTAAAGTTATAACAAGCTTCGTGGATGCTAACATTTAAAATATCATAAACTTAATAGATGTTCGAGTTTGAAAAAATATGTCCTTCCGTAATGTTTTATTATTATTTAAAAAATAATAATCAAAGTAGTATTGGGCTCAATAAACCTAATGCCAAGTGGGCTAAATTCAAAACTATAAAAATTTATATGTAAATGAGTCTATATTGGAATTGGTATGTGTTTACTATTTAAAAAAAATAACATATACATATCGGATTTTTTTTTAAATCACATGCCCCTCGAACTCATTCTACGTTTTAAAATTTTAAATTAAACCGTAATTAGATCTTTTCTACAAAACTATTATTAGGCCCAAAGGAACTAGACTAGAAATACATTACTAGGCCAAGTTCCATGACTGGACCAAACTGGCCCAAATAGTTAACGGATTCAGGCCCAGTTTTTTAGAGATTAATTGAGGCCTGATGTCCTGAACAATCGTTCAAACTTCAAAAGACGATCTCACTCCATATATTTTTCAAATCTATTATTTTATTCATCAAACAATAAAAAATGCTCGGTAGCAATGTTGGATCTTCTTCGATAATATTAAAATAATTCCAACGTTTTGTGTGCTTATGACAGAGAACCAAAAGAAAGACACCGTGCAACACATGGTTTGAATATAACTTTGTAATATTATTGAATAATGTTCAATCTTTCAAAAAAAAAAAAAAAAAAAAAAAAGCAAGTTCGGTCACTTATTCAAAATCAAGAACACGTGACCAATAAAAGTAAACAATTTCACACAAAACTTTTATTCCAAATGTTAAATGTTTAATGAGAGACAAATAACCCATCTGGAGAGTTAAGAAGTCAAGGCAACAATTTCTGAAGCGAACAAGGGCATAAGAGGTCAACATAATTTAAAATGGATAAAAAAAGTAAAAGAATAAGTAGTGGTAGAAAAATATAGACGCAAAGATTCACAACACTTTAACAAAAGCATCAAATTTTAATATGAACTCAAAGAACAAGTTCTTGACATTGTCAAATGAGGGAGAATGATAAGGGACAAATAACCTCATGAACATACTGATGCGCAGAAGGTGGGAGTGTTGAAGATGCGTAAAACATGGACAGTAAATTCGTCGCAATTTTAATTTAATAAGCAAAGCATGAGCCTATAGCATTATAGCCTAGTGACATTTTAGGGGTGTGATAAGGCTCAGGAGGTTTTTCCTAGATTTATTGGTTTTCCTCCTTAATTTGTGTATAGACATTATTGCCTACTCGAGATGATATGATCGGGTGGTTCTGCTGGTGGAACGAAGATACTCTAGTGGAAATTTGCCGTTCAAAAAAAATAAATAAAAATAAATGAATAAAAAAAAAAAAGCAAATCATGAGTTATCATCAAAGCCGGAGAATGATTCTAATTAGTTGTTTATTTACTTCTTTAAAGAATTCTTTATCAATTATCAATTTTAAATGCACCAGATTTGACAATATATACGTCAAATTTAAAACTTTCTTATTAAACTGGAGCTTGACATTAGACAATACGTGAAATAAAAAATTTTCCTATTAAACTGGAGCTTGATACATTAGTTTTGATAGGAATTCAGTAATATCATATTTTTCTTTGTATAAAGGTTTTTTTTTTTTTTTTTTTCCAAATCGGAAGTTTATTAAATGTTTCCTAGAATGTATTTATCCTTTTTCTTGCTTCCATCAAGCGTTAACGTTAGCCTAAGCTTATTAAAAACAAATGAAATCTCGGGTAATAGGATTTGTAGCTGAACTAAATGTTTAGTGTAAGGGTGAGTTAGAAAACCGGATAACTGAACCGTAACTTAAATAACCAACAAAATGTAGGAATTAGGTTCACCTTTTGTAAAATATAATTACAAGATATATAATAACGAGACTCTCGTTATTCGTAGGAAATATCATAATACAATACCGGTTGTAATAACTAAATAAAAATAATATAAAATATAATTATATATACCAATCTTGATTCAAGCCGCATCTCTGGTGGGTCCTTCACGCGCACTTGATAGCAACCTAGACTCGAGTATTCATCATCTTGAGTCTTGAAAAATACTCCTTGACTGCAACAAAGAGCACACTAAAACGTTGACGATTTTGGTTGAGGCACGTGTTCAACACGCTTCCCTTAAAACAGATTTTGCGGCTCTACTAAAGACAACACGTCTGTCTCCCAGGGTACAACAGCCGAAGCAGTCTGTACTACCGGAGATGGCTCACGGGCCCAAGGTTACATCCGGTAATTGTAGTGTTTGAACTCATGTGGTGGAAAACAAGTAGAGAGTACTTATCTCTCTATTTGGTCTTCAAGTGTTCATCATTCTTCTAGTATTCTTCATGTATCAAGCAATTCCATATTTGCCACCAGATCTTTCTCAATCAATTAGGAATCTGATGCCATCACTAAACACATTTCTTAAATTGTAGCCATTTTTTGAGTGTTTTTTTTTTTTGTGTCTAATCCGCATATATATCACCATTGCTTTTGATTTTCTTGACTGTATATCTCTTAAATGTCAACATATACACGTGTGATTTAGGTTACCAAGTTGTGACAAAAGAAGCACATAGCCTACTATTTGTACAAGACTTAAGGATTAGTGAAAGATTTCACTTAATTAGTCACTTAATTAGAGACTTAAAAACTCTAATAAAACTAATTAAATGTCATTAAGAAGCTCTACTCAAGAGTTTCTCTTTTATTTACCACATGAAGATTCTAATTAATATTTATAATTTCATTAAATTATAAATATATTAAATATCCATTCACCAAATTTCCAACAATCCCTCACATGAATGGAGATCGTTTAAAACACTTAAAATTTCCAATGTAACCTCGACAGTTGAGTTTTGCATACGATAGGTAGGTGTTACCCTTTGAACCTTCGCTCATGAAATGCACTTAGCCCACTAGCTCTGAGTAGATCTCGATGTCTTTGAACTCGTTTGCCGTTTGTGTAGACGACAATACACTTCACACAAGACTCTCCCTAGCCGGGTCATCTCCTCATAGTCGTGTCCAATAATGGTCGTGGAACACTTTCCTGGTTCTGCGAGAGCTCTAGGAATTGTGCACCCAATTCCATTCGAAGCGACCCCACTTCTCTCTAACATAGGTGATTCTCCTTAGATCATTAAAAGCATTGTGGTTATCGTGATTTATCCAATTCATTTACCACATATTATGCTTAGCCTCACTCTTTGTCACTGAATATCATAGGAATAGACTAGGACGTATTTAAACACCCTTTTATACTTTGGGGGTATGTATAACCATATATACTAGCTTATGCATATCATTTATGCCCCCACAGTGACCACCTTTAGGCATATGAGTTAGTTGTCCTATTGAACTTAGATCTTGGGATCTCCAGTCAACTAAGTTAGGTGTCCTTCACATACCCTTTTTCCATGGGCTTCAGTCTCATTCCACAACTTGATCTCTAATAAACCCTCAGGTTGTTGGATCCATAACATTAACAAATAACTTTGCGTATTTGAGATCAGTTTTCATGATGTGTTCTTAACTCGTAAGTTAATTTTGTCTATTGTCAACTTCTAAGACTATAACCTCAGTGGCCATCTGAATCTGGTTATAATATATGTCTTTGTAAGATACGCTTATCATTTAAGGCAAACACATCTCCATTATGCACTGTGACCTTTGTGTCCTCCACGTAGTCGTCTGTTTGCAATGTTAGATTGGATTACAAAATCCTTATTGCCAAACCTTTATGATACAAATGCAAGACATCCCCACATTTAAGTGTTATAGGATATCATCCAGATGGGGTAATGAAAACCATTTCTACATACCCTTATAGGGTTGTTTCTAAATGGATCCTCCCCCATATTTCTTGCCATTTGATCAACATTTCCGTAACTTCACTTATGATGACATTTATACACATATGATTGAACAAGATCAACCTCATTGTGTGAATTCAACTCATATTTCATTCCGAGTTGACCAAAGCAACACATGCCATTGTCATAAGTTTGTCACCAACTTAGAATAATTCTAATTTAACATCTAGAATAAGCTTAGACAATGAGTTCTTCTCATTAGCTTTTTGAACAAACTCTTATAAAGTTACTTGTCGTTTCCTTATAATGAATGAAAATTTTCCCTCAAGTTTTTCTATACACAAATTCTCTTTGTGTTCATACACATTTGAATGGTTAGAGTTAATTAGTCTCCGTCAAGACCCATAATTAACCAAGTACTAGTCTAGCATGCTTTAGACTATAATACTTTAGCATGTGAACAGAAGATGCATCATTCTGATTCTTCACAGCCCTAAGGATATCATAATATGTCGCAACCCCCGATCCCTAATCCCTGGGAAAGGGCGGCTGCGAGCCAGTTTTGGTGGTATCGCGTATTGTCTAATTTGGCAGCGGAAATTTTCATCAGGACCGTAGTTAGGAAACATTGATCAGAGTAAAATACCACATTTTCATAACATTAAACAAATGGGTTAAAACCCAAGTTCATAGTACACACGTTTTCATAGGAATAAATCCTATTTTATTTAATAAAAACATTTATTTTATTTTAGGTAACTTTATTGCCACTTTTCAAAGCCTTCAGTGCTGTCCAGCTGGCTTCTATTTGGCTTTCACAGTTTGTTACCTGAAACACGTTTTAAAAACATTTGTCAGTGGAAAATACTGGTGAGTGAATCCCAGTTTAATCAAGTTTAAGTAAAACCCAGTGTACAGTATTGAGGGCGATCCCGCAATTACATTTGTTTCCAAGACATATCAATTATCATCCATGGTACTGTCGAACCCGACTTGTGGACATGTTACTCCTTGACCAGGTGGTAACAAATTTTGTATACCAAACCCCAACATACTCATGATAATTGTATTCTTACAAATACTCAATCACTGTTTAATATATAATTAATTAAATGAGGTTTTGTAAAAACAGTTAACAAAAAGCGAATAAACTCACATTGCTGTCTTAGATTTTCCGTAAGGGTTTCCTGGTGACAATCTAAAATTTACACAAATGCACACGCGTTAGTATAATAACCCATTTTAACATTAGTAATACCCTCCCCGAGACGGCATTCCAACGACTACGTCGGGCAGAACCACGACAGCCGTTACGGAACCCTAGATCAATCGGGCAGCGTATCTAATACGTATCCAAGGGTTATAATACTTACAACGGAGCAGAACTTCGCTATTTAGGGGGTATAATACCCGCGTATAATAACTTCTACTACTTAATATTGAGATTGAGAAAAGAAAATTGGACGAACAGACTGAAGATCCGATGCATTCTATTTATAGTTGCTGAATATGGTTCTCTTGCGGTGTCACACCCCCAAAATTCACACGCGGAGTATCACCGCTTGGAGGCGTGGCTGACCAGGATCAAGCCACCAATCATATTGAACAAGTAGATAAGTAATCATAATTCAACAACCCAATATGAAAGGTGTTCAAAACCAAAGCATAGTTAAGTGTTTAGCGGAAGCATATTTTGTAAAAACCCATAACAAGTCTTAAATATGAAATAAGGTAAAGTCTAAAGCAGGGCAAACATCGCCATGTCCCACAACGACCGTTCCTCCCTGTGCAAGCTCCATGGGTACCTAATGACCTGCAAGGCATGTAGCAACAAATCAACAACAAAGTTGAGCGAGTTCACAGTTGGTTGTTTGGTTAACGTATTCATTTCATAAACCGTATGTATTCATTTTGTAAACCATGTATCGCGTTAATCCTTGCTGCCAGTCTAGGCATGCGTGCGATGATTAGTGGGGGCTTCCCATGTGTTACAAGACCACGCGTATCGACTGCTACGAAAATATAATATGTGCCCTAAGTCAATGTCTATCAGCATTGACCCTTTGCCCATAGTCCATTAGTACACGCCCGTCCGACTGGCACGGTGTGAGGTTTGTTAAACCTAATAGCGCTATTAACTAATGACCCGCTCGCCCTAGGCCTCGGCGATTAAGTCGATAATTGAGGGACTTCCTTTGATAGAGGTGATGGTCTTAAGATCGTGTACGTAGGCTTTACGTACGTGCCCTTCAACCCGAGGACAGTAGTAAGTATAACTGTACGTAGGTTTTACGTACGTGCCCTTCAATCCGAGGACAGTAGTAATTAGTTTCAATGTAATTATTGTACGAGTAGTTATCCAATCCCATTCCCAACCCCTGGGAATCCCATGCCTTGGCTAGTGTGAACTCACCTTGGTTTGCTCGGCAGATTACACAGAAAAGTCAAGTCTAGCAGCTAGTGGTCAACCACGTCCTAACATGGTTACCAGTACAAGTCAGGTTTTGGTTTCAAATAGTGTGTACAAGCATCACATAGATAGCACATAAGAAACACATACGGATCATGGCAACATGCAACATCACGTTTAACAGTTATAACACATTCGAGATTAGGCTCGCACAAGCTTAGTGGCCTTGTGCGAGTCATCCGTTAGAGCCCACTAATACCCGGCCCAATATTCAGAAACCCAATAATATAAGTCGCTCAATAAATAACCGGCCCAAACATATACATATATACGGTCCAAATAACAAACAACAAACAATCTTGTGCGGTCCGGATGAGCTTGTGTGATCTATTTGGGTTGTGCGATTAGAGCTAGCCCAGCCCACATGATCATCCGGCCCAACAGTTAAACTAACATACAACTTGTGCGATCAGAGGCACCTTGTGCGACCGAGGACCTCTTGTGCGATCAGGTTCTCTTGTGCGACTGGACAACTAATTTTCGTGATTCATGCATTCAGTTATATCTATTCAATAGTTTCCAAATTTACCCTAATTCAATCAACAGTTTCCATATCAATAATAATCGATCAAATCATTACTTTTAACAATTGTTTCACATAACCCTAACATCATAATTATGAACAACAACCACACATGATCATCATCGAAAAAAACAACAATGGCCGACCACTGTTTAATCGTCTCAAAGGTTATTGGACCGATTTCTTGATGGATTGATACACATAAATGCCACTAACCTATGGTTTGACTAAAGAATCCCACTAGCCACATGTAAACCTTATATTATAATCATTTGACATTATGATCGCATGTGCAACCTCAGAAAACAATCGGTGTTACCATCATTAATTCTAGACACCCATGTTAACATATTCAAAATCAATGCACCCACTAGGATCCTATAGACACCCATGTTAATCAATGATGACACATATTCAAAATCATTAAAAAATCAGATCTTGATAAACATAAACAAGAATTCACATAGTAATCAAATTAGCATAACAAGAAATCACATCCGATTATTTGAACACCAAACATAATAACCGATTAACAATATCATACATATCCGATTCTCAAATCATCATCATTCATACACACTATATCATGACATTCATAATATCAGTTAACAACAACATCATAGATCACTAACCGGTTAGAGAAGGGACAAGGATTGATCCGAATAAGAGAGTGATCCGAACACTATGATCTTCGATAGGGAGGGTGTGTGTTTGCCGTCAGGTTTGAGAGAGAATGAGAGAAGCTAGGGTTTGCAATTTGTGTGTTTTTGGTAAAGTGTGAGATGGGTACTAACACCCTATGTGTTAATCGAACTAATGGGGATGGGCCGAACCCAAACTTGGGCTGCCCTATAGAATCGAGTACAAGTTGTGTAGCCCGAATGGCTTGTGCGGTTGAGTTGTGTTGTGCGACTACATCATACATACATTCACATAAACACATAAATCATAGCATTCATTTAATCAATCACTTTCATAAAATCACATTGCGTTCACATACGTTACATCAAAGCACAAAAATAGGTTCGGAAATACGAGTTGTCACATTATCCCCAAGTTGAAAGAAATTTCGTCCCGAAATTTAGCACGTACTCACTGAGGAAGCTAGTTAAGTTGCATGGTTTTCCTGGTTTTCCTGGGGTGTCACATCCTCCCCCCGTTGATCTGGAATTTCGTCCCGAAATTCCGTAGCTTCAGCCTCAGTAGTGATTGTACCGTGTGCGAATAGCTGGGGATACTTTTGTTTCATCTGATCTTCGCGTTCCCAGGTGAACTCTGGGCCGCGACGTGAGTTCCAACGAACTCGTACGAGAGGTATCCTAGTACGCTTGAGGACCTTAACATCCCGGTCCGTGATTTCAACAGGTTCCTCGATGAATCATAACTGCTCGTCGATAGTGAGCTCCTTCAAAGGAACTATGTGGGTCTCATCTGACAGACATTTCTTCAGATTTGACACGTGGAAAACATCGTGAACTGCACTGAGTTCTGCTGGTAAGTTCAGTCTGTAGGCAACCTTGCCTATTTTCTCAATGACTTCGAAAGGCCCAACGTATCGTGGGTTAAGTTTGCCCCGTTTCCCAAAACGAACCACACCCTTCCAGGGTGAAACTTTGAGTAGTACCCGCTCCCCAACCTGGAGCTCTAATGGTTTTCTGCCCTTATCGGCGTAGACTTTCTGACGGTCACGAGCTGCCGCCATTCGTTGTCGTATCTGGGCAATTTTCTCTGTTGTGTCAACCACATGTTCTGGACCAGTAATCTGACTATCCCCCACCTCTGCCCAACAAAGAGGTGACCGGCATTTACGCCCGTACAATGCCTCAAACGGAGCAGCTTTAATGCTGGTGTGGTAGCTATTGTTGTACGAAAATTCCACAAGTGGCAGATGCTTTTCCCAGCCGTTGCCAAAGTCAATTACACATGCCCTAAGCATGTCTTCTAGAGTCTGGATGGTACGTTCAGACTGCCCATCCGTTTGCGGGTGATAAGCTGTGCTCATATCTAATCTTGAGCCAAAGGACTTGTGCATTGCTTGCCACAGTTCTGATGTAAAACGTGCATCTCGATCCGAGATAATAGAGGTGGGCACCCCGTGCCTTGAGACAACTTCCTTGAGATATACTTCTGCTAGGGTAGAGAACTTATCCGTTTCTTTGATAGCCAGGAAGTGAGCAGACTTTGTGAGTCGATCCACGATCACCCAAATAGTATCGTTACCACGTTGTGATCTTGGCAGGCCAGTAACAAAATCCATGGAAATTTGCTCCCATTTCCATTGTGGTATCTCTGGTTGTTGAAGTGGGCCTGAAGGTTTCTGGTATTCCGCCTTGACTCTCGCGCAAGTCAAGCACTTGCTAACGTAAGTTGCTATGTGGGCCTTCATGCTAGGCCACCAATATGTGGTTTTTATATCGTGGTACATTTTATCCGAACCAGGGTGCACTGAGTAGCGAGACTTGTGTGCCTCATCCATCACAAGCTCTCATAGGTTGCCATAAAGTGGGACCCAAATGCGTCCCGTGACGTAGTAAGCACCGTCTTCCTTCTGTTCTAAGCGTTGCCTCGAGCCGCGTAGGGCTTCAGCCCTGACGTTTTATGGTTTCAATGCTTCTACCTGAGCATTTCGTATTTGGGAAGGAAGACTAGACTGTATGGTGAGTTGTAAAGCTCGTATGCGTTTGGGTGCAGTGTCCTTCCGACTGGGGGCGTCAGCCACAACATTGGCTTTGCCCGGGTGGTACCTGATCGAGCATTCGTAGTCATTCAGCAGTTCGACCCATCGTCGTTGTCGCATATTTAGTTCCTTCTGTTTAAAGATATGCTCGAGGCTCCTGTGATCAGTGTAGATGGCGCATTTGGTACCATACAGGTAGTGTCTCCATATCTTAAGTGCAAAAACCACAGCTCCCAGCTCTAAATCGTGTGTGGTGTAGTTCTTTTCATGAACTTTGAGTTGACGTGAGGCGTAGGCTATAACTTTATCCCGCTGCATCAATACACAACCAAGACCCTGAATAGATGCGTCGCAATAAACTACGAAGTCGTCTGTGCCCTCTGGCAATGAAAGGATAAGTGCACTGCAAAGTCTATCCTTTAAGTGCTGAAATGCTAACTCCTGTGCGTTTCCCCAGCGATAAACAACTCCCTTCTGCGTTAGTGAGGTGAGAGGCTGTGCAATCTTGGAAAAATCCTTAATAAACCTCCTGTAGTAACCTGCCAATCCCAAGAATTGGCGAATTTCCGTTGGGGTACGAGGTGCAGGCCAGCTCTTGATCGAATCTACCTTGGATGGATCAACGTGAATCCCATCCTTGTTCACCACATGGCCTAAGAAATGGACTTCACGAAGCCAGAAGTCGCATTTTGAAAACTTAGCGTACAACTGTTCTGTTCGAAGGAGTTCCAAAATGAGTCGTAGATGCTGTTCGTGTTCCTCCTGACTCTTCGAATAGATGAGAATGTCGTCGATGAAAACTATGACGAACTTGTCCAGGTAAGGTTTGCACACTCGATTCATGAGATCCATGAAAACCGCAGGTGCGTTTGTCAGCCCAAAAAGCATGACCAAAAACTCATAATGTCCATATCGAGTTCTAAAGGCTGTTTTGGAGACGTCCTCTTCTCGGACTCTCAGCTGGTGATACCCTGATCTCAAATCAATCTTTGAATAGTAGCTCGACCCTTGCAGTTGGTCGAATAGGTCGTCAATGCGTGGAAGAGGATAGCGATTCTTCACAGTCACCTTGTTCAGCTCACGGTAGTCGATGCACATTCTGAACGTACCATCTTTCTTCTTCACGAATAACACTGGAGCTCCCCAGGGCGAAGAGCTAGGACGAATAAAACCCTTATCTAAGAGTTCTTGTAGTTGCGTAGATAGCTCTTTCAACTCTGATGGAGCTAAGCGATACGGTGCACGAGCTATGGGCGCTACTCCAGGAGCTAGCTCGATCTGGAACTCGACCTGGCGATGAGGCGGGAGGCCAGGTAGTTCCTCAGGAAATACCTCAGGATAATCACGTACAATCGGAAAGTCTTCTATCTTTTCTCTTTCTTCGAGGTGTCAGTAACGAGAGCCAGAAAAGCAGTGTGGCCCTTACGCAAACACTTTTGGGCCTTAAGGGAAGAAATGATGCTCACAACAGCACCACTCTTGTCGCCACGAATCATAAGAGGTTCATCACCTGGGCGAGGAATACGAACAATCTTTTCGTTGCAAAGAATCTCTGCTTGGTGTTGGGACAACCAGTCCATCCCAATGACAACGTAGAACCTACCCAGTGTGATAGGAAGGAGGTCGATCGAGAAAGTGTGATCAGCAAGAACTAGGTTACAACCTTTGACTACGTGTGTGACCTCTATACTTTTACCATTAGCCAACTCTACAGCGTGTTTGGGGTTCAAAGGTGTTGGGGTTCGTTTAAGCAGTTGACTAACTTTTAGGGACACATAACTAGTATCAGCACCCGAATCAAATAAGACAGTAACGTAAAAGTCGTCGAGAAGGAACTTACCCTTCACAACATTGGGATCGTTCCTCGCCTCTCCATTGCCAATAACGAACGCACGGCCCCTTGTACCATTGTCGTTGTTACCCCCGTTGTTTCCATTCCCCTGATTGTTGTGATTGTTGTTGTTGTTGTTAGGGTTCCTGTTCAGCTGGGGACAATCTCTCTTGAAGTGGCCTTCAGCTCCACACTGAAAGCACCCTTTGTTGTCTCGTTGTTGCTGTTGTTGATCTTGTGGAACTGGTGGCTGTTGTCGCTGGTTCTGATTTGCAGGTCGTAAGCTCCTACAATCCTTAGCTTCATGACCCAACTTAAGACACCTCTGGCAACGATTCTTGTTGCACTGACCGCTATAATGTTTGTTGCATCTGTTGCACTTTCGAAGGTTTCCTTGATAACCACTTTGCCCTTGGCTACCAGAAGATTGCTGACCAGGGCTCTTAAAATCTTCAGTTCTTCTTTGTTGCGACTGGGATTGAACAGAAGTCGAACCTCTGCTTGAAGCTCCATCCCATTTACGTTTGTTGTCACTGGGAGTTTCAGAGGCAGCTGTAGCACTAATACGTTTTGGTAACCTGTTCTGCTCCACCGCCTGATCAGTGAGACGGTGAGCCAACTGAACAACCTGGTGGTAGGTGGCGAGGTTTGCTGAAGTCACATGACTTTGGATTTCTGGCACTAGGCCCTTGAGAAAAAGTTCAATACGCTTAATTGGAGGGTCCACCATGGTAGGACACAGTAATGCAAGCTCATTAGATCTCTTTGTAAACGCCTCAATTTCTGATCCCGTCATCTTGAGGTTGAAGAACTCGACTTCCAGCTTATGAATGTCGTCACGACTGCAGTATTCCTCCTTGATCATCTCTTTGAAATTGTTCCATGGGGTGGCGTTAGCAGCAACCAACCCCAGCATTTGGACCTGAGCGTTCCACCATGTGAGGGCTAAACCCTCAAGAGTGCCGGTAGCATACTTCACCCTGCGTGCCTCAGGGTATTCACACATTTCGAACACAGATTCTAGTTTCTCGAACCAGTGGAGGAGACCTACTGCTCGTTCAGTGCCGCTAAAAGTAGTGGGTTGGCAATCCATAAAAGTTTTGAAGGTGCAAACAGGTGGCTGAGCATATTGACCTCCTGCTTGTGCGGCTGCAAGTGCCGCAGCAACCTGTTCGTTAATCAGAGCCGTCAACTTGGCTTGTGTCATGTTAATGCTTCCAGACATGATCTTCATAAGAGAAACATGAGTGAGAAGGGTTCGCGAAAATGCGATGACAGGAGATAGTAAGCACATACGTGTTCAAGCAACAGTAGCTATACTAACTAAGCATATCATGTGCAAAGTTCTATGTAATCTATCATGTAGGTAATATAACATAAACTATATCACCTTGAATGTCGAGTCTTGCACGTGGAGTGCAGCGTCGTTGTGGATCGTAGAGCACTGTACAGGTTATAGTCTGGTTTTAACAAAAACGTTTTCCTTTATTAAAACCAAGTTCTCTATAACCAATGGCTCTGATACCAATCTGTCACACCCCCAAAATTCACACGCGGAGTATCACCGCTTGGAGGCGTGGCTGACCAGGATCAAGCCACCAATCATATTGAACAAGTAGATAAGTAATCATAATTCAACAACCCAATATGAAAGGTGTTCAAAACCAAAGCATAGTTAAGTGTTTAGCGGAAGCATATTTTGTAAAAACCCATAACAAGTCTTAAATATGAAATAAGGTAAAGTCTAAAGCATGGCAAACATCGCCATGTCCCACAACGACCGTTCCTCCCTGTGCAAGCTCCATGGGTACCTAATGACCTGCAAGGCATGTAGCAACAAATCAACAACAAAGTTGAGCGAGTTCACAGTTGGTTGTTTGGTTAACGTATTCATTTCATAAACCGTATGTATTCATTTTGTAAACCATGTATCGCGTTAATCCTTGCTGCCAGTCCAGGCATGCATGCGATGATTAGTGGGGGCTTCCCATGTGTTACAAGACCACGCGTATCGACTGCTACGAAAATATAATATGTGCCCTAAGTCAATGTCTATCAGCATTGACCCTTTGCCCATAGTCCATTAGTACACGCCCGTCCGACTGGCACGGTGTGAGGTTTGTTAAACCTAATAGCGCTATTAACTAATGACCCGCTCGCCCTAGGCCTCGGCGATTAAGTCGATAATTGAGGGACTTCCTTTGATAGAGGTGATGGTCTTAAGATCGTGTACGTAGGCTTTACGTATGTGCCCTTCAACCCGAGGACAGTAGTAAGTATAACTGTACGTAGGTTTTACGTACGTGCCCTTCAATCCGAGGACAGTAGTAATTAGTTTCAATGTAATTATTGTACGAGTAGTTATCCAATCCCATTCCCAACCCCTGGGAATCCCATGCCTTGGCTAGTGTGAACTCACCTTGGTTTGCTCGGCAGATTACACAGAAAAGTCAAGTCTAGCAGCTAGTGGTCAACCACGTCCTAACATGGTTACCAGTACAAGTCAGGTTTTGGTTTCAAATAGTGTGTACAAGCATCACATAGATAGCACATAAGAAACACATACGGATCATGGCAACATGCAACATCACGTTTAACAGTTATAACACATTCGAGATTGGGCTCGCACAAGCTTAGTGGCCTTGTGCGAGTCATCCGTTAGAGCCCACTAATACCCGGCCCAATATTCAGAAACCCAATAATGTAAGTCGCTCAATAAATAACCGGCCCAAACATATACATATATACGGTCCAAATAACAAACAACAAACAATCTTGTGCGGTCCGGATGAGCTTGTGTGATCTATTTGGGTTGTGCGATTAGAGCTAGCCCAGCCCACATGATCATCCGGCCCAATAGTTAAACTAACATACAACTTGTGCGATCAGAGGCACCTTGTGCGACCGAGGACCTCTTGTGCGATCAGGTTCTCTTGTGCGACTGGACAACTAATTTTCGTGATTCATGCATTCAGTTATATCTATTCAATAGTTTCCAAATTTACCCTAATTCAATCAACAATTTCCATATCAATAATAATCGATCAAATCATTACTTTTAACAATTGTTTCACATAACCCTAACATCATAATTATGAACAACAACCACACATGATCATCATCGAAAAAAACAACAATGGCCGACCACTGTTTAATCGTCTCAAAGGTTATTGGACCGATTTCTTGATGGATTGATACACATAAATGCCACTAACCTATGGTTTGGCTAAAGAATCCCACTAGCCACATGTAAACCTTATATTATAATCATTTGACATTATGATCGCATGTGCAACCTCAGAAAACAATCGGTGTTACCATCATTAATTCTAGACACCTATGTTAACATATTCAAAATCAATGCACCCACTAGGATCCTATAGACACCCATGTTAATCAATGATGACACATATTCAAAATCATTAAAAAATCAGATCTTGATAAACATAAACAAGAATTCACATAGTAATCAAATTAGCATAACAAGAAATCACATCCGATTATTTGAACACCAAACATAATAACCGATTAACAATATCATACATATCCGATTCTCAAATCATCATCATTCATACACACTATATCATGACGTTCATAATATCAGTTAACAACAACATCATAGATCACTAACCGGTTAGAGAAGGGACAAGGATTGATCCGAATAAGAGAGTGATCCGAACACTATGATCTTCGATAGGGAGGGTGTGTGTTTGCCGTCAGGTTTGAGAGAGAATGAGAGAAGCTAGGGTTTGCAATTTGTGTGTTTTTGGTAAAGTGTGAGATGGGTACTAACACCCTATGTGTTAATCGAACTAATGGGGATGGGCCGAACCCAAACTTGGGCTGCCCTATAGAATCGAGTACAAGTTGTGTAGCCCGAATGGCTTGTGCGGTTGAGTTGTGTTGTGCGACTACATCATACATACATTCACATAAACACATAAATCATAGCATTCATTTAATCAATCACTTTCATAAAATCACATTGCGTTCACATACGTTACATCAAAGCACAAAAATAGGTTCGGAAATACGAGTTGTCACACGCGGCCCGCGTAACACAAGAGCAGGGCCTACGCGGCCCGCGTTGACTCCAGGTCAACGTGTAGCCCATCCGGATCAGCCACTAGACTCGACGTGTGTTGGGCCACGTGGCCGCACCGGGCTGTGCCACCTTTTGAGCCTCTCGCGGCCCGCGTAAGGGTTATGGTGTAACGCCCCAAAACCCGAATATTAAATTTTGAGCATGTTTTGTTTACACGATGTGACATGGTAACTAAGTTAGTTAACTTAGTTATAGCTACAAGTTAAATATTAGAAATGGAATTGTTTTAGTGACTAGCAATTAATAAATTACAAAGGGTTAAAAGAGGATGGGTGGAAAAGAGTTTTATTTAAAGAAATGAAGTTATGGCAAGTATGGGAATTGGGTGAATCTTGAGGGACTTAGTGTGCCAAATGGAAACTGAAATTTATTAAAACTAAAATATCACACACACACACAAGGTGTGTGCGTGACTTCGATCAGGAGCAAGAGTAGAAGGGGTGAACCCTAGCTCTCAAGAACATCAACACAAATTCAGCCCAATCAAAGCTAAAATCGAATGGAAAGCCTTGCATGGATGAAGATTTCTCACAATCTCACCCTAACAAGCATATGGTAAGTTGTAATCTTGAGTTTGATGATTTTTCTATGAGATGGCTTAAGATCAATCCATGAAATTTACTGAAATTAAGCATGAACATAAGTTAAAATTATCATATGGATTGTGAATTATGCAAGATTTGATGTTATTTGAGGTTTGAAGATGAAACCCACTTGGGTTAGTAAAAATGGCGACATGGGTATGTCACCCAAGTCCAACCTTTGTTTGATTCTCGATATGATATGTTGAATGTGACCATCTTGCTAGTTAGATTGAACATGGTATGAAATTGAATTGGTATTTTGTATTGCTAATGTTTGAAAGTAAAGAAACTAGGAAGAAAAAGGATGAAAATACTTGTACATTATGCTTAGATATGAGTACGCACACCAAGTGTTTGATGAAATGCCTATGTGATGATTTTTAGATGGATTGTGGACAATGATGGATGGAAATGTTTAGAATGTAATAATGAAGTGATAAACGATAGGTTAACATGAGATATGTGTTTTGTGTGATAATGAATTTGGATTTTCGAAGATATTGACCCATGTGATTGATGAATCATGTCGTAAGCGTGTTAGTGGAAGTCAATGTAGATAAGAGTTGGAAAATGTGTGTTAATATGAATGAGCATGAATACTAACATTATCATGGCATGACGACATGAAAGGATAGGAAACACACAAGCATGGACCCAGCATGGAAGGCTAACGGGTCAAGATGAGGCAAGGAAGCGGTCACGAACACGGACGCACAAGGTAAGTGATTTCCGTAATCACTTCTTAGTTTGTTTAAGTAATATAATGTTTTAAATTATTAAGTTCATATGAAGTTGAGGTCAAATCAATAGATTATTTTGATAAATGCACGAACGGGTCGAATAGTTCGTAGATGAATAACAAGCCGAACACGTTTAAGTTAAGAAATTCCTTAACTCGGATGTTGGATTTCAAGTTCACATGATAGAATATTAATTTACAATCATGTAGGAAGAAACGTGACGCAAAACGGATGAAAAATGAGAGAGTTATGTCCGTTTCGGTAAGAATTAATGACTAGGAAAAGTGCAGAGTTGACCCGGCCGGGTGGTGAGCTGACACGGCCGGGTGAAGGTTCTGTCCAAAATATTACTTATGTGATTTATGCATCGTAGGCTTCGGTATATTATCCGTGGACTACGATGGACCTCCTAAACGTGATTTCGAGTGTTTCCTTGACGATTATAGGTTGTAAACCCAAGTCTAAGCCTCATGTAATTTATATAAGAGTATGATAGATGTATGTAATGAAGTTGGACATGTATTACATGTAAATGGTATACAAGGATGCGTACGGAACACGTAGGTATGAATACATGATTGTAGGTATGATTGAATGTATATTAGGTATGTAGATGTGCATGATTGTAAGTATGTATGTGTGCAAGTATGTGCGAATGCATGATTTGGATGCGTTTGAGAATTAGCGTTACTAATAATATCCTTGGGTTTGGAATGTAAGTTAATGAGATGCCTTTAAATGGTTGACGTCCTTTTTACGAAGATGTAGTACTTGAATATATTGAGATTACGAGTTTGCTAACCAAGTTATTATTGAGTATGTTTGAAAGTGCAGGTTTATGAATGTCGGACTTTCGAAGTGTTGAAGTAACTTATGTGGTTAGAATATGCTATGGACGTTTTAGTTTACACAACATTTTATGTTTGGTCGTCATCATCTACTAACGGGTTAGTTGTATGAAAATATATGTCATACCCATTTAATTGGGTAATCGAATGTGTGAGAGAAATGAAAGTACATACACGAATGGAACTAAAGTGACGGTTTTATAAGCAATTAAGTATAATGACTAACTTTTTAAAGCGTTGTTGTTGAATGTAGGTAAACCCTCAATTCAGGCGACTTGGAGAATCGGAGCGAGCACATGTTCATGATATGTTATATCAAGCGCTTCCGCTAGTTGCACTAATGTTTTGGTCAAAATTTCTATTTTGTACAACTATGTTGGTAGACATACATTTTAACACTTGATGTTTATGTTTTAGTAGTGTCTTGTTGAACGAATTGTAGAATGGTACTAGTCTTACTTTTGATTTAAACAGGGGTATATCCGTTGTACGGACGGGTCATGCCCAATTTTTGTCAAAAGTTTATATGAATGTTGTCAAATGTAAAGTCTTTAAATCATTAAAGTTGTTACTTTATAAAAACGAATGAACGGTCCTAACATATGGGGTACCTTACGCGGCCCTCCTCAGCTTAGAAATTCAGTTTTCATTATTTTTAATACTATTTAATGTATTTGGGGCCCGTTTTCATGTATGGGGTGTATTTTGGGACATATTGGGATATTTTAAAATATATTAGGGTGTCGGAAATATTATGAGGGTGTCGGTTTTATTGAGGGTTGTTACATCATCCCCACCTTGTTTTAGAGCTCGTCCTCAAGATCTACTGGAACAAGTGTGGATATTTCCTTTGCATTTCAGATTCAAGCTCCCATATGTACTCAGGTCCTCTTTTGGAATCCCACTTCACTTTGACCAGAACTAATCTCTTATGTTTGAGATTCTTGACTTTCCTGTCTTCAATCTGTAGAGGCCTTTCTACAAACTTGAGTTGTTCATTTACCTCTATATCCTTAAGACGTACTATTAGTGATTCATCAGCTAAGCATTTCTTGAGATTAGATACATGAAACACATCATGTATTCCTGCCATTTCCTCTGGCAGTTGTAGCTGATAGGCTACAGGTCCTATTATTCTAATAATCTCAAAAGGTCCAACATACCTGGGACTTAGCTTTCCTCTTTTGATGAATCTTACTACTCCTTTCCAAGGAAAGACTTTCAACAATACTTTATCTCCTACTTGAAATTCCAACGGTTTGCGTCGGTTATCAGCATAACTCTTCTGTCGATCACGTGCTGCTTTCAGTCGTTCCTTGACTTGAATAATCTTGTCAATTGTTTCTTGCACTATCTCCGGTCCAGATAGTTGCTTTTCCCCAATTTCTGCCCAACAGAATGGGGTTCAGCACTTTCGTCCATAAAGTGCTTCGAATGGTGCAGCATTGATACTTGTGTGATAACTATTATTATAAGAAAATTCTATTAAAGGTAAGTGATCGTCCCAATTACCTCCGAAATCAATTACACAAGCTCTAAGCATGTCTTCCATCGTCTGAATTGTTCTTTCGCTTTGTTCGTTTGTTTGAGGATGATAAGTTGTGCTTAGATTTAACTTGGTTCCCATTGCCTTTTGGAAACTTGACCAAAAATGAGAGGTAAATCGGATATCCCTATCAGAAACGATTGATAAAGGAATTCCATGTAATGAAACAATTTCATTTACATACAATTTGGCTAGCTGTTCCATATTGAAAGTTTCTTTCATTGGTAGGAAATGAGCTGACTTGGTTAGCCTATCTACAATCACCCAGATTGTATCATTACCTTTCCTTGTTTTGGGTAATTTAGTAACAAAATCCATTGTTATTAATTCCCATTTCCACACTGGTATTTCTAGTTGCTGTAAAAAACCTGAGGGTTTCTGGTGTTCAGCTTTAACTTGTGAACAAGTTAAACATTTAGAAACATAGGCTGCTATGTCCTTTTTCATTCCTATCCACCAAAAATTTTTCCTTAGATCCTGGTACATTTTATCACTTCCTGGATGCATTGTATACTTAGATTTATGGGCTTCTTCTAATATACGATGACGTAGGTTTCCTAATTTAGGTATCCACATTCTCTTTTTATGGAATCTTCAAATTCCATCTATTCCTTGTTCTAATTCTTTTAGCATACCTTTTAACTTTTCAGTATCATCCTTGATTACTGATTCTTGTGCTTCTCTTATCTGATCATTTAAATCTACTTGTAGATTTAATTTAAGAGAACGTACCCTTTTTGGCTTTTCATGATACTTTCGGCTTAAAGCATCTGCCACTACATTTGCTTTTCCTTCATGATACTGGATATCACAATCATAATCACTAAGCATCTCCATCCAGTGTCTTTGTCTCATATTCAACTCATTTTTCCCGAAAACATACCTAAAACTCTTATGATCGGTGAATATGGTAAACTTACTACCATAAAGGTAATGTCTCCAAATCTTAAGGGCAAAAATTATAGCTCCTAGTTCCAAGTCATGGGTTGAATAATTTTCTTCATGATTCTTAAGTTGCCTAGATGCATAAGCTATAACCTTTTGGCGTTGCATCAATACACTTCCATAACCTAATTTAGAGGCATCACAATAGACTACAAAGTCTTCAGTTCCTTCTGGTAACGCTAATATGGGTGTATGGGTTAATTTATGCTTAAGAATTCTAAATGCTTCTTCTTGTTTTGGTCCCCATTCAAACTTAATGGATTTACAGGTTAACTTAGTTAAAAGAATAGCTATTCTAGAAAAATATCGAATAAACCTTCTATAATAACCAGCCAATCCTAAGAAACTTCTAACCTCGGTTGGTGACTCAGGGGTTTTCCATTTGATAATCGCCTCGATCTTTGTTGGATCCACATGAATTCCTTCATGATTCACTAAGTGTCCAAGAAACTGTACCTGCTCTAACCAAAATTCGCACTTCGAAAACTTAGCATAAAGCTTTTCCTTTCTTAATACACTTAAAAGTGCGTGCAAATGCTTTGCATGATCTTCCTTATTTTTAGAATAAATGAGAATATCATCTATGAAGACGATTATGAATTTATCCAAATATGGCTTACATATTCGGTTCATCATGTCCATAAATACGGCTGGGGCATTGGTTAAACCAAATGGCATGACAGTAAACTCATAATGGCCATACCTTGTTCTGAATGCGCTCTTAGGAATGTCCTCTTCCTGTACCTTTAATTGATGATATCCTGACCTTAAATCGATTTTAGAGAAAAATCGAGCTCCTTGCAGTTGATCGAACAGATCATCGATCCTTGGTAATGGGTACCGGTTCTTAATCGTGACTTTGTTCAATTCACAGTAATCAATGCACATACGCATTGATCCGTCCTTCTTTTTAACGAATAATATTGGCGCTCCCCATGGTGACGAACTTGGTTGTATAAATCCTTTTTCCAGCAATTCATATAATTGTTTCTTCAATTCCTGCATTTCGGCGGGTGCCAAACGATAAGGTGCTTTGGCAGTTGGTGCTGTTCCTGGTAGCAGGTGAATTCTGAATTCAACTTCTCTATCTGGAGGTAGTCCTGGTAATTCTTCTGGAAATACATCTGAAAACTGAGACACTACTGGAATGTCTTTTAGTTCTTTTCCTTTAGTGTTAGTGATTATGGAAATCAAATACACTATAGAACCCCTTCTTATATAACTTGCAGTTTTCATCACAGAGATGAATTTTGTGGATCTAGATGGTTTATCTCCTTTAATTGTGATCGTTTTACCTTTTGGTGAATTTACTTGAATTGACTTTTGATCACATAAAATACTGGCTTTATTAGTTATTAACCAATCCATTCCTAAAACAATATCAAATCCTGCCAGATTCATAGGATAAAGGTTTGCCCTAAACTTTTGATTTAAAATTTCTATTCTTGCTCCCTGCAAGACTTCAGAAATCCTAACAGTTTCTCCATTAGCTGTCTCTACTAGACATTCTTGCGGTAGTTTAGTTAATGACTGGTTTAGAAGTTTGCAAAACGAAGTATTAATGAAACTTTGGTTTGCACCAGAGTCAAATAATACTTTAGCAAAAACATCATTAACTAAAAACGTACCAGCTATTACGTCTGTAATCATCTTGGCTTCATCTGAAGTCAGAACAAATGCCCTAGCATTTTTAGTGTTCCTGTTGTACACAACTGGAGCCAATTTTGGACAATTCAGCTTGATGTGACCTTTTTGTCCACAGTTGTAGCATAGTCTGTAACTGGATTTTCTCCTGCAATCTTCTTCCTTATGTCCTGGCATCTTGCAGACCTTGCAAAATGGTGCAGAGGTAGAACCCATATTCCTACGGTTGTAATTCCCAAAACGGAATTCTTGAGTAAGCCTTTGGGTTAGGTTTCTCCTCTGTTCTTCTTCTCTAGTACGGATTAATTCATCTGTCAAGGTATTTGCTAGTTCTATAGCTTCTTCTATGATTTGAGGTCTAGCTGCCTTGACTACATGTCTAATCTCCCCAATTAATCCCCATATGTAACGGGAGATTAACACTGGTTCAGGTGATGCAAGGGTTGGTACTATTCTAGCATATTCAAAGAATGTGGTAGTATAACCCTTACTATCTACCCCAGTCATTCTTAAGTTTAGGAACTTATTAGCTATCTGTTCCTTTTCATTAGGAGGGCAGAATTTCCTTTCTACCATATTCTTAAATTCTTCCCATTCCATGTTGTATACCCTATCACTTCCTCTTGATTGGAGGACAGTGTTCCACCATTCTAAGGCTGAGTTTTTAAACAGATTAGAAGCAAACATTATTTTGTCTTCTTCAGCACACTTGCTTATTTTTAAAACAGCCTCAATTTTCTCTATCCAGCGTAGAACTGCAATGGGTCCTTCATTGCCCGAGAATTTTATTGGTTTACAGGATCAGAATTCTTTGTAAGAACAACCATAAGGCATGGTTCTTCTTCTTTTGGGAATGGGCACTTGAAGTACTGGTCCATTGTTCTCGCTATTTTCTGGTTCAACTGGTCGCTTACTGCTATGTTTACTTTTATTATTCGCTTCTTGAATCGTTTGAATAATAAATGGCATTGCATCTATGATTCCTTGTGCCACTATATGTTGAACGGCACTATTATCCATTTGGTTTCCATTGTTATTGATGCTCGGATTCTCATTAACCATGTTAATGTTACTCTGGTTATCATTATTCAGATTTCCTTGATTTCCTTCATCGGCCATCTGAATTTTAAACATTTATCCCGTGTTAATATCACAAAATAATAGCTAATATAGTCAATCATATGACACGCATTTTTGCCAAAAGCGTCGATCATTGTGACTTTACTCTATTCATCTACTATATATCTATTACACACCAGTACTGAGATAAAATTACAATACCAATTAAATAATTAATAGTAGGCATCCATACACACATATTTTATTTTTATTATTATTATTACTATTACCGTCTCCATTCTCACATTCACGGATATGGATTCATCCAAAAATCCATATTGCGCTCGTCGTACTTCCAGACGAGTCGCTCTCCCACCTGTCTCATTCTCTCACTGCTCTCTAAAATTTCCTCAGCAAATGTCCTAAGTTCTTGTATGTTTTCTACACACATTGGGGGTGCAGGTTCTAGGACTGGGTTCGGAATCTGGGGTGCGGGTTCCTGGTATGGGGGTGTAGGTGCCTGAAATCGGTAAGAATCTTCTAAGATCTCCCTAATGTATTCATCGTGGTAATAGGGATCTAAAGGGTCCATACCTGGATAGGCTCCTATGTTTTGCATAGGTGTGTCTTCATGTATCAGGTAGCGTTGCACATAGTCCCTAACTTTATCCCACCAGGGATCGTAATTTGGGTCTAGGGGGTTTGGTGCTGGTACCCTAGGGATTTCTTCTGGATTGAAGTCATGCATCTCTACTTGGTTTTCAGGGTTTTCTATCTCCATCGGTTGGTCAGGGATTGGTGGCTGTGGTTGGGGTGCTATTATTTGCTCTAGATTAGGGTCAGCTGCAGTGGTTGCTAGGATGTGAATATTGGCTATACCCCTATTTATCATATCCTGGGCATAGGCATCTGTCTCTCTCTTGGCTGCTGCTAGTACCCTCTGGTCTTGTAACTTTTTCATACGCTTCCTACGCTCGTGAGCTCCTCGACTGAACCATCCCCTCTTTTTCTGAGGAAATGGCTCTTCTGACTGAGCCTTAAACACAAAGATTCCTTCTTCCGTATCAGCAGAGTACCCTGAGAGGGTAGGCTGAGAAGAGGAGGTGCCTTCGCTTCTAGGCGAACCAGACAATTGACGGTACGCGTCAGATGGTCCTTGGTCGCTCATACTGTAAACTAACAAATAGTCAAATATCACATAGCAATAAAATACAGTTATGCACGTATTCCCGTAATTTATTTCCTAACAGATTGAATTTTGATGTCAGCAGAACACCTCTGTGGCTGAATCAGTGGCTTAGCTCTGATACCACCTTCTGTCGCAACCCCCGATCCCTAATCCCTGGGAACGGGCGGCAGCGAGCCAGTTTCGGTGGTATCGCGTATTGTCTAATTTGGCAGCGGAAATTTTCATCAGGACCGTAGTTAGGAAACATTGATCAGAGTAAAATACCACATTTTCATAACATTAAACAAATGGGTTAAAACCCAAGTTCATAGTACACACGTTTTCATAGGAATAAATCCTATTTTATTTAATAAAAACATCTATTTTATTTTTGGTAACTTTATTGCCACTTTTCCAAGCCTTCAGTGCTGTCCAGCTGGCTTCTATTTGGCTTTCACAGTTTGTTACCTGAAACGCGTTTTAAAAACATTTGTCAGTGGGAAATACTGGTGAGTGAATCCCAGTTTAATCAAGTTTAAGTAAAACCCGGTGTACAGTATTGAGGGCGATACCGCAATTACATTTGTTTCCAAGACATATCAATTAACATCCATGGTACTGTCGAACCCGACTTGTGGACATGTTACTCCTTGACCAGGTGGTAACAAATTTTGTATACAAAACCCCAACATACTCATGATAATTGTATTCTTACAAATACTCAATCACTGTTTAATATTAATTAAATGAGGTTTTGTAAAAACAGTTAACAAAAAGCGGATCAACTCACATTGCTGTCTTAGATTTTCCGTAAGGGTTTCCTGGTGACAATCTAAAATTTACACAAATGCACATGTGTTAGTATAATAACCCATTTTAACATTAGTAATACCCTCCCCGAGACGGCATTCCAACGACTACGTCGGGCAGAACCACGACAGCCGTTACGGAACCCTAGATCAATCGGGCAACGTATCTAATACGTATCCAGGGGTTATAATACTTACAACGGAGCAGAACTTCGCTATTTAGGGGGGTATAATACCCGCGTTTAATAATTTCTACTACTTAATATTGAGATTGAGAAAAGAAGATTGGACGAACAGACTGAAGATCCGATGCATTCTATTTATAGTTGCTGAATATGGTTCTCTCGCGGCCCGCGTAATACAAGAGCAGGGCCTACGCGGCCCGCGTTGACTCTGGGTCAACGTGTAGCCCATCCGGATCAGCCACTAGACTCGACATGTGTTGGGCCACCTGGCCGCACTGGGCTGTGCCACCTTTTGAGCCTCTCGCGGCCCGCGTAAGGGTTATGGGGTACCTTACGCGGCCCGCCTCAGCTTAGAAATTCAGTTTTTAATTATTTTTAATACTATTCGTTTTCACGTATGGGGTGTATTTTGGGACATATTGGGATATTTTAAAATATATTGGGGTGTCGGAAATATTATGAGGGTGTCGGTTTTATTGAGGGTTGTTACATAATATCACTTTGCAACATTAATCCATTGTTAAGACAAAATAATGAGACTTATTCATAATCCTAAAACATCAACATTTAGGAAGGTCTCACAAATTATTGTATATAGCACATAGCTAAATTTCATCATTCATTTAAGGAACATAACTTGATTATCTTTAATCTCCAACAATCTACCATTGACTCATAAGTACTTAAACATAAGTCTTAATCCAAGTTACTTGGTGAACACATTCATCACCAACAAGATGAATGTTTCTTGTCTACAATCGCTATTATGTGTGAGATAGAGTCAACTAGATCGACACTCAACAACATGGCATTCATAATTTTGCCATAAGTGATTTGCACACATCTATTGTTATTCATTAGGAGATATGTATATTTAGGATGCTCTCCCAAATGAAGGTAAAATCTCCATACAGATCTAACAATAATCAAGTGGTAGACACATCTATTTATAAATCTCGCAAGATTTATTAAAGGTATACAATAACATATAGTACTTTTACTTTCATATGTTAGAATTCACACTTGTGAATTTTTCAATGACTTCTAATGAAGTATGCGACATGAATGTCGTTAGTGTATTTCATCTCAATACACTCACTACGTTCTTTCATTACTCATTCATGATGTGGTTATACATTTGATGTTTCGTCTTTGACTTTTAGTCAATGTAACAACTCTTAAGTTGTTTATGTCCAAGTATTTCATGTACTATCCGTTTAAAACCATATTCTTTTAAACAATGTATAACCGACGTTATAATTATTTTCCACAAAAATAATTTATACGTCACAACCATTAGTGATTTATTTCTTTGTAAAAAAAATTGCATGTGTTATCCGAAGATATTGAACACAAAACAATAAAATACATTGGAAACTAAATCATAAGTGCCAATCACTTTTGAAATTTAAACGGAAGCATAGACAATATGTAGACATCAAATAGCAAAGTGCTTTTATCTTCAACACTTTATAATTTGATCGAAATCTTCTCAACAATATCGTCTCATGGCATGTCTTGAGGTACTCAATCAATAAAACTCCATGTACTTGTAAGTACAAGTTCTCCATTTCATCTTGGAACTTTAAACTTGAACAATTATGCTCAAAACAACACCAAGTTGTTACAAATACTACATTTAAGTAGTAAACTTGAACAATTAAATTTGTTCACAACAACACCAAGTTGTTTTCACCAAATAACATCCACCAAACTGTTACTTTGTTCACCATATGCTACTTCTAGTAAGAGTAGCGAACCATTTGAATTATCAATTTTATGCAAAACTTTGTTTTAAAAATAATTTAAAACAGTTTCTTAGTTTTGCAATATACAATATTAATAATATCAATTAGGGTTATGAAAACATAGATCAAACCCAAAATATCAAATGGTTTTATATTGTTTAGTCTTACTACACATGTACTAAACATTTTCTAACACGCATGTTAGAAAAAAAAATGTTATAACAAGCACATTATAGAATCGAACCTTTACATAAAACGTTTTCCAAAGATATAGTTTATAAAAAAAAACCATTTCTCATCATTTTTAATGCACTTATAGGCAATTAAATGTTTACATAAAATATTTATGTTCATTATGAACAATCTTTAACCTCGTATTCATGATACACATTTTCTAACACACGTGTCAGAAAATTTAAGTCATTTTATATAAAACATGACAAATCACAAATTAAAGTTGGTGATAAAATCACACACAACTACACCATCACTTTATGGTGATTTAATTCTTGTATTCTTACTCTTGTATTTTTTTTTTTCAATCTCATCAAGTTAGGCACATAGCCTACGTTTAATACAAGAGACATTGGGTGGAGATAAGTCTCACTTAATTAAAGATTTTATTAGAGACATAAACTCTAATAAAAACTAATAAATTGACATGAAACTCTCCTTAAGAGTTTATCTTCCATCTAAAGAGTCTAGTAAATGATTTTAATTTCATTAAATTCATATAAATACCACACCATCACTTTATGATGATTTAATTCCTTGAAACCAATCAAACATCAACTTCAATGTATAACATTTTTTTCTAAATCATACAAAGCATTAAAAACAATGCTACAACAAATTGCTTATATAAATGTTTACATAAAACATTTCAAAGCATTTGTATTTTAACCATTTTTAACAATCATGTTAAAATGAAAGAAATTCTAACGTGCACGTTAAAAATATTAACATTTCCGTAAAATGTTATTCCACTTGCTAAAAACACATATATGGTTCAAATAAATAAATCATTTCTAATACATACGTTAGAAACTAAACAATTAAAAAATTGCTTCAAAACTAACGCTTTTCATGAACGTTTCTAACACACATGTTAGAAGACAAATGATTACAAAAATCATTATAAGACTTATTTGTTCATATCAATCCATGGGTGGATGAAGGGTCTACTTTAAATAGAGACTTAATTAGAGACATAAAACTCTAATCAAGTAACATAAAACTCTTATTTAAATACATAAAAACTCTACTTAAGAGAATTTAACGTTTACAAAAAACGTATGGTTTACACCAATAATTCCGGTCTAACACACATGTTAGAGAATTTAACGTTTATAAAAAAACGTATGTTTACACTAATAAACCCGATCTAACACAAAAGTTAGAAAAATTAACGATTCCTAAAATCGTTTCAAAACCAAACGTAGGAACCAAAACTATTCGTTTTGTACCACGGTATAGGATTTAAGATTGTATCTCAATCTCAAAAAAATCCAAACAAAAAGTTGTACTACATACATATTTCCCAAAAAAAAAATATTTATAAGATCATAACCTCTAAATTTTTTTTTTGATTATAAATCCTTTAGTAAACCCAAAATCCTTATAAATAAGGTTTTTAAGATTGTACCAACAATCTCATGAAATCTGTTTTAAGTTTGTAGGAATTAGGTTCACCTTTTGTAAAATATAATTGCAAGATATATAATAGCGAGACTCTCGTTATTCGTAGGAAATATCATAGTACAATACCGGTTGCAATAACTAAATAAAAATAATATAAAATATAATTATATATACCAATCTTGATTCAAA
The DNA here is from genome assembly GCA_030545235.1 of Helianthus tuberosus. Classification (NCBI taxonomy): domain Eukaryota; kingdom Viridiplantae; phylum Streptophyta; class Magnoliopsida; order Asterales; family Asteraceae; genus Helianthus; species Helianthus tuberosus. Next base: position 38,048,133 of record CM060437.1, read on the forward strand.
CAGCATCTCTGGTGGGTCCTTCACCCGCACTTGATAGCATCCTAGACTCGAGTATTCATCATCTTGAGTCTTGAATAATACTCATTGACTTCAACAAAGAGCACACTAAAACGTTGACGATTTTGGTTGAGGCACGTGTTCAACACGCTTCCCTTAAAACAGATTTCTCGTCTATACCGTCTGTCTCCCAGGGTACAACAGCCGAAGTAGTCTGTACTGCCGGAGATGGCTCACGGGCCCAAGGTTACATCCGGTAATTGTAGTGTTTGAACTCATGTGGTGGAAAACAAGTAGAGAGTACTCATCTCTCTAGTTGGTCTCCAAGTGTTCATCCTCCTTATAGTATTTTTCATGTATCAAGCAATATCATATTCTTGTTGCGACAAAAGAAGCACATAGCCTACTATTTGTACAAGACTTAAGGATTAGTGAAAGGTTTCACTTAATTAGAGACTTAAAAACTCTAATAAAACAAATTAAATGTCATTAAGAAGCTATACTCAAGAGTTTCTCTTTTATTTACCACATGAAGATTCTAATTAATATTTATAATTTCTTTAATTTATAAATATCCATTCACCAAATTTCAACACAAAATTGACCCAAAATCAAAACCGAATTTTGTGGGTTGGTTATGGTTCTGGTGTGTGTCATAACCGAATTAATCGTGTCAAGAAGGCTAAATCTTGATTAATTCCATGTAATGTTTTCTTGTAAAGGGAAAATCACTTTTGAAGATACAATCTTTCACAGAGAAGTAAAACAAAAAATAGCAAAAGTACCCTTCATTTTATTTCCATAAATGAAGCAAGGATACACAAAGAAATAGAGACTTTAAAGTTAATAAATAAGGTAACAAAGAATGCGAGAAAAGATGCACCATGTAACTTGTTAGGTTTTCTCTTATGGACCATTAAACCATAAATGAAATTAATTTGGACTGCAAAAGATGCAAATTTTTAGAACTTTTACTAAGCTTTAATGTAGTATAGCATAGGGGAAGGTTCAAATGAAAACCACTATTTATTGTGAAAACTCGAAAACTAATTAAAAAAGCCAAAAAAACATACCAATTTTTTTTTTTTTTTTTTTGCAAACCAATTTTTGCAGGTTTTTATATATAAAAAAAATTTCAAAATAAAAAAAATTGTGTAGTGCACATGTGTAATACTACACATGTGTATGTGTACTACACATGTGTAATACAAATTTTTTTTTTTGAAAAAAAGTTTTTTTTATATATAAATACCTGCGATTTTTATAAAAAAAAATTGAAAAAAAAATTTGTGTGTTTTTTAGGCATTTTTTAGTTAGTTTTCGAGTTTTCACAATAAAAGTGGTTTTCATTTGAACAATCCCCTATATACCCGTATAGCATAAGTCAGCAAAATTTACGGTTATCATTCAGGGGCAACAAAGAAAATTGTAACACCTCGGGCACACAATGCGAATGATGTGATCACCAGATTTGGAGTAGACGTCATCCCGAGAGCCTCAAACCGAATAACCAAAAACCAAATAAACCAAAAACTAAATGGTTAACATTCTTCAATAGCTAAACATTTCGGGCATGGTTTAGTTGTGGCTCAAAACTGATCCAAACCACTATGGGCATGACTCTAGTTTAGTGAACTATTTGGTGGGAAGTTCAATTATGCTCTTTCAATTAACAAATGAAAGAACATGATCGAACACAAATTTCTACTCATTTGTTTATATCCCTTCAATTTACGTTCGTTCATTTATATTTGGTCATGTATATTTGTTTATTTACGTTTATTTGTCTACTTTCATTTACGTTCTATTATGTCCTCATTGCATATGCATTCCTATTATTTGATTTTATTATTTGTTCAAAATTATTTATTACTGTTGATTTTTAGATTTCAAATCTCTTTGTTTAGTCTATTTCGTTTAAATATTTGTTCAAAATTAATTATTATTGTTATTGTTATTAATTTAGAATGAATATGATTATCAGATTTTAAGTATCTTTGTTTAATCTATTTGTAATAAGCCCAGTGATACAGGAGCATCAGGATTTTTTTTTAACGGCCAAAAAACTCAATCCCGAGCATTCTCAGGACACCCACTGGACAAACGGAGTACTCCGAGAGTAACCCGAGTCCACCACCAATTCCGGGGAAAACCCGGTAACCCACCCGCCCGTAGGCACGGCGGTGAAATTACCGGTAAAACCCGTTTGGCTCAAGGATCCAACCCAGGTTTCCCTGGGTCTCCTATCATTGCCCACCAATGCCTCACTCTGCACCAAGTGGGAGTCGAACCTGCATCTCTCAAGAGAAATGCAAGCCCTCCACCACTTGATCTAGAGATCATTGGCAGGAGCATTAGGATTTAACTACTGAAACGACTATTTATCTAAAATTTTGGATTTAAAGATTATTTTTATTATTTTCATTTGGTTTATCTTTGTTTTGTATTTTTTTTATTTGGTTTGCATTATTTAGGGTTGTATCTGGTTTGGTTCGTTGCAGGTTGTATTAATTTTCTTTGGATCTGAGTGTTGTTTAGGGATGGAAAAAGAAAAACCATGAGCCCGACAGTTATATCTGAAATCCAAAACATATTAGACGGGAATATTCAAAGCCTGACGATATGGGAATGGTATATCCGAAGCCCGACGGACATGAGGTTAGTTTTAAAAAGAAATTTGTGGGTAAGGGACGGGTATGCATAGTTGTAAAAATCCCGACTAGTCTCCGATTAATCACGGATTAATCACTAATTGGAGGTTCACCTATTAATTGACAATTAATCGCTAGACGGTCAACGCTGGTCCTATTCTGGCCAAATTTTGGCTAGATCCTGGCCAAATTTCCAACAAACCTTATAAATTCCCTCCAATTACTTAAAAATATGGGTAGCGAGGGGTTAAAATATGTTTACATTAAAAAGATACAATTAAAAATGTTTGTGTACATATATAACTAAAAATTATATATTAAAATCCAATCCGATTAATCCCGATTAGTTTCTAGTCTGTACCCCACCGATCGACTAGCGCCTAGCGACTCTTACAACACTGCGGGTATGAGATTAGATGAAATCCAACCCGATTACCCAAAACCAAATACCCGATTACCCAAACTATATACCCAAAAAAAATTTATTTATATTTTTATTTTCCCTTAACCTTTGTCTGTTTGTGACTTATTTTAGTAGGACGGAGGTAAAGGTAATCTCAAGCCCGTACTCGGTTGTAATTCTTTGTCCCATACCCGGCTTGTTACCCGTAAGATATTTGTCGGATAATTACCCTTCGGGTATACCCGTGGGTATCGGGTATATATAGTGGAGAGTTCAAATGAGAAGAAATTTTTTGTAAAAATAAAAGAAGAAATTTCAACCAATAAGAATGCTTCAATTTACTTTATTTAATTTTTGTATTTAATATTAGTGTAAGACTATATTGGTAAACTAAGATAAATCATTAATTGGTAGTCTTCCTTTTTAATAGCTAACTACATTAAATTTGTAACTTATTTTCAAAAAATATATTTTTTCAAAGAAGAAAAAAATTAATTTAAAATGTAGGATAAATTACGGGGTACGTAAGATGAATTACGAGCTGAATAGGATAAATTTTAATATGTGTAGGATAAATTTTGATACGTGTAAGCAAAAATTTTAATGTGCAGGATGATAGTCTTTATGACTAATTAGATAATAATAAATGAGATGAGAATAAAAACTACTTAATGTTTTACAATTGTACAATTTGTTCTTTTTTTCTCAATTTAATTTTCTTCTCAAATGAATCTTCCCCTTCTCATTAGTTTATTAAAAATACCATTGAGACTCCCATGTGCAATTTTACTCTGTTGTTTATGTTTTGGTCAAAAATCACACAGGGATAATGTAACCATCATCCATCATAGAGTGTGTGTAGTAGTCTCGGGATCCAAGGTTGATAGTAAGAGTTCTTGACAATCAAAGGCCATGTTTGCCTAAGTCTCTTACATCACCTGGTGAAGACAAGCATTTAGTGTAATACTTTTGTTTTTTAATCTTTTCGCACTTTTTATTTGGTTTTGTATTAATGACTTTAATAACTAGTTTTTTATGTTGAAGGTGAAACTTCCTTATCATTTGTCCGTGGTGTATTGACGTTATTTTATTGTCTATATAAAATAAAAGATTTACACCATTCATATCTCCACGTTCTATATGGAGATATGTTGGCTACCTGGTCGGGGGTTAAGGGAATGGTTTGGTAAGGTTCTTGCCTTGTTCAGTGTATAGATCCTGCAAGGACCTGGGTCAAGTTTAGTAGGACCTCCTTCAATACCTACGGGTATTGGATGGCGGGGGTGCTAATTCCTTGATCCCCTCATATGTAAGCTATTATTAATACATTAACCCGACTACTTGGGATTGTATCCCTGCTGACTCAAACCACTTAGCCGAGGGTAACGTCACCTTCAAAAGAGGGGCCTACCACATTACGCATTAATCCTTGCTGACTCAAACTACTGGGTTGAGGGTAACGTCACCTTCAAAAGAGGGGCCTACTACTATAACTAAGATAATTTCTTAAGAAGTGCAAAAATGCGGAAAACATCAAAGGTTACACTAAAGGCGAGTCGGATCCGAGTGATTCATCTTGTCTATCTGTTTTTTTTTTCAGCATTTTTAGTTAGTTTTCATTTTCTTGTTTAAAAACCTTTTTCTAAACTTTTGATTTGATTAGACGTTGAGGATAAACCGGTACTAAAAACTATTGTGTCCTTGGATGACCTCGGTATCTTACCAATGCTATACTACGCTGTCACACCCCGATATTTCCACATATTACCGGTGGGCCCGGCGGGGAGGTTGTTGGTATGACGGGTATGGATAATCCTGTGCCGGGTATCCCGTGGGATACACTGGAGGGTAAGAAGAAGGGTAAAGATGATGGTATTGTGCAGCTGTAAGGTACGGATCCTGAGTCCCATAGTCGAATGGGTATCCAGACAGATTATACCCAGATGATCCTGGGTACGTCGGGATAGGGTTATCGAAACCTAACGGTGGCTAAAGTGGAGCATGTGAAACTGGAGGGAGGTTTACTTCCGTCACCGTGCGTGATGATTCACCCAACTGAGGGTTCTCTGGGATAGGAGGATACGAACTTGAGCCACGAGGAGATGCAAACTGTGGTCCCCCACGTACGGACATCCTAGCATTTCTCCTCCGCCTTGGCGGCTCGGGAGGCTGCTGAGGAGGATCCTCAACTGGCATAGGTGGTGGGGTCACGGCCCGAAGCTATGGTTCAACCAACGGAGAGTTATGGTATGAAGGTGTAAAGAACCAGTCATACTGTGCCATCTTCTCTTGATAGGAATCGAGCCCATTGTACGGTGATCCCAGAAATGGGGAACCGCTAGAGATACTTATCGGGTGCCCTGGTGTTCCTGTTTGCAAATCCGGGTCAGGGTCGTCATCCATCTCCATCTCCTGAGAAAAATGATCCTCAGGTCCTAAAGGATTGTAGCCCAAAAAGTCATTTACATAAGCGTTGGGATTGAATTGTGAAGGTGAGTAAGTGGAATCTGATTGGTGAAAAGGATGAGTTTGGTAAGAATGGTATGATTGGTTGGACTGATGAGTTCCCAATGAAAGAGGAGAATGATGGGGTTCGTTCGGAATAGGCATCCCAAAATAAGGAGGGTCTGATGGTGAAGACCCCAGCGAGACAGAATGTCTTACTGGTTGAAAGCTATGACTCAAATCCTTGGAGTCGGAACCGGAAAGCGAGTCTGATGGTGTACGCCTGTGGGAGGGTCCGGAGCTACTAGAGGGCCCTCCACGCATGGGTCCCTTTCCTCGTCCCCTTAGTCTTGGTGGCATTTTCCTGTCAAAACAAGTAAATATAATAAAATAATAAAAGGAAGGTTAAGAGTAAAATCCTAGGTCATTTGCCTAGACTCGAGAGTCTAAGGAATGTGCTTATTGTGTCATTGAGATTAAACACAAAAGGTTAGTGTTTAATTCACTCAATGTTGGCTCTGATACCAACCTGTCACACCCCGATATTTCCACATATTACCGGTGGGCTCAGCAGGGAGTATCGTGACGTAGTTGATATCATCATAGTCAATACACACAATATAATAGCACAGCGGAAGGCTTGGTGAATAAACTATTACAAACCATATTGTCTGAGTGTTCGAGTTTATGAATGTACAGACTGTAATGTAATAAGATCCACAGGCGGATCATAAACAAATATAAAGAAACAAAATAACAGACTGCAGGCATCTTTTGGACTTGCAAGATCCTCTAAAGACACCCTATAGCTCCAGCCTATTTCGAGAGGTACCTGTCAATCAGTCTTTAAGAAAATACATCAGTTTACACTGGTAAATACAATTAACTGACTCTTTTGAAAATATTTAAGAAAATTGATTTAGGTGCACATGGCATAAATTTTTTATAACTTGGGACAATTATTTAATTATAATCCTGTATACAGATTTATATGTTTGTCATACAATTGGGGCCGGTTGGAAGCCTGTCGTGATTAACCGACTCACCACTTATAGAACCCACAAAGGAGTTATCCCCAACATGTGGGTTTATATTTAGCATTTGCATCTGTCAGGTGTATGCCAACACCCCGTGCATAGGTCGTGGCCATTTTTAAATAAATGAGCCGAGGATATCCAGGACACGGTCGTTAACCCCCAATGCTTATGTTATCAAACAAGACAGATTAAAACGGGTTATGCAATTTATTAATCACAATCCGATTAAATGATTTCATACCCGACCAAGTGGTATTATTATAATACTATATCCCAAGCCCGTATAGGGAAAATAAGTTAAAGGTATTTACCTGATGCTAGCAGTAAAAATCTTAAAGCTTTTCGAAGGCACCTTCTACCGGAAGCTATTTAATCTGTATAGAAGGTTTATTAACCTATTAGGATGCTAACGGGTCTTTAATTAAGTCAAGAACTTAGACCGGCTAGCTAGAAAGAAACCTTACGGTTCTAAACGCTAGATTAAGCGGAGACCGGAACAGAATGTCGTTTAGACCCGACAAGCTTGGATACTTGTATAATATGGGTAAACTAAACACATTCTGGAATTTGAGGATTTAATGATAAGGTTTGACCCGTTTCGGCTATTTTATGTAAACTAGTCACATAAGCCGATCCGAACGCGTAAACGCGTAACGGGTAACCAAATAAATTATATACAGGTCTTACTCATTATTATGCTCAAAATATGTTAATACATCAGTAAGATGTTAACATATATTCCCAAAAAGTAATTTAAACAAAAATAAGTCCCATAAGGGCATTTTGGTAATTTTAATGTCCATAAAAGAGTTTAATTGTGCAACTGAGTTTCAGGTCTGATTATATCAGTAAAAATATGTATTTTTATAAGTTATAACAGTAGGATACTTTATGTATGTGAAAATTATATTATATAGCCAAACTATGTCCCGTAGGGGCATTTTGGAAATTTTACATAGGCTTTAAAGGTCAAAATAGACTTCTGAGTTTTAAAAAAAACTTTATCTTACTGTATAATTATATAAATTTGCTGAAAACATCAATGGGTAATAAGTTTTATATATCAAATATAGTTTTAATTCAAACTATGTGCTTAAAATGCTTAAAAGTCGGTTTAAAGGGTTATTCGGGTTAAATTAGTAAATCTGAGTTTTTGATCAGTTTATAAAGTTCAAAATACTTTATTTATTATATAAATTCAGTAGCAAAAGGTTTGGCACTAAAAAATTAAGTAAAACTCATTTTATGCATGGAAAGGGTAAAACCGACATTTACCGAAATTAAGCCATAATCCTATGTTATGCTCAGCCTAAAAATAATTAAAAATCTTTAAAAATCCCAAAATATTATTTTACATCAGTAGGTATGAAGTTTGATGTAAAAAATAAGGTTTAGATAGGCTTCATACTAATTACGCCATTTAAATAACAAAAAGCTCCTTAATTACGCTATTGAGCATAACTTAAATTCTAGACCTCAAATTGATGTCAAACTTTTAGGACATGTTTAAATATCAGTAGCAAAGGTGTTAGTCCAATCACATTGTTAAAAATCTCAGTTGTATGTAAAAAGGGCGTTTATGGCATTATTGAGCATAATTATGATCAAGTGCATATAATTCAAACCACTAGGTACCGTGCAATATAACTCCAGAGGGTTATACTACTAAGTAATGTGATCCTAATGGAAGCTTAATACATGGGTGAATTAAGCTTGAACGGGTCAGAACTGAAAGTCAAAGCAAAAGTCAAGCTTTTACGACTTTCGGTTATAAACTGACCTTAGACTATTAATTGCCGGGTTAGGACTGATAAAACATGTTTTAATATTGTTTACCAAGTCATTAGAATGTTAAAATATAATTTAGAACCTCTGGTTTATTAATTAGAATCATTTTTGTAATTTCTGCCCAGTTTGACTTTTTGTTAAACTACTTTGACCCGACAATTGACCAGTCAAACGAGATAATCAGGAGATGCCCTTTTAAGGGTTAATCACCTACACTAATGTGGTCTTATAACCACTTTCAATTTGATCAGTGATTAAGCCACATGTAATTAAAACGAAAGTCAAACTAATTTTACGATAAGTTTGACTTTAAAGAAATTAAGCTAAATTAAACAACTAATCAAGTAATTAAAAGCTTACTTAAGGTCCTAGCAAACTTTTCTACACTTGATAATCCTCTTCTAACTGATGGAAGCTCCAGAGCAAGCTCTTTTGAAATTGTTGCAATGAAGGATCAAAATGTAGCAAGTTTGATGGTCTTATATAGTGAACTCAAATGCCTTGGATCATGCCAAAATAGTCTATATGTGTTGTAAGATCATCCCAGGTGTACATAGGATGCTAAAAACCACCTAGAGAGTCCCTGATTTTCGAATTCCACTTAAATGAGGCGGTGCAACTGGTTATACAGGCAGCTGTCCTGAAAAACGCCCAGATGCATACCTTGCGCACCGTAAGACTCTGAGCTTGCGGTGCACAAGCCTTCGCCAGAGGACAAAATTTGTTTTAAACTCAGGCTGTGACCATGCAATGTCTAGATCTCCGAATCTCATGCATTTTAATCAGAATGGGGACCATGTTTTCAGCCATTGCATGTCTAGGCATGCACTTTCTATTTTGGTACCTTGTGGGAGGTTTAAATTGATGGAAATACCAAGAATTTGCATTGGATCCATGTCTAGAGTTATAATAAATTTATTATTTAGGATAACCAGATTTATTTGCATAATTTGAGATGTTGATAAATTATCTCATGGTTAGGGATTTATTAGTAGGTTGCTCAGAGGTATAAATTAACATGTCGACATCTTTAAATCCTACCGCACATCTTTATCTGGATCTGTTTCCATAGCACGTTTGCATTACATGATACGTGTCTTTATTTTACTGGTCCTGAATTTCCGAGGTGTTACATCCTCACCCCCTTAAAAGAAATCTCGACCTCGAGATTTACTGGAACAAATGAGGGTATTTTTCCTTCATGGTAGACTCTACCTCCCAAGTATATTCGGGACCTCTACGGGCTTCCCATTTGACCTTTACTATAGGTACATGCTTTCTTCGAAGCTTTTTAACTTGTCGATCCTCAATCGATATAGGTCTTTCAACGAATCTCAAGGTCTCATCAATTTGCACGTCTTTATGGGACACAGCTAGCGATTCATCAGCTAGGCATTTCTTGAGATTACAAATGTGAAAAACATTATGAATTCCACTTAGCTCCTCAGGCAGGTTTAGTTTATAAGCTACACTGCCGACACATTCGATAATTTCAAACGGTCCAATATACCTAGGGCTTAACTTGCCCTTTTTACCAAAACGCATCACACCTTTCCAGGGTGACACTTTTAATAGAACTTTGTCACCTATTTCAAACTTTAGAGACCTTCGCTTCCCATTAGCATAGCTTTTCTGCCTATCCCTGGCAGCTTTTAAGCGATCACGAATCTGGACAATCTTGTCCGTTGTTTCAAGGACTATATCAGGTCCTGACAACTGAGCTTCTCCTACTTCTGCCCAACAGACAGGCGTTCTGCATTTCCTACCATATAATGCCTCAAAAGGCGCAGCCTGAATGCTTGTATGGTAGCTATTATTATAGGAGAACTCGATTAAGGGTAGATGGTCATCCCAACTACCTCCTAAATCAATGACACATGCTCGCAGCATGTCTTTCAATGTTTGAATTGTACGCTCACTCTGTCCATCCGTCTGTGGATGGTAAGCAGTACTAAAATTCAAACGCGTGCCCAAAGATTGTTGGAAACTTTTCCAAAAAATGTGAAGTGTATCTAGTATCTCTATCCGAGATAATAGCCACCGGTACGCCATGTAGAGCCACAATCTTATCTACATACAACTGGGCTAACTTATCGGAGCTATGAGTCTCCTTGATGGGTAAGAAGTGTGCTGACTTAGTCAATCTATCAACAATAACCCATATAGTATCATTTCCGTGCCTTGTTTTAGGTAACTTGGTTATGAAGTCCATAGTTACCATTTCCCACTTCCATGTGGGAAGTTCTGGCTGTTGCACCAGGCCCGATGGTTTTTGATGTTCAGCTTTAATCTGAGCACAGGTCAGGCACTTAGCTACATAGGTGGCAATAGATTTCTTTAAACCTATCCACCAATAATTGGTCTTTAAATCTTGATACATCTTGTCACCTCCTGGATGAACTGAGTACTTGGAGTTGTGGGCTTCCTGGAGGATTACATCTCGAAGTCCTCCATGAATAGGAACCCAAATCCTTCCGTTTAGTCTGAGGATTCCATCCTTCCCAGGTGCCAACTGTTCAACAGTTACACCTAACTTTTCATTTGGAAGGTTAACTTCCAGAATAGCATCCTTCTGTGCAGCTAGTAGCCTTTCGTTCAAACTATTCTTCAACTCAATGCTCTTGGCATTGATCCTGATTGGTTTAATTCTTTCCTTTTGGCTTAGAGCATCAGCGACTACGTTAGCTTTACCTGGATGGTAGCGTATCTCACAATCATAGTCATTCAATGTTTCCATCCAACGGCGTTGTCTCATATTGAGTTCTTTTTGATTAAATAAATGTTGGAGACTTTTGTGATCAGTGTAGATCACACATTTAGTTCCATATAAATAATGTCTCCACAACTTAAGTGTGAATACAACGGCACCCAATTCCAGATCATGGGTGGTGTAATTCTTTTCATGCACCTTCAGTTGTCGTGATGCATAGGCAATCACCTTGCCTCGTTGCATAAGCACACAACCCATACCGGTGTGTGAAGCATCACAGTATATAACAAAATCTTCAACCCCGTCAGGTAAGGTTAGCACTGGAGCATTGCTTAATCTCTGCTTAAGAATCTCAAAGGATTCTTATTGTTTTGGACTCCAATTAAACTTAACATTCTTACGGGTTAAGGAAGTTAATGGTGCAGCTATTCTCGAGAAGTTCTCAATGAATCTTCTATAGTAACCAGCTAAACCCAGAAAGCTGCAAATTTCAGTCGGAGTCTTGGGTGCTTCCCAATTCATCACGGCTTCTACCTTAGTGGGGTCTACTTGGATACCATGCTTACTAACAACATGTCCAAGAAATTGGACTTCGCGAAGCCAGAACTCGCACTTGGAGAATTTAGCATACAACTTTTCCTGTTGAAGCAATCCTAAGATACATCGAAGATGCTTCTCATGTTCAACTTGGCTACGAGAGTAAATAAGTATGTCATCTATAAAGACAATGACAAACTTATCTAAATATGGCTTGCAGACTCTATTCATAAGGTCCATGAATGCTGCCGACGCATTAGTGAGCCCGAAAGGCATCACTAAGAACTCATAATGTCCATATCTCGTTCTGAAAGCCGTCTTTGGCACATCTTCAGTCCTAACTTTGAGTTGATGATACCCAGACCTTAAGTCAATCTTCGAGAAGTAGCTTGCCCCTTGGAGTTGATCGAACAAATCATCGATTCTGGGCAAGGGATAACGATTCTTGATCGTTACCTTATTTAGTTCACGATAATCAATGCATAAGCGCATTGATCTGTCCTTCTTTTTCACAAACAATATTGGAGCTCCCCAAGGTGAAGAACTAGGTTGTATGAAACCTTTTTCCAATAGTTCATCCAATTGGGTCCTAAGCTCTTTCATTTCAGTAGGCGCTAGGCTATAAGGAGCTCGTGCTATAGGTGTTGATCCTGGGAGAATGTCTATCCTGAACTCTACTTGCATCTCAGGAGGTAATCCAGGTAATTCATCAGGAAAGACATCAGGATATTCAGAGATAATCGGAATATCTTCAAGTTTAGGCTTAGGATCATTCACAGTCACTTGTGCCATGTAAATAACACATTCGCTTTTCATACACTGCGCTAACTTGAGAATAGACACATTGCTAGGCAATCCATAATGTGCATCTCCTAGAATAGTGACGGATTCGCCAGAAGGGCTTTTGATATTAATTAGCTTTTTATCGCAGGCAATTTGGGCTTGGTTATACGACAACCAATCTATGCCTAAAACTATATCAAACCCAGCCAATTTCATTGGCAAGAGGGAAAGCGGGATAGAATGATTCTTGATGGATATAGAGCATCCACCAAGAAGAGTTGAAGCTGTTTCTAAGGTACCGCCGGCAAGCTCTACCTCATATTTTATGTCTAAAGTCTTAATAGGTAAATTCAACAACTTACAGAACTTATGGTCTACGAAAGACTTATCAGCACCGGAATCAAATAAGACTCTAGCATAATTGTTATTGTTGAGGAAGGTACCTGTTATGACGTTCTCGTCATTTACCGCTTCCCTTGCTTGCATCTGGAAAACTCTCGCGTTGTTTTTCTTTGCCTCCCCAGGCTTCTTTGCATTCTTGGGGCAATTGGTTTTAATGTGCCCCTTTTCATTGCAACCGTAGCAGGTTGCATCCTTTATATTTCGGCACTCAACAGACTTGTGCCCTTTCTTCTTGCAGATCCCACATGGTTTGGCTTGTGGGTCTTGATTGCATTTCCCAAAATGCCTTTTGTTGCAAGTCTTACATCTGGGCTTGTCACTCGATTGCCCCTTTTTGGAACCAGAGTTCCCCTTTCCCTTTTTGTTCGACTGCGGAGACGTATCTTCCTCTCTCTTCCTCTTCCCCTCATCAGTGGTTTTCTTTGCCCTATTCCTCACAACATCGAGAGTGAGGGACAAAGATAGATCCACAGCAGACCTATAAGTGGCTGGCTTTGAAGCCTTAACATTCCCTTTTACTTCGGGGGCCAAACCACCGATGAAACGCGCAATGCGTTTGGGTTCAGGAGTGACTAGGTACGGTACCAGCCTTGACATTGAATTGAAGCTAGTCACATAGGATCTACAATCTAGATCCTTCATTACCAGGGTAAGGAAATCAGATTCGATCCTCTCAACTTCATGTTGAGGGCAGTAAGTATCTTTCACCAAATCGACAAACTTTTCCCAAGAGAGATTATATAAGTGAACCTTCCCAGTAGACTATACTAGAGCTTTCCACCATGTAAGGGCATCACCCTTGAAGGATTGTGATACAAACCTAACCACATCCTCCTTAGCACATCCGCTGATGTCTATTACAGTCTCCATCTCATCTAACCATTTCATACAATCAATCGCTCCCTTTTCTCCAGTAAAATCCCTAGGCTTACAGGAGACAAAGTACTTGTAGGTACAACCCTTGGTGTACCTAGGAGTCGGCTTGAGGACTATCTGCCTCTTGGGTTCACTACCCTGGTTAGATGAGTGCTGAGACTCACTTTTGTTATTAGTGTGGGGTTGAGACTGGGATTTCGAATGAGTTTGAGACCTAACAATACTAGGCTCTTTAAACTTAGCATCTACCGCTTGAGAAACTGCTGCGGTAATCATTGCTTGCAATTCGGCACCAGTGATATTAATCCTGGTGTTGTTGCCTTCTGTAGGTTGACTGTTTGCTTCATCTGAGCCAGCCATTTCTGGATACTATATCAAACACAGATAATATATTTAATTTACATATTAGATCATCGTATTGATGAGTAGACGGTCATAGTATTATTAAACCATATAGACCATATAATAATCAAAGAGATAATCATATTACACAAAGTTCGTCTCGAAGGACATTTAAAATAGCTTAGAAAGCTTGTCACATGGACGATTAAAATATAACCAACGATCCTCAGGATCAGTGATCATTTAAGGATCGAACAAAGTTCATCGCCTTTTTGACAAGAAGTTTATAAATAGAACTTTCATTGTCATTAGTACACCTTTGCTCGTAAGCGTACATTTCTAATGAATGTTATGGTGTATACATCATAGTGATGTTTATTAGCCATGATTCATAATGATCATATAGGCTAAAATAGTGGCTTTGGAAAAATCCAAGTATATTAGAAAGATTGTGTAGTTTTACATACCGCACAATTCAGGATTTGTTAACATGTTTTCAGATGTTAACAGAGAGTCATTATCTTAAAAAGGTTATACCATCATAGCCATTTAATATTTTGGCTAGGTTATACCTCTAAGAGTTTCTTAGGTAGATTAAATAAAATTTGAAATGAAGTAGCATGATAAAATAAACTAAAATCGAAAATACTTCATTAAAACTTACTAAACGATTACAACGTTGCCTGAAAAGGGACCAGAGAAAAACATCACAAACTGCCCATACAAGGGCTACTGAAAACACTGCCCACGCAGGGGCATACTGAAACAGAAATAAGTCCGCACAGGGACTTGATACATGAAAACAAAATAAACGTCCTCGCAGGGACTTTATTACATGATAAACAAAACAACCCAACATCACTCTATTTTTTCTTTCCCTTGAGGAGGTTCATAAGACCCTTGACAAAACCATTGTGCTTCTTCTTGGTTTCATGAGCTTCATGCTCAACCCTGTCTAACCTCTCTAGGATCTCTTGCGTTTGCTGTTGCTGAATAGGAGGAGGTTGTTGGTATGACGGGTATGGATAATCCTGTGCCGGGTATCCCGTGGGATACACTGGAGGGTAAGAAGAAGGGTAAAGATGATGGTATTATGCAACTGTAAGGTACGGATCCCGAGTCCCATAGTCGGATGGGTATCCAGACGGATTATACCCAGATGATCCTGGGTACGTCGGGATAGGGTTATCGAAACCTAACGGTGGCTGAAGTGGAGCATGTGAAACTGGAGGGAGGTTTACTTCCGTCACCGTGCGTGATGATTCACCCAACTGAGGGTTCTCTGGGATAGGAGGATACGAACTTGAGCCACGAGGAGATGCAAACTGTGGTCCCCCACGTACGGACATCCTAGCATTTCTCCTCCGCCTTGGCGGCTCGGGAGGCTGCTGAGGAGGATCCTCAACTGGCATATGTGGTGGGGTCACGGCCTGAAGCTGTGGTTCAACCAACGGAGAGTTATGGTATGAAGGTGTAAAGAACCAGTCATACTGTGCAATCTTCTCTTGATAGGAATCGGGCCCATTGTACGGTGATCCCAGAAATGGGGAACCGCTAGAGATACTTATCGGGTGCCCTGGTGTTCCTGTTTGCAAATCCGGGTCGGGGTCGTCATCCATCTCCATCTCCTGAGAAAAATGATCCTCAGGTCCTAAAGGATTGTAACCCAAAAAGTCATTTACATAAGCGTTGGGATTGAATTGTGAAGGTGAGTAAGTGGAATCTGATTGGTGAAAAGGATGAGATTGGTAAGAATGGTATGATTGGTTGGACTGATGAGTTCCCAATGAAAGAGGAGAATGATGGGGTTCGTTCGGAATAGGCATCCCAAAATAAGGAGGGTCTGATGGTGAGGACCCCAGCGAGACAGAATGTCTTGCTGGTTGAAAGCTATGACTCAAATCCTTGGAGTCGGAACCGGAAAGCGAGTCTGATGGTGTACGCCTGTGGGAGGGTCCGGAGCTACTAGAGGGCCCTCCACGCATGGGTCCCTTTCCTCGTCCCCTTAGTCTTGGTTGCATTTTCCTGTCAAAACAAGTAAATATAATAAAACAATAAAAGGAAGGTTAAGAGTAAAATCCTAGGTCATTTGCCTAGACTCGAGAGTCTAAGGAATGTGCTTATTGTGTCATTGAGATTAAACACAAAAGGTTAGTGTTTAATTCACTCAATGTTGGCTCTGATACCAACCTGTCACACCCCGATATTTCCACATATTACCGGTGGGCTCGGCGGGGAGTATCGTGACGTAGTTGATATCATCATAGTCAATACACATAATACAATAGCACAGCGGAAGGCTTGGTGAATAAACTATTACAAACCATATTGTCTGAGTGTTTGAGTTTATGAATGTACAGACTGGAATGTAATAAGATCCACAGGAGGATCATAAACAAATATAAAGAAACAAAATAACAGACTACAGGCATCTTATGGACTTGCAAGATCCTCTAAAGACACCCTATAGCTCCAGCCTATTTCGAGAGGTACCTGTCAATCAGTCTTTAAGAAAATACGTCAGTTTACACTGGTAAATACAATTAACTGACTCTTTTGAAAATATTTAAGAAAATTGATTTAGGTGCACATGGCATAAATCTTTTATAACTTGGGACAATTATTTAATTATAATCTTGTATACAGATTTATATGTTTGTCATACAATTGGGGCCGGTTGGAAGCCGGTCGTGATTAACCGACTCACCACTTATAGAACCCACAAAGGAGTTATCCCCAACATGTGGGTTTATATTTAGCATTTGCATCTATCAGGTGTATGCCTACACCCCGTGCATAGGTCGTGGCCATTTTCAAATAAATGAGCCGAGGATATCCAGGACACGGTCGTTAACCCCCAATGCTTATGTTATCAAACAAGACAGATTAAAACGGGTTATGCAATTTATTAATCACAATCCGATTAAATGATTTCATACCCGACCAAGTGGTATTATTATAATACCATATCCCAAGCCCGTATAGGGAAAATAAGTTAAAGGTATTTACCTGATGCTAGCAGTAAAAATCTTAAAGCTTTTCGAAGGCACCTTCTACCGGAAGCTATTTAATCTGTATAGAAGGTTTATTAACCTATTAGGATGCTAATGGATCTTTAATTAAGTCAAGGACTTAGACCGGCTAGCTAGAAAGAAACCTTACGGTTCTAAACGCTAGATTAAGCAGAGACCGGAACAGAATGTGGTTTAGACCCGACAAGCTTGGATACTTGTATAATATGGGTAAACTAAACACATTCTGGAATTTGAGGATTTAAGGATAAGGTTTGACCCGTTTCGGCTATTTTATGTAAACTAGTCACATAAGCAGATCCGAACGCGTAAACGCGTAACGGGTAACCAAATAAATTATATACAGGTCTTAATCATTATTGTGCTCAAAATATGTTAATACATCAGTAAGATGTTAACATATATGCCCAAAAAGTAATTTAAACAAAAATAAGTCCCATAAGGGCATTTTGGTAATTTTAATGTCCATAAAAGAGTTTAATTGTGCAACTGAGTTTCAAGTCTGATTATATCAGTAAAAATATGTATTTTTATAAGTTATAACAGTAGGATACTTTATGTATGTGAAAATTATATTATATAGCCAAATTATGTCCCGTAGGGGCATTTTGGAAATTTTACATAGGCTTTAAAGGTCAAAATGGACTTCTGAGTTTTAAAAAAAAACTTTATCTTATTGTATAATTATATAAATTTGCTGAAAACATCAGTGGGTAATAAGTTTTATATGTCAAATATAGTTTTAATTCAAACTATGTGCTTAAAATGCTTAAAAGTCGGTTTAAAGGGTTATTCGGGTTAAAATAGTAAATCTGAGTTTTTGATCCGTTTATAAAGTTCAAAATACTTTATTTATTATATAAATTCAGTAGCAAAAGGTTTGGCACTAAAAAGTTAAGTAAAACTCATTTTATGCATGGAAAGGGTAAAACCGACATTTACCGAAATTAAGCCATAATCCTATGTTATGCTCAGCCTAAAAATAATTAAAAATCTTTAAAAATCCCAAAATATTATTTTACATCAGTAGGTATGAAGTTTGATGTCAAAAATAAGGTTTAGATAGGCTTCATACTAATTACGCCATTTAAATAACAAAAAGCTCCTTAATTACGCTATTGAGCATAACTTAAATTCTAGACCTCAAATTGATGTCAAACTTTTAGGACATGTTTAACTATCAGTAGCAAAGGTGTTAGTCCAATCACATTGTTAAAAATCTCAGTTGTATGTAAAAAGGGCGTTTATGGCATTATTGAGCATAATTATGATCAAGTGCATATAATTCAAACCACTAGGTACCGTGCAATATAACTCCAGAGGGTTATACTACTAAGTAATGTGGTCCTAATGGAAGCTTAAAACATGGGTGAATTAAGCTTGAACGAGTCAGAACTGAAAGTCAAAGCAAAAGTCAAGCTTTTGCGACTTTCGGTTATAAGCTGACCTTAGACTATTAATTGCCGGGTTAGGACTGATAAAACATGTTTTAATATTGTTTACCAAGTCATTAGAATGTTAAAATATAATTTAGAACCTCTGGTTTATTAATTAGAATCATTTTTGTAATTTCTGCCCAGTTTGACTTTTTGTTAAACTACTTTGACCCGACAATTGACCGGTCAAACGAGATAATTAGGAGATGCCCTTTTAAGGGTTAATCACCTACACTAATGTGGTCTTATAACCACTTTCAATTTGATCAGTGATTAAGCCACATGTAATTAAAACGAAAGTCAAACTAATTTTACGATTAGTTTGACTTTAAAGAAATTAAGCTAAATTAAACAACTAATCAAGTAATTAGAAGCTTACTTAAGGTCGTAGCAAACTTTTCTACACTTGATAATCCTCTTCTAACTGATGGAAGCTCCAGAGCAAGCTCTTTTGAAATTGTTGCAATGAAGGATCAAAATGTAGCAAGTTTGATGTTCTTATATAATGAACTCAAATGCCTTGGATCATGCCAAAATAGTCTATATGTGTTGTAAGATCATCCCAGGTGTACCTAGGATGCTAAAAACCACCTAGAGAGTCCCTGATTTTCGAATTCCACTTAAATGAGGCGGTGCAACCGGTTATACAGGCAGCTGTCCTGAAAAACGCCCAGATGCATACCTTGCGCACCGTAAGACTCTGAGCTTGCGGTGCGCAAGCCTTCGCCAGAGGACAAAATTTGTTTTAAACTCAGGCTGTGACCATGCAATGTCTACATCTCCGAATCTCATGCATTTTAATCAGAATGGGGACCATGTTTTCAGCCATCGCATGTCTAGGCATGCACTTTCCTTTTTGGTACCTTGTGGGAGGTTTAAATTGATGGAAATACCAAGAATTTGCATTGGATCCATGTCTAGAGTTATAATAAATTTATTATTTAGGATAACCAGATTTATTTGCATAATTTGAGATGTTGATAAATTATCTCATGGTTAGGGATTTATTAGTAGGTCGCTCAGAGGTATAAATTAACATGTCGACATCTTTAAATCCTACCGCACATCTTTATCTGGATCTGTTTCCATAGCACGTTTGCATTACATGATACGTGTCTTTATTTTACTGGTCCTGAATTTCCGAGGTGTTACATACGCTCACGATGGGTGCACTTGCCCATATGTGTGTTTAGTGTTAGTAAAATATCGTGTTTTATAAATTTAAAACTTGACGAAAGTGTTAAAAAGGGCTAAAAAATACTTAAATACATATATACGACCGCACACATCAATTTTTTGGAGCCGTTGTCGGGGACACAAGGATTTTAAGAAAGTTAAAATCGACGGCCTAATCAGTTTTGCAAAACCTTTTTAAAACGCGCACATTTTTCTGCATTTTAGTTAGTTTTTGCATTTACAGTAGACTAAACACGGGCCGTGTTCACTGAACACGGGGACGTGCTGCACATTTTTTTCAAAACTCCCAGATACAGAGTCTGAACACGGGGTCGTGCTCACTGAACACGCCCCCGTGCTGCACAAAACCAGTCACTTTTATTAAAACGCCCGATACAGAACCTGAACACGGGCAGTGCTCACTGAACACGGGGCCGTGTCCAGCCTCTGTTTTTGTTTTTATTTTTGTTTTCTGGTCTCGAGACTCTGTTGTGGTCTGCTGAGTGATTCTTATGGATCATTACTCAGGAGGTTACAACTACACCTATAAGGAGGATGATTATAGGGAAAACTATTGCACCATTTATGGTAACCCTCACTCGGTACAATATTGTGACTTATTTCAACCATCCACTTCGTACACCTACTATGAGGAGCCCAGGTACGAGCCATCAACTTCATACACATCCTATGAAGACCCAAGGTATGAACCTTCTCCCTCATACTCATATTTTGATGAACCAAGGTATGAACCTCCATACTCATACTTTGAGGAACCAAGATATGAGCCTCCACCTTCATATGCTTATTATGAGGAACCATGGCGTGAACAACCCACCTCATATGAGTATTATGAAGAACAAAGTTACGACCCTTATCCATCATATACTTACAATGAGGAACATTGGTGTGAACCATCTACTTCATATGACTATTATGAGGAACCAAGGATCGAACATCCGGATTCAAGCTTTGAGGATCCCGATCCTTACTCTATCACCCACATAGCCGATAAGATAATAGAACACATTAAAACTATCGAACGATGCATAAAAGAATCTCGTGCAAGGGAAGAGGAGTCCCGCGCAAGGGAAGAATTAACTTGTAAAAAATAAGAGATAATTGAAAATGTAAAAATGGAAGAACAAATAAGTGAAAAGCCGACACATGAGTTAAACAACGAAAAAGGTGAGTCCGACAACGTTAAAATTCAAGAAGAGTCTAATTTTGAAGAAATTAATCTCTTGTCACATTCTTTCGAAAATCATTGTTTAGTACCCACTCATGCTAAGTTTTTAAAAGAATTTAACACTAACACTAAAATTGACGAAACAGTAAGCATTAAGTTAACAAATGATCAAACTACGCTAATAAAAGAAGATCCATTTGAAATTAACATTACACGGTTCCATGTTTTTTTTTCAAAATTCCTTTATTAGTAATATTACAATTGATAAAGATCTTTGTGTTCATATAATGCCAAACTACATTTTCGAAAAATTAAGTATTGGTGATTTTTCTCCACTTCAAATACATATTTTTCTATCTAATCGGAAAATAATAAAATCAATAGGGGTAGTTGAAGATGTCTTGGTCCAAACCAATCAAATGGTAATCCCAACCGACTTCGTCATCCTTGATGACGCTCCACTAGTGTTGGGACAACCTTTTGTGAAAACCCACAAAGCTTTGATTAATCGGAAGAAAAACAACTTACCCATTCAATTAGGAGCCTTCAAAAGATGTGTCGATCTTGAATGATCAATGAAATATCCAATCGGCAATGACGAACCCCTAACTGAAGACTAGCCAGAACCACCCGATAAGGTGGGTCTAGCCAAGGACCCTTATAAACGTGGCGCACCACGGAGGCATTCCGCGGAACTATCCTTAGTTTTAGATTAGTTTAACTTTTATGTTTTCTAGTTTAGCTTTACTTTTCAGGAATAAAACACACTCGAAAAGGTGGAGGTTACTAAGGGAAACTTGAACCCACACCCCATGCACAAAAACAGAGCCTCCCGACAATTTTTCTTCATTACAACAAGTTCAGCACGGGGTCGTGCTCAGCCCAACACGCCCCCGTGCCCGAGGTTCTGCAGAAAACGCCCAGTTCAGGTAACTGGACACGGGGCCGTGTTCACTGAACACGCCCCCGTCCCCAGCCTTCTGTTTAAATTTGATACTGGCAGTCTGACCACGTGGTCGTGCTCAGCCCACTACACCCCGTGTTCAGCTACCCAGTAACATAAAATCTTGTTTTTAACCCACTTTTACACATTTTAATCAACCGAAAAACTTATTTTTGGGACACATTGAGGACAATGTGTAATTTAAGTGTGGGGGGGATGCTAAAACCTTGAATTTTGCAAGTCCTAATAACAAGCCTTACACAAAACTCTATTGGAATCGCTAAGCACCCCAAATGTTTTCAAAAAACTTTTCTTTTTTTTTACTTGTCTTGGTGTAATTTAGGAATAACAAGTTCTAAAAAGGTTATATTTTTACAAATTTACAACCGATAGCGTCGTGATAAAAAGAACCAACATAAGAAAATTACGAAAAGGCATGACAATCTAATTAAAATTTGATTATATATACTTGATCACATTATAAACCCATTCCCACAACAAGTGAGTTTTGAGCCTTTATTGAGCATACAGGCATCTATCTTTAAACTATATGCTCATTTTTCGTTTCTTGTGTGAATAGCCGCTTGGTTCTTATGACTCTAGAATTTGCCATGACGATACATTCCCAGTCCTTACCAACTTAAACCCAAGTAAGTAAATGATGGAGGCATTAGGACTAACCCATTTTCCTTTCAACACCATTATTTTTCATTTTCTTTATCACCTACCCAAAATCCCCCTAGTTAACCCATTTGAGCCTAAACCTTTTCGTTTCAAAACCCACAAAACAAACACCCTTTACCCACCAAAACCTTTTTCTTTTCAAACCCCTTTTGTTTTAGTAAAAAGCTCGGTTATCTTGTGCAAAAAAAAAAAAATTTTTTTTTTGCAATAACCAAACAGGTTCCTCAAAAATCTTGTTTGAATATGCTTAGTTTGAATAAATGTAAAAAAAAAGAGGATTCACGACAACCGACGCTTTTTACGCTTTTAGCCCTTTTTTACTAACCACTAACCCAAAACCACCTACCTTTAACCCAAGCCTAACCCTTCCCCAAGTCCTCTTGATATTTACAAAGGCTTATAGTTAAAAAGGAGGAGGAGGATTGATTGCTTGGCAAGCATATGGTAGAAGTAAGTTCCAAGCCGGTCTCGAGTGTTACACAAAAATACATCTTCGGCTGAGTGTTGAGTGATCCCCCGTGAGGTATGTGAACTTGTATATAAATGGAATTTTAAAGAGGCATGTTATGTCCAAATAAGTAATTTCTCTTATGAAATGTTCTAAATAAATCATAACAAATAGGATTGTAAATAACATAAAAATAAAACCTAACAAAAATCTTGGAATCCCGACACTCAAGACAAGCCCAAAACCTTCTTTTCTACCCATTCCATTTGGGTGTGTAAGCCACAAAATAAGGAGTTTTGCTTGAGGACAAGCAAAGATTCAAGTGTGGGGGTATTTGATGTGTGTAAAATGCAACATATAAATTACATCAAATGAGGCATAAAACTAACCCTTTTTAGTACTAATGTTGGAAAAAGTGTGCTTTTGTCTTCCTTTTGTATTTTCAGGGTTAAATGAGTTTAAATGAACAAAAGAAGCAAAAATGCAGCCAAATCTAACAATAATACAAGAAAAGGAATAAACGTGGCATGCCCGACCCCTCAACAGCATCTTCCCAAGCAAAAACAAGACAACAGAAGGCTGAACACGCCCCGTGCTTATTGAACACGGGGGCGTGCCCAAGTGTCTACAGAAAAGACAAAGTTGTAGAAGCTTCTATTTCCCAACACGAGGGCGTGCCCACCGGACACGGGGCCGTGGTTAACGCTAAGATTCACAGAATCCAGGCAAATCTTGATAGTACAGATACGCTTCTGCACACGGGGCCGTGCCCAGCGGACATGGGGGCGTGATCAACTAATGCAGACAAACTGCATTTAATGAAGAAAGAGAAGATGTGTGGACATGGGGCCGTGCCCAGCGGGCACGGGGACGTGTCTGGGCTTCTGTACAGGCTATAAATAGGGGTGTTTGGTTCATTTCAAAGGCATCACTTGACAAACCACCTCTCTCCCACTTCACCCACACTCCATCACCATCACAACACCCACATCCACCACCATCATCCATCATCCATCATAGAGTGTGTGTAGTAGTCTCGGGATCCAAGATTGATAGTATGAGTTCTTGACAATCAAAGGCCATGTTTGCCTAAGTCTCTTACATCACTTGGTGAAGACAAGCATTTAGTGTACTACTTTTGTTTTTTAATCTTTTCGCACTTTTTATTTGGTTTTGTATTAATGACTTTAATAACTAGTTTCTTATGTTGAAGGTGAAACTTTCTTATCATTTGTCCGTGGTGTCTTGGCATTATTTTACTGTCTATATAAAATAAAAGATTTACACCATTAATATCTCCACGGTCTATATGGAGATATGTTGGCTACCTGGTCAGGGGTTAAGGGAATGGTTTGGTAAGGTTCTTGCCTTGTTCAGTGCATAGATCCTGCAAGGACCTGGGTCAAGTTTAGTAGGACCTCCTTCAATACCCACTGGTATTGGATGGCGGGGGTGCGAATTCCTTGATCCCCTCATATGTAAGCTACTATTAATACATTAACCCGGCTACTTGGGATTGTATCCCTGCTGACTCAAACCACTTAGCCGAGGGTAACGTCACCTTCAAAAGAGGGGCCTACCACATTAAGCATTAATAACTTAATTAATTATCTTCCAATAATCCAACCCTTTAGGATTGTATCCTTGCTGACTCAAACTACTGGGTTGAGGGTAACGTCACCTTCAAAAGAGGGGCCTACTACTATAACTAAGATAACCTCTTAAGAAGTGCAAAAGTGCGGAAAACATCAAAGGTTACACTAAAGGAGAATCGGATCCAAGTGATTCATCTTGTCTATCTGTTTTTATTTTTTTTTTAATTTTCAGCATTTTTAGTTAGTTTTCATTTTTTTGTTTAAAAACCTTTTTCTAAACTTTTTATTTGATTAAACGTTGAGGATAAACCGGTACTAAAAACTCTTGTGTCCTTGGACGATCTCGGTATCTTACCAACGCTATACTACGCTCACGATGGGTGCACTTGCCCATATGTGTGTTTAGTGTTAGTAAAATATCGTGTTTTATAAATTTAAAACTTGACTAGAGTGTTAAAAAGGGCTTAAAAATACTTAAATACATATACACAACCGCACACATCACCTGCAACCACAATCATTATAAATAGGTTAGAGATAAGGATCAAATCCTGCATTTATACTCGAGACCCTCTTCTTTAAATCCACATCCGAAGAATCCAGCAGGTAATTCCTTCTCTCTTCTCTCTAATCTTTCAATTTCAATCCTCTGTTTTTTGAAAATCTTTGGGGAAGATGAATACTCGCTCCTCCCCAGCCAAAAATCCTGATCATAACAATCCATTAAAGAGTCAGGGTTTAACCAAAAACCCTTCAATGGAGCTGTGTCGATGTACTGATCCTGAAGTTGATCAGTTCTGATCCTGTTTCCCTGATGGCACCATCTTCAGGCCTTTCAATTCTTCTACCAAAAGTGACTGTGTGTCATACACATGGATCACCTTCCCTGCAGCCCCTTTTCAAATAGGGTTTACCTATCTCTTCCCTGTTCTTACACAGTGATTCTTCACACTAACCGGCCTTTGCTACATCCAAGCGATGCCGATGGTGTGGAGGGTCCTGTACACACTTGAAGACATAATAGAACAGGAAGGAATAGACAAAGGGATGTCTGAATTGAGCCAACTCTACAACCTGGTCAGCCATGGATCCTACCGATATCTTTTCAAGTCCAACCCTCAAAAGCCTCTCCCAATCTTGAAAACCACCAAGAATGACACAAACTGGAGGAATCAATTCTTCTTCGAGAGGAGGGATTCTATTCCAAATGGGAACCAACTTCCCAAAAAGTGGAACACCGATGGTAGGATATAGGATCCTTAGATCAGGGCAACCGGTAAGAATCCTTCTTTTCTGTTGAGGATAACTGATCCTTCTTTTTGGTTTTGTTTATGCAGCCATCAGCCTATCTCATATTCAAGAATCACCTGTCACACCGGCAAGAGTTGAAGCTTTCTGGAAACTAGATCCTGTAATCAGAACATTTCCACCCAAGTTAAAGGTTCCAGAAGAAGTGTCATCCACCTCCTACACCATGTCAAGTAGGTATCCACATTTTTGTATATATAAATGTTAAGTAAGATTAGAATATGAATACTTATCTGCATATTATGCTTGTAGGTGCTGGTAAGTCTTCCAAATCTGCTTCCAGGTTCAGCGTGGGTGACCTCCAAGAGTATGCATCCTCACGGTCCATCAAAAAAGAGCTAGCTGTAAGCCCAAGCATCCCGGAGCCTAAGGGTATGAGCACTAGGGGTAAGGAAACCAAGAGGAAGAAGCCTGCTGAACCCGCTGATGGCCTGCCTCTGATGGAACGTCAGGTTCAAGAATATGTCTCCGAGGTAAGGATTTCATATCCTAAAATTTGCACTTCTCTTGAAGATATAGGATCCTTAATACTAAAATCTTTTATTACAGAAATTCGCTGAAGTCCAGATCCTCATTGATCAACACGTAGCCGAGGGTGAGCAGAAATGCCTTCATCTTCAAGCCATTGCAGTTGCCAAAGATAAGAAGATCTCCCAGCTTGAGAATGAGAACAAGATGCTGCAAAAGGAGCTAATGGTTGTTGAGATGAAGGTCCAAAAGGACAGGATGGAAATCATGGATGGGGCCAAACTCTCTGCTACTATAGCCATGCTGAAGATCAAGCTGCAGATGGCCAAGGAGGCTGAGGATCCTGCCTTTGACTGGTCCGCCTGGGACTTGGAGGCTTGGAAGGAGAGGCTAGCTGAGCTTGATAATGAGGATGAACCAGAGGAGACAGCAGCTCTTGAAGCCGGAGGCAGTGGATTGAAGGATCCTGAGGAGGCAGCGGGTGGCGATGACAAAGGTGATGGTGAAAAGGTGGTGGAGGCAGCGAAGGTGTAGGCTGCATGAATGGGCGATGATGGATACTTCTAGATGTGGCCGGAGCCCATTTTTTATGGTTTTTATTTGGTGTTGTTTTAATTTCAAACAATTATGGTCTGTAACTAAACAATAGTCTTTAGGGTTTAGGATCATGGATCCTTGGAACAATAGGGGTAGCAAAGGTGGATGGGTCGTTCTGTTTGTGGAGGATGAAGCCTTTGATGCCCCTCATTTTTTTATTTCCTGCACTTAATGAACCTTTAGTATGGACACCCTTTGCCAACCCAAGTGGACGGGCCACGTTTTGCTGGTAGAAGCTTGGGTTGGCAATTTTGACAACCTTTTAAAGGGTTAACTTTGATAAATAAATAAAACTTTAATCTTTTGGCTATCTTTGTGTTGTTCATCTTGTATACACTTGCTTGTCAATTGTCATTGCATAGTATTAGAATTTACAAGTTATTGATAAAAGTATAAAAATCAGTTTATGTCAAAGAATTTAGGATATGATCAAGAATCAAATATCCTTTAATAAAAAAGTTGGAAATGTGAGATGATTTTAGGATCATATATCCTGTTGTCAAAGAATAAGGGTAACACTGATAAACCAAAAATAAAGTTAAAGTAAACAAGGATCATACCAAAGAATCCAAGTTAGGATCCTATATCCTTAACACTTACAACCGTAATAATTCAAAGACAAAATCTTGTAGAAAATGAGGATCCTGAATCCTTAACTATTTAGCTTTGGAAACCTGAAATATAATATAACTTGGGACTAAGCCAATTGTAAAAGAAAGTGTTAGTATCTGGGGACAAGCCCAATAAACTCGGGACAAGCCCAAAACTAGGGACAAGCCCAAAACCGAGGACAAGCCCAAAACTGGGGACAAGCCCAAAGAATCTTGTATAAACTAGAGTATGGCCCAAACTGGCGTCTATCCAAACTTAGTGACATGAAAATGCCAAAACCTTAGCTAACGTGAAAACGTTAGAAACATTAGGAATGGATGTATGGTACGTCTACCATTATACTTAGTGTTTTGGTCAAAAATCAGACAAAGATAATGCAACCAAATCTTATTTTGTGAGGTGTGATGCTTGAATGAATGAACAAATGTATGAACAGTTTGTAAAGGAAATGAACAAGAGACACAAGGATTTATACGAGGAAAAAGCCATTGATCAATATATGATCTCCGGCATAAAAAAACATCGGGTGATGGAAACTACCGATCACCAACTATATTAAACAAGTAAAGGTAGCTTGTTTCAAAGATCACTAGTGTGCGAGTTGTATGAATTTGCCAATAAGCTGCTGAGAGTTCTCGAGAGTGTGTGTGTTTGCTAACTTGTTCTAACTATCAAGCTTGTTATCCCCTTATAAAAATGGAAATAATCTAACTAACTAACAATCCGCAAATTGTGCTAGCTTCCCACGACTTCCATAACGGTCATACAAGCCATGCACGTGCAGAATAATAGAGCATAATCTCCTGGAATCTCGGCAAGACTAAGTCCCATGCGAATACCCCTGTAAAACAAATTCAAATATAGTGGAAACAACCGTTAGTGTAAGGATAATAATGAGGATCCTGGATCCTTAAACCTGCAACGTCCTCTGAGGATCCTTAATTCAATCAGAACTGAGGATTCGTGATCCTGGATGCACTTGAGGATCCATGATCCATACATTAGAAAATCCATCCCTAAAAATTGCCCCCAAAATATGAGGAATAAAATACAACTTGATGAGTCATATTTTCTACCTTATCGCTAACAAACTTGTTAACGTAAATATAGCCGTTATCTTCTGACTAGCCATTACAATCCTGACGTCAGCGACAAGACTACCTGCAAAATCATCATTATAAATCATGGGTTAGAGATAAGGACCAAGAGGCATTTAAATTCAAGCGTTACTCTCCCTTTAAATCCTCATCTGGAGATTAATCAGGTATACTCTCCTTCCTTCTCTCTAAATCCTTCTATTCCGATCTTCTTTTCCCTTAGCGACCATGGTGAAAATGATTCTCTGATCCTCACCAACCAAGGATCCCAAGAAGGATAGTCCTTTGAGGAGTCAAGGCGTTATCAAAAACCCTTTGGCAGAACTCTGCCGTTTTACCGATCCCGAAATCGATCGAATCCGTCACTGCTTCCCGGCGGAGGCTGTCTTTAAATCTTTTAACTCTTTACTGAAGAGTGACTGTGTTTTCGACACCTGGGTTATCTTTCCGGCCACCCCCTTCTTGATAGGATTCTCTTACCCTTTCTCTGCTTTTAGCCAATCCTTCTTTGCACTCACCGACATTTGCTACATACAGGCAATGCCGATGATGTGGAGAGTTCTGTATAGCCAGGAAAACATCATTGAGCAGGAAGGTATAGAAATAGGATTGTCGGAGTTGGCTGAGTTATACAATCTTGTTAGCCATGGTTCACACCGTTTCTTGTTCAAGCATAAACCTGGTCAGCCCCATCCAATCCTTAAGACCACAAAAAATGATACCCACTGGAAAAACCGTTTCTTTTTTGTAAGGAGGGACTCTATTCCGGACGGGAAAGACCTTCCCAAAAAGTGGATCACCCATGGTAGGATATAGGATCCTTATACAAGGATCATAGGAGGGCTCTGTCTCTTTTAAGGGTAACTGATCCTTTTTTCTGTTTCTATTGTGCAGCTATCTCAGTTTCTCATCTTTAAGATTCCCCTGCAATAAAAGAAAGACTCGCTGCCTTCTGGAGGCTTGACCCTGCTGTGAGGACATTTCAAGCTAAAACCAAGGATTCAGAAGAAGCATCCTCCAGTTCCTTCACAATGTCTAGTAAGTATTTGAATATATGTATAAATGAATGAATGTTAAAATGAATGAAAAGTATGAACACTTATCTGTTGTTTGGCATTTGTAGGCACTGGAAAATCTTCAAAATCAGCTTCCCGGTTTAGTGTCAGTGATCTTGACGCATATGTTTCCTACAAGTCTGCCAAGAAACAACTTGCTGCCAGTCCCATCATCCCAAATCCTAAGGGTGTTAGCATAAAGGGAAAGGGTGGAAAGAAAAGGAAAACTGTTGAGACTCTTGAAGGCCTGCCTCTCATCCAACACCAGTTTGAAGAATACGTCTCTGAGGTAAGGATCCCAGATCCTTAAATCTGATCTTCCCATACTGAGGATAACGGATCCTGACATGTGTTTTTCTTTTGCAGAAATTTGCTGAAATCCAGATGCTCCTAGATTCATATGCTGAAGAGGCTGAGCAAAAGCACTTGGACTTCCAGAAGATGTTCCTGGCTAAGGATAAGACCATCTCCTCCCTCAAGAAGGACCTCACTCTGTCGAAAAAAGAGCTGGTTATGACCCAAATCACGGCTCAACAGGAGAAGGAGGAGGTGATGGAAGGAGCCAAACTTTCTGCCGCAATAGCCATGCTCAAGATTAAACTTCAAATGGCAAAGGAGGCAGAGGATCCTAACTTTGACAGGACTGCCTCGGACCAAGAAGGCTGGAAGATGAAGCTGGCTGAGCTAGATGATGAAGAGGAGGCTGAGGAGGTTCTGACAATTGAAGCTGGTGGCAGCGGGTTGAAGGATCAAGTGGAAGGAGCAGCTGGTGGTGAGGATGATGCAGCGAAGGTGTAGGCTGTAACAACGGGCGATGATGGAAATTTCTAGACGTGGCCGGAGCCCATTTTTTATTGTTTAAGGTTTTTTTTGGTAGTTGATGTTTTAAAACAATGGTCTGTACTTGAACAATAGTTTTAGGTTTAAGGATCATGGATCCTTCAGACAATGGGTAGGATAATAGATGGTGGATGGATCCTCTGTTTGGGGGATGAAACCACTGTTATCCTACCGCCATGTTATTCCTGCACTTAAAGAACTGTTAACCATGGACACCCTTTGCCTACCCCAGCGGACGGGCCACGTTTTGCTGGTGGATGCTCGGGGTAGGCAATTTTGACAACCTTTGAAGGGTTCAACTTTTGATAAATAAATAAAACCTTAATCTTTTGGCTATTATGTGTTGTTAATTTTGTATATCTTTACCTTTCAACAGTTATGATACAATCTCTTTGAATTCACAAGTTAAGAATGAAAAAATATATATTAGATTATGTCAAATAGTTTAGGATATGATCAAGGATCAAATATCCTATGATCGAAAAGTTCAAAAAAGTGGTGTAATTTTAGGATCATGTATCCTGTTGTAAAAGAATAAGGGTAACTTAAACAAATCAAGAATAACATGAGGTAAACAAGGATCATACCTGATAATCCAAGTTAGAATCCTAAATCTTTGATACTTACAATCGAGATAACCAAAAGACGAACCCTAGATAACAGGTTAGGGTCAAGGATCCTTAAGTGTTTAGCTTTGGAAACCTGAAATGGAACATAACTTGGGACTAAGCCAATATAAGAGAAGAGTTAGTAACTGGGGACAAGCCCAACAATCTGCGGACAAGCCCAATAAACTAGGGACAAGCCCAAAAATAACTGGGGACAAGCCCAAAAAACCGGGGACAAGCCCAAAAAACTAGGGACAAGCCCAAAAAACTGGGGACAAGCCCAAAGGATCTTGTGTAAACTGGAGTATGGCCCAAACTGGCGACTATCCAAACTTAGTGACATGAAAATGCCAAAACCTTAGCTAACGTGAAAACGTTAGAAACCTTAGGAACGGATGCATGGTACGTCTACCATTATACGTAGGATCCTAAATACAGCCAGTACAATGAAATTGTCAGCCCCTAAAGCGGGTACTGGTCCCATTGCCTTGAACTGCACCAGGATCATCGTGCGCTACTGGCGAAGGTACTGGATACCTTAAACTGGGGACAAGCCCAAAACTGGGGATAAACCCAAAAACTGGGGACAAGCCCATGAAACTTAGGAGACTTCTGTGGATACTTGATCCTTTGTCAATGATGCATCAATCTTCTACAAAACTCAAAACTTAGTGAAAAAGGAGTAAAGGATCCTGGATACTTCTCCTTGTAATAAAATAAATTAAAGGATTAAATAAATTAGAATCAGATCATTACCAGACTGAGGATCATATATCCTATAAGGATCCTTAATGTATACCAAATATGAAGACGGCTAAGGATCCTGGATCCTTATTACATGAAGTATCTCTTCAAATGGACAGCATTCCAAGCTCTTGGTAGAAAATCACCCTCCATTGTTAATAATCGATATGCCCCCTTTCCTGCTTCAGCTTCAATAAGATAGGGGCCTTCCCACTTTGGTGCTAACTTGCCATCAGCAGGATTTGTGGTATTCTGAAATGCTTTCCTCAACACCATATCACCAACTTGAAACTTTCTGATCCTGACATTCTTGTTGTAACCTCCAGCCATCATTTGTTGATAACTTGCCAATCTTTTCCTTGCCAAATCCCTGAGTTCTTCTATGGTATCCAAGTCTTGAACCAAGTTTTCAGCATTTCCTTCAGGATCACGGATGCTTGTTCTAGCAGTAGGAACCACCATTTCTGTAGGGATCACTGATTCTGCTCCAAACACTAAAGAAAATGGAGTCTGGCCAGTTGCATTCTTGGGAGTTGTTCTATCAGCCCATAGCACATAAGGTAGCTCTTCCGCCCATATTCCTTTCTTGGATCCAAGCTTTTTCTTCAAGTTGTTGATGATGATCTTGTTGGATGATTCTGCTTGACCATTAGCTTGTGGGTGGACTGGTGTTGATGTTATCATCTTAATCCCCCAGCTATCACAAAAGTTAGTAGTTCTTCTCCTAATAAATTGGGATCCATTATCACAAACAATTTCAGAGGGAATACCAACTCTGGTAATAATGTTTCTTTTAATAAAGGATATCACTTCTTTTTCTCTGACTTGAGCAAAGGCTTCAGCTTCTATCCACTTGGAAAAGTAATCAGTCATGGCAAGCATAAACACTTTTCCTCCTGATGCTTTGGGAAGTTTGCCAATTATATCCATTCCCCATCTCATGAATGGCCAAGAAGAGGATATAGGATGCAGGAGCTCTGCTGGCTAATGAAGGATATTGCTATGTCTCTAACAAGCATCACATTTCTTGGCATAATCCACAGCATCCTTCTTCATAGTAGGCCAATAGTATCCTGTCCTAAGGATCCTTGAGAACAATGCCCTGCCCCCAGTGTGGTTTCCACAATCTCCTTCATGAAAATCCTTTAGGACTTCTTGAATTTCAGGATCCTCAATGCACCTTAGATATGGACCTGCAAGAGATTGTTTATATAATATGTTATTTAATATTGTAAATTGAGATACCTTGACTTTGAAAGCTCTGGGGTTTTCTCCTGTAGGAATCTCTCCATGTTGTATGTATCTCATGATTGGAAGGATCCATGATCTCGAATGGAATTGTGCATCATCACTAGGTATGATTGCAGAATCCTCTCCTATCTCCATAGCTGCGTGATCCTCAATAGCAGAATTCAAGATATGGATAATGGGAATTTTAATATCCTCTGGAATATTCAAGGATGATCCAAGGTTGGCCAATGCATCAGCTTCTGCATTTTCTTCTCTGGGTACCTGTATCAAACTAAAAGAAGCAAAAGAGTGTGCCAATTTCTTGACTATCTCAAGATATTTGATCAGTCGTTCACCTTTAACAGCATAAGATCCATTAAAGTGATTAGTAATTAACAATGAATCCACGTGTACCTCAAGATACCTGATCCTCATGTGCTTGGCAATTTGCAAACCCGCTATCAAGGTTTCATACTCAGCCTCATTATTAGTAGTCTGAAACTCACAAGCTATTGAGTGGGGTATTATGTCCCCCTGTGGCGATTTTTGTAGTATTCCAAGTCCAGTTCCCTTGACATTAGAGGCTCCATCTATGAAGAGTATCCAAGGATCCTTGGTCTCTTCAAGCTGTTGAACTTCTAACTCAGCTTCCCTTTGTAGATCACTACTGAAATCTGCCACAAAGTCAGCCAAGGCTTGGGATTTAATGGCAGTTCTTAGTTCATATCTTATATCATAAGCACTAAGCTTCACTGCCCATTTGGCCATCCTTCTTGACATTTCAGGTTTCCTAAGAACATTCTTAATTGAAAAATTAGTTTTAACAATAATTGCATGTGTTTCAAAATAATGACGCAATTTAGTAGATGCCATAATCAAAGCAAGGATAAGTTTTTCTAAATGCGAATACCTGGATTCAGCATCAAGCAAACTTTTACTTACATAATTGTTAGGGGAGGATTTCTTAATGACCTGTGACCCTCAAGTGTTATCCTATTTGGTGATCCTTACTTCTGTGACAATTAGTGATCCTCGGAAGTACTTCAGGATCAGGATCATGGATCATCCTAAGGATCCTTATACTAATGATTGTTCACTTTGAATTCGGTATTGTTTTGCAGGAGTACCAGCTTGGACTTGGTCATGGCGATATTCCTGGAGCATATTCCCTTCAATTCTGCACGTGCTTGACCATTGTGAACGTTATGGAGAACGTGGGGAGAAGGCACGAAATGCGGACAGTTAGTTAGGCTAGATATTTTCTAATTTTAAGGGGGTAGCGAGCTATTTTTTAGAACACTTGGCTATTTTTGGCTACACACACTCGTACAACTGCACTCACCAGCTCTCGGCAAAACACTTAGCATTTTTCATACATTTCTACACGATATACTATAGTGATCCTTGTACTTAGCTCGCTATCATCCGACGTTGTAAAAGAGTTATTGTTTAATTTGAGTTGGTGATCTGTAGTTTCCATCACCCGAGGTTTTTTATGCCCGAGATCATTCATTGATCAAGGGCTTTTTCCTCGTATAAATCTTTGTGTCTCCTGTGCAATTCATTTCTAAGTGATCCTCATTGTTGTTTACCAATTCAAGCATCATACCCCGTAACAGAGAGTTTGGTTGCATCATCCACGTCTGATTTTTTGACCAAAATAGTTTGGCGCCCACCGTGGGGTAATTGGTGCTTCATTCCTAAGAAATTCTCATTTTTGTGATCATTTCGGTTCGTTATATCCAAGCAGATGGCTTCATCATCAAAGAACACCTCCAGTGCGATGTCTGCAGTCAATTCATCCTAGGGCATTCCGCCTTTGCCTCCACCACCTTCTGGACCTCAGAAAAATGCCGAGAAGAAACCAACTCCCATTTTCTCAAAACCTCCAACTTCTTCTGCTTCTTATACTCCCACTACTAGTGATTTGTTTACTCTGATTTTGCAGATGAAGGAGCATATACAGCAGCAGGATAAGACCAATGAAAGGATTCTTAGAGAAATTGGAGACATCAAGAAACAGAAGAGATCGGCAAAGGAACATTCCCCACTGATGCCCAGATCTTTGAATTTCGATACTCCGGTTATAACTTCTCAGCCTTCAGTGGTTCCAGACGTTCAATATGTGGGAGGACCAAAAGGAGTGCATTACGGATCATCAGAAATGACTCAGGCTTCAGGGTCATACTTCCAACCAGCAGGATCCCACCCTCAGCATATAGGATCCTTCGTAAGCTCAGGAGGATACTCAGGAGCGCAGCAGATTCAAGGGTTCTGGCCGGTTCAAGTGTCACACCCCCAAAATCCACCTGCGGAGTATCACCGCTTAGAGGCGTGACTGACCAGGATCAAGCCACCAATCATATTGAACATAGTAAGTATTAAATGTAAAACAACCAAACCAATATGAAAGGTGTTCAAAACACAAGTGTAAATTCAATGTTTAGCGGAAGCATAAATAAACCCAATCATAAGTAACAATTCCAAATGTTTAAATGTTGTTCCTAACATCCACAAACTGTGCCCACAACGACCGTGCCTCCCGTGCAAGCTCCATAAGTACCTAAGGTCCTGCAAGGCATGTAACAGAGAGTCAACAACTAGTTGAGCGAGTTCACAGTGAGTTTGTTTAGTTATAGTGTTCATAATGTAGTTCGTATGTTCATTTAGTAATCATGTATCGTATGTATCGTATCGCGGCCCTCTAGGCATGTTTGCGAAGTATAGTGGGGATTTCCCATGTTTGCTAGACTAGGTATAGTAGTATCGCGGCCCTTCCTGGCATGTTTGCGAAGATTAGAGTATATAGTTCGCGGCCCTTTCTAGGCATGTGTGCGAAGATTGTCATAATATCGCGGCCGACCCTTGGCGTGTGTGCGAAGATCGTTTAAATTAGTATAACCAGTCTAGTCTGTTCTTATCCATAATCCTTCCTCTACCGGGAATCATATATCTAAGTTCCATAAACTGAACGAATAAATAATCCAACCCATTCCCATCCTGGGAATCCCATGCCTTGGCTGTGTGAACTCACCTTGGTTTTGCTCGGTATGCTAAGTATGTGCTCAAGTAAATCAATCACGTCCTAAAATACGCACGTATGCATGATCAGTTTATATCCAACTTGTTCATGTATAGGTACACAGTCGATAAGCACGTAACACTTGGCACGTATTCATAATCATACAAGTCATGCATAGAATCTAACAGCAGTTAGTTAACCCGGTTAAGTCTTAACAGAATTAGTTTACTGTGCAAGTTATCCATTTGGCGAAACACAATTCGGCGAAACACGTATTCTGTTTCGTCAAGGCTGGTCTCGGCGAAACACATATGTTTCGTCGTCACCTCTGTTTCGTCCAAGGTGTCAGTTACTGTTAGGGGAGGATTTTCTAACAATTAGTGATCCTTATTCGTTATCCTAACTGGTGATCCTTACTTCTGTGACAGGTGGTGATCCTCAGAAGGGCTTTAGGATCAGGATCATGGATCACTTCAAGGATCCTCATACTGACGATTGTTTACTTATGTTTTATAACATCTCGCAGGTATAACAAGCTTGACCAAGTCTTAGCGACATTCTTGGAGAATATTCCCGAAGTATTCTGCACGTGCTAGATCAAAACTAGACGTTATGGAGAACGTGGAGGCTTGGCCCGAAAGTCGGAGAGTTTGTTAACTAGATATTTTTCTTATTTTAAAGGGGTAACGAGCTAGTTAGTGACACTTAGTCATTTTGGCAGTTACACACACTCGCAAACACGCTCATACAAGCTCTCGTTCAAACACTTAGCAATTACTTACACTTTTTACACATTTCACCGTAGTGATCCTTGTACCTAGCTCGTTACTATCCGAAGTTGTAAACGTTAATTCATTTATTTGAGCTTGGTGATCGGTAGTTTCCATCACCCGGGGTTTTTTGTGCCGGAGATCAATTCTTGATCAAGGGCTTTTTCCCCGTATAAATCCTTGTGTTGTTTGTGCATTCCACATTGAAGTGATCCTCATCGTTGTTACACTTTTGGAGCATCATACCCCGTAATCTAGAGTTTGGTTACAATATTCTCAGCAGATTTTTTGACCAAAACAGTTTGGCGCCCACCGTGGGGCAATTGGTGCTTTGTCCTTAGAAGAATTCGCATTTCTGTGCTCATTCCGGTTCATTACTACCAAGCAAATGGCTTCCTCAGCGAAGAATGCTTCAAACTCGATGCCTTCGTTCACTTCTTCACAAGGCGTTCCTCCTTTGCCTCCACCACCTTCTGGATCCCAGAAGAATACAGAGAATGCTGCGAAGAAACCGACTCCCATTTTCTCAAAACCACCTACTTCTTATGTTTCAACTAATCCTACTACTAATGATCTCTATGCCTTGATTTTGCAGATGAGGAATCATGCACAAGAGCAGGATAAAACCAACGAAAGGATCCTCCGGGAGATTGATGAGATTAAGAAACAGAAGAAAACGGCAGAGGATCATTCCCCACTGATGCCCAGATCTTTGAATTTTGACACTCCGGTGATTACTTCTCAGCCATCAGTGGTTCCAGACATTCAATATGCGGGTGGACCAAAAGGAGTGCACTATGGAACAACAGCTATGACCCAGGCACTAGGTTCATATTTCCAGCCAGCAGGATCCTATCCCCAGCATATGGGATCCCTCACGAGTACAGGAGGATATTCAGGAATGCAGCAGCATCAAGGATCCTTCTTCGTCCCAGGATCATCCCAGGTTCAAGGATCCTCCTTCGTTCCAGGATCATCCCAGGTTCAAGGATCCTCCTTCGTTCCAGGATCATCCCAGGTTCAAGGATCCTCCTTTGTTCCAGGATCATCCCAGGTTCAAGGATCCTCCTTTGTTCCAGGATCATCCCAGGTTCAAGGATCCTCCTTCGTTCCAGGATCATCCCAGGTTTAAGGATCCTCCTTCGTTCCAGGATCATCCCAGGTTCAAGGATCCTCCTTCGTTCCAGGATCATCCCAGGTTCAAGGATCCTCCTTTGTTCCAGGATCGTCTCAGTTTCAGGGATCCTTCCAGATGCCAGGATCCTTGAGGAGTTTACAAACAGGAAGTTCAGATGTCCATCAAGGAGATTTTATTCCAATGCAGACCAATGCCTCTACCGGTCCCTCGATCATTCCAGAGTCTCAACAATATGGATTGACCTCTATTCTTCCTAACTTGAATCCAATGGGAGGTAACACTTTTAATAATTCTCATACTACTAACCATGGTCTTATGCAGGATCCAGGTATCAATCGTGCCATGGCCAGAGAATTACAAAAGCTAAAGGATATGATCTCGAGTGTTCCGGGAGTAGTCAAACCTATTCCAGAGATTGCAGATGGGAGCCACAAGATATCTCGCTTTGCACCACCAATCTGTGATGCTGAGATACCCAAGAGGTTCCATGTGCCTACAATGAAATTGTACGATGGTTCGACGGACCCTGAAGAACACATAGCACAATATAGGGAGAGGATGGAGATCAATCCAATCCCAGAAAAGTTAAAGGAAGCATGCTTATGCAAAGGATTCGGATCCACTCTTACTGGATCAGCTCTCAAATGGCTGCTAAGTCTTCCTCCCTATTCTATTACCTCATTTGCAAACCTAGTTAACTTGTTTAATACTCAGTTTTCTTGTAGTAGAAAATTTGAACGATTAACTAGTGACTTATATAGGATAACCCAGGGTCATAATGAATCATTAAGGGATTACATTACCAAATTTAGCAAAGAATCCTTAGACATTCCCAATTTAGATATAGCCACGGCTGTTGAAGCCTTCAAGATGGGACTGCTTAGGGATTCGTTATTTTATGATGATCTTGTTATGACACCGTGCAGGAACCTAGATGAGGTAAGAACCCGGGCCCTCAGGTTCATTCGGCTAGAGGATGACAAGAGGATTCAGGAGAGGATAACAGGATCCTCAAAGCAGGATAAGCAAGGATCCTCATTCAGGAACAACAAGTTCAGATCCTACAACAAATCTGATAATCAGAACGTGCATTCTATTGATCAAGAAGAGGATGATGAGGATTATCCTCCAATTTCTGAATATTGCTTTAGTGTTGATAACAATGAACTAATCCTTGCCATGCAGAACCTAGGTGATAAAGCTAGATGGCCAAGAAAGAATGACAGGCCAGCTGCAACTAAGGATAAATCAAAGTGGTGTGCATATCATGAAGATTTTGGGCACCTCACAGAAGAATGCATTGCATTAAGAAAGGAGATTGGATACTTGTTGAGCAAAGGGCATCTAAAAGAGTTGTTGGGTAGGAAAAAGTCAAGGACTCAGGATCCTGAAAGGATCCCTGAGAAGGCTCCAGCCCCTCCAGCAGATGCACAAGTGATAAACTTTATTTCTGGGGGATCCGACATTTGTGGCACATCCTTCTCAGCAGCTAAGAGGCATGCAAAGGAAACTAAAATGGATAATGGAGAAAGACCAGTTCGAACATCGAGTGTCTCCGAAGGAAAAGTTATAACCTTTGATGAAGAGGATCGTACTGATATCCAGGATCCTCATCACGATGGTTTAGTTATTACTCTTTTTATATCTAACTGTTTTGTCCGCAGGATCCTAATAGACGGAGGAAGTTCAGTGAACATTATCCAGCTCGATGTTCTAAAGAAGATGGGTATCCCTGAATCAGAGATCATACCAAGATCCTCCGTGCTCGTGGGATTTAGTGGCGAAACTAAGAACACCCTGGGGGACATTAAACTCCCAATATATATTGAAGGCTTACACTCTTATCAAAAATTTTGTGTTATTGACTGTTTATCTTGTTGTAATGTTATCCTTGGCAGGCCCTGGATACATGATATGAAAGCAGTCCCATCTACTTACAATCAATGTGTGAAGCTCCCTAGTCCTTGGGGAATAGTAAAGATCGATAGTGATCAGCAGGAAGCTAAGAATTGCTACACTTCATCGATGAAACCAGCTTCGAAGTCAAGGGAGCAATAGCAATCAAGGTATCCTCCAAGGAATGTCTTGGAGGCCAGAGAGCAGGATGTGATAGAAATCCTCATGGATCCTGATGATCCTGAATCCAAAATCTATATCGGATCAGGGATCCTTGGCGAAATGAAGGAAGACCTCATATCCTTCCTCAAAAGGAGAAAGACTACCTTTGCATGGAAACATGAAGACATGACTGGTATATCCAAAGATGTTATCACCCATAAACTCGGCATCGACAGATCCTTCAAACCAATACATCAAAGAAGGAGGAAGTTTGCACCAGAAAGGAATGCTATTATCCAGGAAGAGGTAGAAAAATTGCTCCGGGGAGGTATGATTAGAGAGGTCAAGTATCCAAGATGGTTGGCCAATGTGGTTGTTGTTCAAAAGAAAAACGGAAAGTGGAGGGTATGTGTCGATTTTACCGATTTAAATAAGGCATGTCCCAAGGATCCTTTCCCTTTACCCCACATTGACTCCATGGTGGATGCAACTGCGGGTCATGAACTGTTAACTTTTATGGATGCTTCATCTGGATTTCAACAAATCCAAATGGAACCATCCGACCAAGAGGATACAGCCTTCATGACTCCAACTGGTATATATTGCTATATTGCTATGCCGTTTGGATTGAGAAATGCAGGTGCAACGTACCAAAGGCTGGTGAATATGATGTTCAAGGATCAGATTGGACAAACTATGGAGGTTTACATAGACGATATGGTGGTGAAATCCTTAAAAGCTGAGGATCACCTAAGAGACTTGGAGGAAGCATTTGATATCCTAGACAAATATAACATGAAGCTTAATCCTTCAAAATGTCATTTTGGTGTTAAAGCAGGTAAATTCTTAGGATACATGGTGACTAAAAGAGGCATCGAAGCTAGCCCGGAACAAATCCAAGCAATAGTAAACATCAAATCTCCGGCCAATGCTAAGGATGTTCAAAGGCTAACAGGAAGGATAGCAGCCTTGAACAGATTCATATCCAAGTCCTCCGAGAAGTGTAAAGAATTCTATGATATCCTAAGAAAGAACAAGAAATTTGAGTGGACGGAGAAGCATGAAAGTGCTTTAAAAGCCCTCAAAAATTACCTATCCTCGGCCCCGGCTTTGATGAAACCAGAAAAAGGTGATGTGTTATCCTTGTATCTTGCGGTATCCTCAAAAGCGGTAAGTGCGGTCCTTGTTAAGGATCATCAAGGTACACAACATCCCGTCTATTATGTAAGTAAAAGTTTACTTGATGCCGAATCCAGGTACTCACACCTTGAAAAACTTATCCTTGCATTAATAATGGCATCTACCAAGTTAAGACATTATTTTGAAACTCATGTTATCATTGTTAAAACTAATTTTCCAATTAAGAATGTCCTCAGGAAACCAGAGATGTCCGGAAGGATGGCTAAGTGGGCAGTAAAGCTGAGTGCCTATGATATAAGATATGAGCCTAGGACAGCTATCAAATCCCAAGCATTAGCTGACTTTGTGGCTGATTTCAGTAGTGATCTACAAGAAGAAGCTGAGCTAGAAGTCCAGCAGCTAGAAGAGACCAAGGATCCTTGGATACTCCACACTGATGGATCCTCAAATGTCAAAGGCACAGGGCTTGGAATACTACTAAAATCGCCACAGGGGGACATAATACCCCATTCTATAGCTTGTGAGTTCCAAACCACTAATAATGAGGCTGAATATGAAGCCTTAATTGCTGGTTTGCAAATTGCAAAGCAAATGGGGGTCAGGTATCTTGAGGTACACGTAGATTCTTTGTTAATTACAAATCACTTTAATGGATTATATGCTGTTAAAGGTGAAAAACTAACCAAATATTTGGAGATAGTCAAAAGTTTGGCACTCTCTTTTGTTTCCTTTAGTTTGTCACAGGTACCAAGGGAAGAAAATACAGAAGCTGATGCATTGGCTAACTTAGGATCATCTTTGAAGATCCCAGAGGATATCAAGATTCCTATTATCCATATCCTGACCCCGGCTATCGAGGATCACCAGACTATGGAGATAGGAGATGATTCTGCAGTTATCCCTAGTGAGGATATTCAATCCTATTCAGGATCCGGATCATGGATCTCACCAATTATGAGATACTTACAACATGGAGAGATTCCTACAGGAGAAAACCCTAGGGCTTTCAAATCTAAGGTATCTCAATTCACAATTATGAATAATATGTTGTATAGACGATCTCTTGCAGGACCATACTTGAGATGCATTGAGGATCCTGAAGTTCAGGAAGTTTTAAAAGACTTCCATGAAGGAGATTGTGGAAACCACACTGGGGGCAGGGCGTTATTTTCAAGAATCCTAAGGACAGGATACTACTGGCCAACCATGAAGAAAGATGCTGTGGAGTATGCCAGAAGATGTGATCCTTGCCAGAGAAACAGCAATATCCTTCATCAACCAGCCGAATTATTGCATCCTATATCCTCCTCTTGGCCATTTATGAGATGGGGTATGGACATAGTTGGCAAGCTCCCTAAGGCACCTGGTGGAAAAGTATTCATGCTAGCTATGACTGATTACTTCTCCAAGTGGATAGAGGCTGAAGCTTTTGCCCAAGTTAGAGAAAAGGAAGTTATATCCTTCATTAAAAGAAATATTATAACTAGATTTGGAATTCCCTCTGAGATTATATGTGATAATGGTTCCCAATTTATTGGGGGCAGAACCACTAACTTTTGTGACAGCTGGGGGATTTGGATGATAACATCAACACCAGTCCACCCACAAGCTAATGGCCAAGCAGAATCATCCAACAAGATCATCATCAACAATTTGAAGAAAAAGCTTGGATCCAAGAAAGGGAAGTGGGCAGAAGAACTACCCTATGTGCTCTGGGCTGACAGGACAACCCCTAAGAATGCTACTGGTCAAACACCATTCTCTTTGGTGTTTGGGGCAGAATCAGTGATCCCAACAGAAATGGTGGTTCCTACTGCTAGAACAAGTACCCGTGATCCTGAGGAAAATGATGAAAACTTGGCTCAAGACCTGGATACTATTGAAGAAATCAGGGATATGGCTAGGATCAGGATGGCCAGTTATCGACAAAGAATGGCTGGTGCTTACAACAAAAATGTCAGGATCAGGAGGTTTCAAGTTGGAGATATGGTGTTAAGGAAAGCATTTCAGAATACCACCAATCCTGCCGATGGAAAATTGGCTCCAAAATGGGAAGGCCCTTATTTGATTGAAGCCGAAGCAGGAAAGGGGGCATATAGATTGCTAACCATGGAAGGTGATTTGCTACCAAGAGCTTGGAATGCTGTTCACTTGAAGAAATATTTCATGTGACAAGGATCCTCGTGGCAGAGGTGATCCTAGCGAAAGGGATATCCTTAAAGGATCCTCAAAGTATCGATGATCCTTATTCAGGTAATATCCTAATCTTGAACTATTTCATTTCTTAATTTTCTCATCTAAGAATAAGGATCATGTATCCTTTATCCATCTCTCACGTGAGTTTAAGTTTTGAAAGTTCAGGTATCCTTAGCATAACGATGGTTATCCACAGAAGCAATTCGTCGTATGGGTCTAACCCCAGTTATTTGGGCTTGTCCCCAGATTCCGCCTGTAGCGCACGATGATCCTGGTATAGTTCAAGGCTTTGGGACCAGTACTCATTATAGGGGCTGATAATTCCATTGTTCTGGCTATGCTTAGGATCCTACGTATAATGGTAGACGTACCATACATCCGTTCATAAGGTTTCTAACGTTTTCACGTTAGCTAAGGTTTCTAACGTTTTCACGTTAGCTAAGGTTTTGGCATCTTCATGTCACTAAGTTTGGATAGTCGCCAGTTAGGGCCATACTCCAGTTTACATACGATCCTTGGG
Organism: Helianthus tuberosus; assembly: GCA_030545235.1. NCBI lineage: Eukaryota > Viridiplantae > Streptophyta > Magnoliopsida > Asterales > Asteraceae > Helianthus > Helianthus tuberosus. The sequence goes on from CM060437.1 coordinate 38,092,010, forward strand.
CTTGTCCCCAGTTATCCTTGGGCTTGTCCCCAGTTATCCTTGGGCTTGTCCCCAGTTATCATTGGGCTTGTCCCCAGTTGCTAACTCTTTTCTTATATTGGCTTAGTCCCAAGTTATGCTCTATTTCAGGTCATTGAAGATAGGCAGCTAGGGATCCTTGATCCTTATTTCACTCTAAGGTTTATCTTATAGTCATCCTTATTATGGTTAGGATTCTAACTTGGATCCTCAGGTATGATCCTTAACTCTTTTGATTCTATTCATTATTATTTTAAATAACCCTTATACTTGACAACTGAACTTGTGTTTCTTAAACTATACCATTTTTAAAACTTATCGGTTATGGGATATGTGATCCTTGTTTATATCCTAAACTTTTTGGATATCTTTTCTAATTTTTCAAGGCTTGATAAGCGTAAACAAATTGAACATTATAACAGTCTAAAAAGGATAACAATACAAGATAAGCGACAAAAGGTTAAGTTTTTATTTATTAACATAAGACTAACCCTTTAAAGGTTGTCAAAATTACCTACCCGAGCTTCTACCAGCAAAACGTGGCCCGTCCGCTGGGGTAGGTAAAGGGTGTCCATGATAATGAGTTCAGAAGTAGTGCAGGAATATAAAAGCAGCAGGATCACAATGGCTTCATCCCCCAAACAGAGGATCCCTCCACCAATTGCAATCCTGCCTATTGTCCAAAGGATCATACATGATCCTTAATCCTAAAACCTATTGTTCAAAGTACAACCCATGAAATTGTCTTAAACATCACAACCACAAAAAACAACCATCAAACTAAAAAACTGGGCTCCGGCCTTGGCACATATATCCATCATCGCCCAATTGTGCAGCTCACACCTTGGCTGCATCACCACCAGCATCATCACCACCAGCCTGATCCTTCCCACTGCCACTTGCCTCAATTGCCAGGACATCAGCTGCCTCCTCCTCATCATCCTCAAGATCTGCCAACCTTGCCTTCCAGCCTTCAACATCCCAGCTGCTTTTGTCGAAACTAGGATCTTGAGCTTCCTGGGCCATCTTCAACTTAGTCTGATACATTGTGATGGCAGCAGAGAGCTTGGTATTTTCGATGAGGTCATGCTTTTCATAATCAAAGTTGACCAGCATCTTGGCCATTTCCTGCTTGGTATCCTGGAGTTCCTTCCGAGCATCAGCAAGTGCAAGATCTTTGAGCACGGCAACTTGTTGGAGATCAGCTATTTTCTTGTCCAGCTCCTCAACATTGCCCACGTAATCCTCTATCTCAGCAAATTTCTGCAGAAAGAAGATAAGGCAGTTCAAGGTCAAGTGATCCTCATAGGAGTAGGATACTTAGGCAAAGTTAAGGATCCTTACATCATTGAAGTATTCAAGGAATTGGTGGCGGATCAGTGGCAGCCCTTGAAGATCTTCAGCATCAGAAGTTTTCCTTTTCTTGACACCCTTTCCTTTAGTGGGTGCCCTTGGAATGGAGATGCTAGGACTGGTAGTGGACCTCTTCTTCCTGGGTCGTACGAGATCAAGATCAGCTGCGTTGAATTGGGAAACAGGTTTGACAGGTTTTCCAGCGCCTACACATTCAAACCAAGATGAGTATCCTTATCCTATTTCAATTTATCTATTTATTTTAATATTTAAATTATGCAAAAGACAGGATACTTACTCGACATGGTAATGGAACCTGAGGATACTTCTTGTGAGTCTTGGGTGTCTATCTTGAATGTCCTTGTTTCAGGATCAAGCTTCCAAAAAGCAGCGAGCCTATCCTTGGTTTCAGGTGATGTGCGGATACGTGAAACGGTGATAGCTGCAAAACAAGAAAGCAAAAATATAAGTTATCCTTGCAATCAAATAAAGTTCCTGGTGATCCTTATCAGGATCCTCCATCCTACCATGGGTAGCCCAATTTCTAGGAAGATCCTTTCCATCCTGGATAGAATCTCTCTTGACAAAGAAAAAGCGACGTTTCCAGTCTTTGTCATTCTTGGTGACTTTCAGAAGAGGATGATCTGCACTGGGTTTTCGCTTGAACAAATAACGATGGGAACCAAAAGTAGTGATATCGTACAGCTCCGCCAATTCTGACATGCCCAAAGCAATGCCTTCTTGTTCGATGATCCTCTCCAGGGTATACAAGACCCTCCAAATCATCGGCATGGCTTGGATATAAGAGATGCCGGTAAGGGAAAAGAAGGATTGTGTAAACTCTGGGAAAGGATAGGTGTATCCTATGGTGAATGGAGTGGCTGGAAATGCAACCCATGTTTCTGAAACACAGTCGCTAAGGGTAGAAGGATCAAAGGGTCTGAAAAAGGCATTCGCCGGAAAACAGCAACGGATTTTGTCTATCTGTGCGTCGTTAAAACAACACTTTTCATTCGATGATTCCTTGATGATTTTCTGACTTTGCAAAGGGCTATCCTTCTTGTGATCTTTGCCCGGAGAACTTCGGAGCAACATCTTTGATGGAAAGATAAAAACAGAGCAAGAGAGGGAAAAGGATAGAGAAAGAGAATACCTGAACGTCTTCGGAATGTGGATTATAAAGGGAGTTTCTCTGAAAATTTAAATGCATTTGATCCTATCTATATCTCTATTTATAATCATGATCTTGCAGGTTGTCACTTCCGTGACATCATCATCGCAACGGCTAGTCCTATTTTAACGGCTATATATCCGTTAATTTGTTACGGATAAGATCAAGAAAACATAACTCGCTAATTTTACAATTTCACTCCTTATATTTTGGGGGCAATTGTTAGGGGAGGATTTTCTAACAATTAGTGATCCTTATTCGTTATCCTAACTGGTGATCCTTACTTCTGTGACAGGTGGTGATCCTCAGAAGGGCTTTAGGATCAGGATCATGGATCACTTCAAGGATCCTCATACTGACGATTGTTTACTTATGTTTTATAACATCTCGCAGGTATAACAAGCTTGACCAAGTCTTAGCGACATTCTTGGAGAATATTCCCGAAGTATTCTGCACGTGCTAGATCAAAACTAGACGTTATGGAGAACGTGGAGGCTTGGCCCGAAAGTCGGAGAGTTTGTTAACTAGATATTTTTCTTATTTTAAAGGGGTAACGAGCTAGTTAGTGACACTTAGTCATTTTGGCAGTTACACACACTCGCAAACACGCTCATACAAGCTCTCGTTCAAACACTTAGCAATTACTTACACTTTTTACACATTTCACCGTAGTGATCCTTGTACCTAGCTCGTTACTATCCGAAGTTGTAAACGTTAATTCATTTATTTGAGCTTGGTGATCGGTAGTTTCCATCACCCGGGGTTTTTTGTGCCGGAGATCAATTCTTGATCAAGGGCTTTTTCCCCGTATAAATCCTTGTGTTGTTTGTGCATTCCACATTGAAGTGATCCTCATCGTTGTTACACTTTTGGAGCATCATACCCCGTAATCTAGAGTTTGGTTACAATATTCTCAGCAGATTTTTTGACCAAAACAGTTACGTCGAGCCGTTACATCAGTTACGGGATATCACAGAACCCTAATCATTACTCACAACACATTACCAATCATCGACTAACAATCATCTTTTTAACAAACACATATTAGAAATCAAGAAATCATTCGGTTCATGTGCAAAAATCAAGACATCATTTAATTCTAATCTCATGATAATTCTGACTATTCTGACAACACACATGTGCTATCATTTACTTGCATGTTTGCAGGGATTGATGGAAATCAAGATTGCACCTGCACATGGCCATGTTCCTTTGATTTGGTTGGACCGATTTACCTACTGTGCATAAGTTCCTTATGATATTCTTACTTCTCATGTATTAACATATTAACAGGCATACACGATAAATCAAATCACCTAACATTCATGGCAGTTTGCCGATAATATAAATATATGTTGTTCTTTTATAATAGCCGACAATTTTATTCAGACCATATGCTCATCATCATCCACATCATTATTCCATATTAGCAAATTAACATAATCATTTACTGCAAGAATATCATGGAACCATATCATTCATCATCATCACATGTTAAGTGTTCATTCATACATCAATTAAACAAATGATTCCATCTAGAAAAACATGAGTAATCGAATACTAACCCAAGAAGTTCAATCGATGTACTGGACTCGATGTTCAAACGGCCGTAGGGTTTCACAAAGAGAGAGAGTGTGTGATGTGATTTTAGGGTTTTCAGATTGCTAAGCGTGTGAAACTGAACCCGTTTCACGTTTAAATGTGTATTAACGGTTTTGGGCCCATACTGGGCTTCGGCGAGTCTACGGGCCGGCGAAACAAGTTCTATTTCGTCGAGTTCGTGTTGGCGAAACAGGCTTTGTTTCATCGAGTATGCTCATGGCGAATCACAACTCTGTTTCGTCGAGTTGTTTAATATAATAATCCATGTTATATTTTTACAACAGTAAATCACATATGTGCACAATCATAACACGTTTCATTAAAACATAACATGTATGGTTACAAGTCAAACAGTCAAACAACTAAACAGTCAAAGTCAACGTGCATTAAATGCGAATAAAGAATGTCGGAAATTCGAGTTGTCACATTATCCCCAACTTGAAAGAAATTTCGTCCCGAAATTTAGCATGCAGTTACTGAGGAAGCTAGTAGTGTGACGTTGTTTACCTGTGTCGTATCGCGGCTCCTCGAGCAGGTTTGCGAAGATTACTGGTTTTCTTGGGGTGTCACATTATCCCCCCCGTTGATTTGGAATTTCGTCCCGAAATTCTGCATTGGTAGCTTCAGCCTCAGTAGTAGTTGCTTGGTTTCCGAATAACTGGGGATATTTGAGTTCCATTTGATCTTCACGCTCCCAGGTGAACTCTGGGCCGCGGCGGGAGTTCCAACGAACTCGTACAAGAGGGATTCTCGTGTTCTTGAGGACCATAACATCCCGGTCCGTGATTTCAACAGGTTCCTCGACGAAGTGCAACCGCTCGTCGATAGTGAGTTCCTTTAAGGGAACTATGTGGGTCTCATCTGACGTACACTTCTTCAGATTCGACACGTGAAAGACGTTGTGAACTGCACTGAGTTCAGGTGGTAAGTTCAATCTGTAGGCCACTTTGCCTATTTTCTCTGTAACTTCGAAAGGTCCGACGTATCGTGGATTTAGTTTGCCGCGTTTGCCAAAACGAACCACACCCTTCCAGGGTGAAACTTTGAGTAGCACTCGATCCCCAACTTGGAATTCGAGTAGTTTCCTGTCTAAATCAGCGTATGCTTTCTGACGGTCGCGTGCTGCCGCCATGCGTTGTCGTATTTGTGCAATCTTTTCTGTAGTATCGACTACCATTTCTGGACCTGTGATTTGACTTTCTCCCACCTCTGCCCAACAGAGAGGTGACCGGCATTTACGCCCGTACAATGCCTCGAATGGTGCAGCCTTAATGCTGGTGTGGTAGCTGTTATTGTATGAAAATTCCACGAGTGGCAGATGTTTCTCCCAACCATTGCCAAAGTCAATTACGCACGCCCAAAGCATGTCTTCTAGAGTTTGAATAGTGCGCTCAGACTGTCCATCTGTCTGAGGGTGATAAGCTGTGCTCATGTCTAAACGAGAGCCGAAAGATTTATGCATTGCTTGCCACAGTTCTGAAGTAAAACGTGCGTCACGATCAGAGATGATGGAGGTTGGCACACCGTGCCTCGAGACCACTTCTTTAAGATATATGTCTGCTAGTGTGGAGAACTTATCCGTTTCCTTGATTGCCAGAAAGTGAGCAGACTTAGTGAGTCGATCCACGATCACCCAAATAGTATCGTTTCCACGCTGAGATCTAGGTAAGCCAGTAACAAAATCCATGGAAATCTGCTCCCATTTCCATTGTGGTATCTCAGGTTGTTGGAGTGGACCTGAAGGTTTCTGGTATTCTGCCTTGACTCTCGCACAAGTCAAGCATTTGCTAACGTATGTGGCTATGTGGGCCTTCATGCTAGGCCACCAATATGTGGTCTTAATATCGTGGTACATTTTATCCGAACCAGGGTGTACCGAGTAGCGAGATTTATGAGCTTCATCCATCACTAGCTCACGTAAGTTGCCGTACAGTGGGACCCAAATGCGTCCTGTGACGTAGTAAGCACCATCTTCCTTCTGTTCTAATCGTTGTCTTGAGCCGCGTAGGGCTTCAGCCCTGACATTTTCTGGTTTCAATGCTTCTATCTGAGCATCTCGTATCTGGGAAGGAAGGCTAGACTGTATGGTGAGTTGTAAAGCTCGCACGCGCTTAGGCGCAGTGTCCTTTCGACTGAGGGCGTCAGCCACAACATTGGCTTTGCCTGGATGGTATCTGATTGAGCATTCGTAGTCATTTAACAGTTCAACCCATCGTCGCTGTCGCATATTCAGTTCTTTCTGTTTGAAGATATGTTCGAGGCTTCTGTGATCAGTGTAGATTGCGCACTTGGTACCATACAAATAGTGTCGCCATATCTTAAGTGCAAAGACAACCGCTCCCAGCTCTAAATCATGCGTAGTGTAGTTTCGTTCGTGGATCTTAAGCTGGCGCGAAGCATAAGCAATAACTTTATCCCTCTGCATCAATACACATCCAAGACCTTGGATAGATGCGTCGCAGTAGACTACGAAATCGTCCGTGCCTTCAGGCAATGAGAGGATAGGTGCGCTACAGAGTCTATCCTTTAAGTATTGGAACGCTGTTTCCTGTGTATTACCCCAACGGTAAACAACACCCTTCTGTGTCAACAGTGTAAGCGGCTGAGCAATCTTTGAGAAGTCCTTGATGAACCTTCTGTAATAACCCGCCAAACCCAAGAATTGGCGTATTTCCGTTGGTGTGCGAGGTGCAGGCCAGTTCTTAATCGAATCTACCTTGGATGGATCTACATGAATCCCATCCTTGTTCACCACGTGGCCTAAGAAGTGGACTTCACGAAGCCAGAAGTCACATTTGGAAAACTTAGCGTATAGCTGTTCCGTTCGTAGAAGTTCCAGTATAAGTCGTAGGTGCTGCTCGTGTTCCTCCTGACTTTTCGAATAAATCAGGATGTCGTCTATGAAAACAATGACAAACTTGTCGAGATAGGGTTTGCACACCCTGTTCATAAGATCCATAAATACGGCAGGCGCGTTCGTTAGCCCGAATGGCATGACCATAAACTCGTAGTGGCCGTAGCGAGTTCTAAATGCTGTTTTGGAGACGTCCTCGTCCCGGACTCTCAGCTGGTGGTATCCTGACCTTAAGTCTATCTTGGAGTAGTAGCTCGACCCTTGCAGCTGGTCGAATAAATCATCTATGCGCGGAAGAGGATAACGATTCTTGATCGTCACCTTATTGAGTTCACGGTAGTCTATACACATCCTGAACGTACCGTCTTTCTTCTTTACGAATAACACTGGAGCTCCCCAGGGCGAAGAGCTAGGACGTATAAAACCCTTTTCCAAGAGTTCTTGTAGCTGCTTAGACAGTTCTTCTAATTCAGTTGGAGCCAAACGATAAGGTGCTCGAGCTATGGGCGCTGCTCCTGGAGCGAGCTCGATCTGGAATTCGACTTGACGATGAGGCGGCAACCCAGGTAATTCCTCAGGAAACACTTGAGGAAAGTCTCGTACTACAGGAATATCTTCAATCTTTTTCTCTTTCTTCGAGGTATCTGTAACGAGAGCTAGAACAGCTGTGTGACCCTTGCGCAGACACTTCTGAGCCTTCAAGAAGGAAATGATGCCACTCACGACACCACTCTTGTCGCCTTGAACTTCGAGAGGTTCCTTGCCCGACCGAGGAATACGAATAACTTTTTCTTTGCATAAAATCTCCGCTTGTTGTTGAGATAACCAATCCATACCAATGACGACGTCGAAGCTACCCAAGGTTATAGGAATGAGATCGATGGAGAAAGGCTGACCAGCGAGGATAAGATTACACCCTTTAACTATGTGTGTGGCCTCTAGACTTTTACCGTTAGCTAACTCTACAACATGTTTGGTGTTTAAGGGAGTTGGTGCACGTTTTAACATTTCACTAGCTTTCAGAGACATGTAACTTGTATCCGCACCAGAATCAAATAGTACAGTAACATAAAAGTCGTCAAGAAGAAACTTACCCATAACCACGTTGGGATCATTCCTGGCATCACCCTGACCGATCACAAACATACGGCCTCTAGCACCATTGTTGTTATTGTTCCCACCGTTGTTGTTGTTCCCGTTGCCCTGATTGTTGTTGTTGTTATTGTTCTGGTTCTGGTTTAACTGAGGGCAATCCCGCTTGTAATGACCTTCAGCCCCACACTGGTAGCATCCCCTATTTCCCTGCTGCTGCTGCTGTGGCTGGTTTCGTGGAGCAGGTGGCTGTTGTTGCTGGTTCTGATTCGCAGGTCGTGAACTCCTGCAATCTTTAGCTTCGTGCCCGTTTTTGAGACATCTCTGACAGTAGGCCTTGTGACACTGACCACTGTGGTGTTTGTAGCACCTGTTACACAGTGGATGATTTCCCCGATAACCACTCTGTCTCTGCCCACCAGAAGTTTGCTGACTTGGGCTCTGGTAGTCATTAGTCTTGCGTTGCTGAGCCTGAGATTGAACTATAGCTGAACCTTTGCTGGAATCCCCATCCCATTTCCGCTTGTTGTCACTGGGAGTAGCAGGAGTGACCGGAGTAGTAGCGGTAGTAGTAGTGCTGATGCGTTCAAGCAACTTGTTCTGCTCCACCGCCTGATCCGTGAGACGGTGAGCCAGCTGTACAACCTGCTGATAAGTGGCGAGGTTTGCTGAAGTGACGTGACTCTGGATCTCTGGCACTAGACCCTTGAGGAACAGTTCAATTCGCTTGATTGGAGGGTCCACCATCGTAGGACACAATAGAGCAAGTTCATTAGATCTTTTGGTGTATGCCTCAATCTCTGACCCCTTCATCTTGAGATTGAAGAACTCGACCTCCAGCTTATGAATATCATCCCTGCTGCAATATTCTTCTTTGATCATTTCCTTAAAGTTGTTCCATGGGGTAGCGTTAGCAGCAACCAACCCCAGCATTTGCACCTGAGCTTTCCACCATGTGAGGGCTAAACCCTCGAGGGTACCGGTGGCATACTTCACCCTGCATGCCTCAGGGCACTCGCACATCTCGAATACAGTTTCAATCTTTTCAAACCAGTGGAGGAGTCCGACTGCTCCCTCCGTGCCACTGAAAGTACTGGGACGACAGTCCATGAACGTTTTGAAAGTGCAAATAGGTGCTTGACCTGTTGCGTGCGTAAGAGTAAACAAAAATTTTAGCACAAGAGTTGGTTTAGGAATGTAGGATCTAAGGACCCTAGTGTGAGTTTCAACTGCAGGGTATACCTCCTGCTTGTGCGGCTGCAACTGCCGCAGTAACTTGTTCAGCGATGAGAGCCGTCAATTGGGCTTGTGTCATGTTGATACGTCCAGACATGATCTTCATAGTAAAGATAGCATAAGTCAGAGAGGATCGCGAATCGTGCGATGACAGAAGAGTGTGAGCATATAAGCGTTCTCAAGTAGTAACGAATAGTAATCAATGTAATCTAAGCATACCACGAGCAAAGTTCTATGTAATTCTAGCAAGTAGGCAATAAACATAAACCTTATTACCTAGGATGTTGAGTCTTGCACGTGGAGCGAGGTGTCGTTGTGGGTCGTTGAGAGCACTGTTCTGGTTATAGTCTGGTTTTAACAAAAATCGTTTTCCCTTTATTAAAACCAAGTTCTCTATAACCAATGGCTCTGATACCAATCTGTCACACCCCCAAAATCCACCTGCGGAGTATCACCGCTTAGAGGCGTGACTGACCAGGATCAAGCCACCAATCATATTGAACATAGTAAGTATTAAATGTAAAACAACCAAACCAATATGAAAGGTGTTCAAAACACAAGTGTAAATTCAATGTTTAGCGGAAGCATAAATAAACCCAATCATAAGTAACAATTCCAAATGTTTAAATGTTGTTCCTAACATCCACAAACTGTGCCCACAACGACCGTGCCTCCCGTGCAAGCTCCATAAGTACCTAAGGTCCTGCAAGGCATGTAACAGAGAGTCAACAACTAGTTGAGCGAGTTCACAGTGAGTTTGTTTAGTTATAGTGTTCATAATGTAGTTCGTATGTTCATTTAGTAATCATGTATCGTATGTATCGTATCGCGGCCCTCTAGGCATGTTTGCGAAGTATAGTGGGGATTTCCCATGTTTGCTAGACTAGGTATAGTAGTATCGCGGCCCTTCCTGGCATGTTTGCGAAGATTAGAGTATATAGTTCGCGGCCCTTTCTAGGCATGTGTGCGAAGATTGTCATAATATCGCGGCCGACCCTTGGCGTGTGTGCGAAGATCGTTTAAATTAGTATAACCAGTCTAGTCTGTTCTTATCCATAATCCTTCCTCTACCGGGAATCATATATCTAAGTTCCATAAACTGAACGAATAAATAATCCAACCCATTCCCATCCTGGGAATCCCATGCCTTGGCTGTGTGAACTCACCTTGGTTTTGCTCGGTATGCTAAGTATGTGCTCAAGTAAATCAATCACGTCCTAAAATACGCACGTATGCATGATCAGTTTATATCCAACTTGTTCACGTATAGGTACACAGTCGATAAGCACGTAACACATGGCACGTATTCATAATCATACAAGTCATGCATAGAATCTAACAGCAGTTAGTTAACCCGGTTAAGTCTTAACAGAATTAGTTTACTGTGCAAGTTATCCATTTGGCGAAACACAATTCGGCGAAACACGTATTCTGTTTCGTCAAGGCTGGTCTCGGCGAAACACATATGTTTCGTCGTCACCTCTGTTTCGTCCAAGGTGTCAGTTACGTCGAGCCGTTACATCAGTTACGGGATATCACAGAACCCTAATCATTACTCACAACACATTACCAATCATCGACTAACAATCATCTTTTTAACAAACACATATTAGAAATCAAGAAATCATTCGGTTCATGTGCAAAAATCAAGACATCATTTAATTCTAATCTCATGATAATTCTGACTATTCTGACAACACACATGTGCTATCATTTACTTGCATGTTTGCAGGGATTGATGGAAATCAAGATTGCACCTGCACATGGCCATGTTCCTTTGATTTGGTTGGACCGATTTACCTACTGTGCATAAGTTCCTTATGATATTCTTACTTCTCATGTATTAACATATTAACAGGCATACACGATAAATCAAATCACCTAACATTCATGGCAGTTTGCCGATAATATAAATATATGTTGTTCTTTTATAATAGCCGACAATTTTATTCAGACCATATGCTCATCATCATCCACATCATTATTCCATATTAGCAAATTAACATAATCATTTACTGCAAGAATATCATGGAACCATATCATTCATCATCATCACATGTTAAGTGTTCATTCATACATCAATTAAACAAATGATTCCATCTAGAAAAACATGAGTAATCGAATACTAACCCAAGAAGTTCAATCGATGTACTGGACTCGATGTTCAAATGGCCGTAGGGTTTCACAAAGAGAGAGAGTGTGTGATGTGATTTTAGGGTTTTCAGATTGCTAAGCGTGTGAAACTGAACCCGTTTCACGTTTAAATGTGTATTAACGGTTTTGGGCCCATACTGGGCTTCGGCGAGTCTACGGGCCGGCGAAACAAGTTCTATTTCGTCGAGTTCGTGTTGGCGAAACAGGCTTTGTTTCATCGAGTATGCTCATGGCGAATCACAACTCTGTTTCGTCGAGTTGTTTAATATAATAATCCATGTTATATTTTTACAACAGTAAATCACATATGTGCACAATCATAACACGTTTCATTAAAACATAACATGTATGGTTACAAGTCAAACAGTCAAACAACTAAACAGTCAAAGTCAACGTGCATTAAATGCGAATAAAGAATGTCGGAAATTCGAGTTGTCACATTATCCCCAACTTGAAAGAAATTTCGTCCCGAAATTTAGCATGCAGTTACTGAGGAAGCTAGTAGTGTGACGTTGTTTACCTGTGTCGTATCGCGGCTCCTCGAGCAGGTTTGCGAAGATTACTGGTTTTCTTGGGGTGTCACATCAAGGATCCTCCTACGTCCCAGGATCCTCCCAGGTTCAAGGATCCTCTCAGTTCCCAGGATCCTCCCAGGTTCAAGGGTCCTCCTATGTTCCAGGATCCTCCCAGGTTCAAGGATCCTCTCAGTTTCAAGGATCCTCCCAGGTTCAAGGATCTTCCTACGTCCCAGGATCCTCGCAGGTTCAAGGATCCTCTCAGTTTCATGGATCCTTCCAGATCCCAGGATCCTTAAGGAGTTTGCAATCAGGGAGTTCCGATATCCATCAGGGAGATTTTATTCCAATGCAGACCATTGCTTCTACTGGTCCATCGGTCATTCCAGAGCCCCAACAATATGGATTCACATCCGCTCTTCCTAATTTAAACCCAACGGGAGGTAACACTTTCAATAATTCTTATAGCACTAACCATGGCCTTATGCAGGATACAGGTATCAATCATGCCATGGCCAGAGAATTGCAAAAGTTAAAGGATATGATATCAAGTGTCCCAGGAGTGGTCAAGCCTATCTCGGAGATTGCAGATGGGAGCCACAAGATATCTCGTTTTGCACCACCAATCTGTGATGCTGAGATACCCAAGAGGTTCCACGTGCCTACCATGAAGTTGTGTGACGGTTCAACAGATCCTGAAGAACACATAGCACAGTACAGGGAAATGATGGAGATCAATCCCATCCTAGAAAGGCTAAAGGAAGCATGTCTGTGCATGGGATTTGGATCCACTCTTACTGGATCGGCTTTTAAATGGCTGCTAAGTCTTCCCCCTTACTCTATTACCTCTTTTGCTAATCTAGTTAACCTATTTAATAACCAGTTTTCTTGTAGTAGAAAATTTGAGCGTTTAACTAGTGATCTGTATAGGATAACCCAAGGTCATAATGAATCATTAAGGGATTATATCACTAAATTTAGTAAAGAATCCTTAGATATTCCTAACCTGGATATAGCTACGGCTGTTGAAGCCTTTAAAATGGGATTGCTTAGGGATTCATTATTCTATGATGATCTTGTTATGACACCATGCAGGAATCTAGATGAGGTAAGAACCCGGGCCCTTAGGTTCATCCGGCTAGAGGATGACAAAAGGATCCAGGAGAGGTTAGCAGGATCCTCAAAGCAAGAGAAGCAAGGATCCTCATTCAAGAACAACAAGTTCAGATCCTAAAACAAATCTGATAACCAGAATGTGCATGCTGTTAAACAAGAAGAGGATGATGAGGATTATCCTCCAATTTCTGAATATTGTTTTTCTGTTGATAATAATGAACTAATCCTTGCGATGCAGAATTTAGGTGATAAAGCTAAATGGCCCAGGAAAAATGACAGACCAGCTGCAACTAAAGATAAGTCAAAGTGGTGTGCATATCATGAAGATTTTGGGCATCTCACAGAAGAATGCATCGCACTGAGAAAAGAAATTGGATACTTGTTGAGCAAGGGGCACTTGAAAGAATTATTGGGGAGAAAGAAGTCAAGGACTCAGGATCCTGAAAGGATCCTATAGAAAGCTCCAGCCCCTCCAGCAGATGCACAAGTTATAAACTTTATTTCTGGAGGATCAGACATTTGTGGAACATCCTTCTCTGCAGCTAAAAGACATGCAAAGGAAACCAAGATGGATAATGGAGATAGACCCATTCGAACATCCAGTGTCTCCGAAGGAAAAGTCATAACTTTTGATGAGGATGATCGTGTTGACATTCAGGATCCTCATCACGATGGTTTGGTTATCACTCTTTTTATTTCTAACCATTTTGTTCACAGGATCCTTATAGATGGAGGAAGCTCTGTGAACATTATCCAGCTTGATGTCCTCAAGAAGATGAATATTCCTGAATCCGATATCATACCAAGATCCTCTGTGCTCGTGGGATTCAGTGGCGAGACTAAGAATACTCTGGGGGACAATAAACTCCCAATCTATATCGAAGGCCTACATTCTTACCAAAAATTTTGTGTTATTGACTGTTTATCTTGTTGTAATGTTATCCTTGGCAGGCCTTGGATACATGACATGAAGGCAGTCCCATCCACTTATCATCAATGTGTGAAGCTTCCTAGTCCTTGGGGAATAGTGAAGATTGATAGTGATCAGCAAGAAGCTAAGAACTGCTACACCTCATCAATGAAACCAGCCTCAAAGTCAAGGGAGCAATAGCAATTAAAGCATCCTCCAAGGGATGTCTTGGAGGCAAGAGAGCAGGACGTAGTAGAAATCCTTATGGATCCTGATGATCCTGAATCTAAAGTTTATATAGGATCAGTGATCCTTGGCGAAATGAAGGAAGACCTCATATCCTTCCTCAAAAGGAGAAAGACTACCTTTGCACGGAAACATGAAGACATGACAGGTATATCTAAAGATATAATCACTCACAAACTTGGCATTGATAGGTCCTTCAAACCAATCCATCAAAAGAGGAGGAAATTTGCACCAGAAAGAAATGCCATTATCCAGGAGGAGGTAGAGAAATTACTCCGAGCAGGTATGATTAGAGAGGTCAAGTATCCAAGATGGTTGGCCAATGAGGTTGTTGTTCAAAAGAAAAACGGAAAGTGGAGGGTATGTGTCGATTTCACTGATTTAAATAAGGCATGTCCCAAGGATCCTTTCCCATTACCCCACATTGACTCCATGGTGGATGCAACTGCGGGTCATGAACTGTTAACTTTTATGGATTCTTCATCTGGATTTCAAAAAATTCAGATGGAACCATCCGATCAAGAGGATACAGCTTTTATGACTCCAACTGGTATATACTATTATATTGCTATGCCATTTGGACTAAGAAATGCAGGTGCAACTTATCAAAGGCTAGTGAATATGATGTTCAAGGATCAGATTGGACAAACTATGGAGGTTTACATAGACGATATGGTGGTAAAATCCAAAAAGGCTGAGGATCACCTAAGGGACTTGGAGGAATCATTCAATATCCTTGACAAATATAACATGAAACTTAATCCTTCAAAATGTCACTTTGGTGTTAAAGCAGGTAAATTCTTAAGATATGTTAGGGGAGGATCTTCTAACAATTAGTGATCCTTATTCGTTATCCTAATTAGTGATCCTTACTTCTGTGACAGGTGGTGATCCTTAGAAGAGCTTCAGGATCAGGATCATGGATCACTTTAAGGATCCTCGTACTGACGATTGTTTATTTATGTTTTGTACTATCTCGCAGGTATAACAAGCTTGACCAAGTCTTGGCGACATTCCTGGAGAATATTCCCAAACTATTCTGCACGTGCTTGGCCAAAAATAGACGTTGTGGAGAACGTGGAGGCATGACACGAAAGTCGGAAAGTTTGTTAGCTAGTTGTTTTCTTATTTTAAAAGGGGTAACGAGCTAGTTAGGAACAGTTAGTCATTTCTGAGTTACACACACACTCATAAAAACGTTCATACCAGCTCTCGTTCAAACACTTAGCGATTTCATACACCATTTACACGTTACATTCTAGTGATCCTTGTACCTAGCTCGTTACTATCTGAAGTTGTAAACATTTAATCATTTATTGGAGCTTGGTGATCGGTAGTTTCCATCACCCGGGGTTTTTTATGGCAGATATCAACTCTTGATCAAGGGCTTTTTCCCCGTATAAATCCTTGTGTTGTTTGTGCAATTTACATTTAAGTGATCCTCATCGCTGTTACATATTTTAAGCATCATTCCCCGAAACGAAGAGTTTGGTTGCAATATCCTCAACAGATTTTTTGACCAAAACAGTTTGGCGCCCACCGTGGGGCAATTGGTGCTTCGTCCTTAGAAAAATTCGCATTTCTGTGCTCATTTCGGTTCACTACAACCAAGCAAATGGCTTCCTCAGCGAAGAATGCTTCAAATTTGATGCCCTCATTCACTTCTTCTCAAGGCGTTCCCTCTTTGCCTCCACCACCTTCTGGATCCCAGAAGAATGCTGAGAATGCTGCGAAGAAACCAACTCCCATTTTCTCAAAACCTCAAACTTCTTCTGCTTCTTACACTCCCACTACTAGTGACATGTTTACTTTGATTTTGTAGATGAAGGATCAGATACGGCAACAGGATAAGACCAATGAGAGGATTCTCAAAGAAATCGTAGATCTCAAGAAACAAAAGACAACGGCAGAGGATCATTCCCCACTGGTGCCGAAATCCTTGAATTTTGATACTCCGGCGATTACTTCTCAGACATCAGTGGCTCCAGACGTTCAATATGTGGGTGGATCAAAAGGAGTGCACTACGGAACGACAACAATGACTCAGGCATCAGGTTCATATTTCCAGCCAGCGGGATCCTACCCTCAGCATATGGGATCCCTCACGAACTCAGGAGGATATTCAGGAGTGCAGCAGGTTCAGGGATCCTCCTTCGTTCCAGGATCATCCCAGGTTCAAGGATCCTCCTTCGTTCCAGGATCATCCCAGGTTCAAGGATCCTCCTTTGTTCCAGGATCATCCCAGGTTCAAGGATCCTCCTTCGTTCCAGGATTATCCCAGGTTCAAGGATCCTCCTTCGTTCCAGGATTATCCCAGGTTCAAGGATCCTCCTTTGTTCCAGGATCATCCCAGGTTCAAGGATCCTCCTTTGTTCCAGGATCGTCTCAGTTTCAGGGATCCTTCCAGATGCCAGGATCCTTGAGGAGTTTGCAAACAGGAAGTTCAGATGTCCATCAGGGAGATTTCATTCCAATGCAGACCAATGCTTCTACTGGTCCCTCGATCATTCCAGAGCCCCAACAATATGGATTAACATCCATTCTTCCTAACTTGAATCCAACGGGAGGTAACACTTTTAATAATTCTCATACTACTAACCATGGTCTTATGCAGGATCCAGGTATCAATCATGCCATGGCCAGAGAATTGCAAAAGCTAAAGGATATGATATCAAGTGTTCCGGGAGTAGTCAAACCTATCCCAGAGATTACAGATGGGAGCCACAAGATATCTCGTTTTGCACCACCAATCTGTGATGCTGAGATACCCAAGAGGTTCCATGTGCCTACAATGAAACTGTATGATGGTTCGACGGATCCTGAAGAACACATAGCACAATACAGGGAGAGGATGGAGATTAATCCAATTCCAGAAAGGTTAAAGGAAGCATGCCTGTGCAAAGGATTCGGATCCACTCTTACTGGATCAGCCCTCAAATGGCTGCTAAGTCTTCCCCCTACTCTATTACCTCATTTGCTAATCTAGTTAATCTATTTAATAATCAGTTTTCTTGTAGTAGGAAATTTGAATGATTAACTAGTGATCTATATAAGATAACCCAGGGTCATAATGAATCATTAAGGGATTACATTACCAAATTCAGTAAAGAATCCTTAGACATTCCCAACTTAGATATAGCCACGGCTGTTGAGGCCTTTAAAATGGGATTGCTTAGGGATTCGTCTTTCTATGATGATCTTGTTATGACACCATGCAGGAACTTAGATGAGGTAAGAACCCGAGCACTTAGGTTCATTCGGCTGGAGGATGACAAGAGGATCCAGGAGAGGTTAGCAGGATCCTCAAAGCAGGATAAGCAAGGATCCTCATTCAGGAACAACAAGTTCAGATCCTACAACAGATCTGATAACCAGAACGTGCATTCTGTCGATCAAGAAGAGGATTATGAGGATTATCCTCCTATTTCTGAATATTGTTTTTGTGTTGATAACAACGAACTAATCCTTGCTATGCAGAACCTAGGTGATAAAGCTAGATGGCCAAGAAAAAATGATAGGCCAGCTGCAACTAAGGATAAATCAAAGTGGTGTGCATACCATGAAGATTTTGGGCATCTCACAGAAGAATGCATTGCACTAAGAAAGGAGATTGGATACTTGTTGAGCAAGGGGCATCTAAAAGAATTGTTGGGAAGGAAAAAGTCAAAGACTCAGGATCCTGAAAGGATCCCTGAGAAGGCTCCAGCCCCTCCAGCAGATGCAAAAGTGATAAACTTCATTTCTGGAGTATCAGACATTTGTGGCACATCCTTCTCAGCTGCAAAAAGGCATGCAAAGGAAACTAAAATGGATAATGGAGAAAGACCAGTTCGAACATCAAGTGTCTCCGAAGGAAAAGTCATAACCTTTGATGAAGAGGATCGTGTTGATATCCAGGATCCTCATCACGATGGTCTGGTTATTACTCTTTTCATATCTAACCATTTTGTCCGCAGGATCCTTATAGACGGAGGAAGTTCAGTGAACATTATCCAGCTTGATGTTCTAAAGAAGATGGGTATCCCTGAATCAGAGATCATACCAAGATCCTCTGTGCTCGTGGGATTTAGTCGCCAAACTAAGAATACCCTGGGGGACATTAAACTCCCAATATACATTGAAGGCCTACACTCTTATAAAAAATTTTGTGTTATTGACTGTTTGTCTTGTTGTAATGTTATCCTTGGCAGGCCTTGGATACACGATATGAAAGCAGTCCCATCTACTTACCATCAATGTGTGAAGCTCCCTAGTCCTTGGGGGATAGTGAAGATCGATAGTGATCAGCAGGAGGCTAAGAATTGCTACACTTCATCGATGAAACCAGCCTCGAAGTCAAGGGAGCAATAGCAATCAAGGTATCCTCCAAGGGATGTCTTGGAGGCAAGAGAGCAGGATGTGGTAGAAATCCTCATGGATCCTGATGATCCTAAATCCAAAATCTATATCGGATCAGGGATCCTTGGCGAAATGAAAGAAGACCTCGTATCCTTCCTCAAAAGGAGAAAGACTACCTTTGCATGGAAACACGAAGACATGACTGGTATATCCAAAGATGTAATCACTCACAAACTCGGGATTGACAGATCCTTCAAACCAATCCATCAAAGGAGAAGAAAGTTTGCACCGGAAAGGAATGCCATTATCCAAGAAGAGGTAGAGAAATTGCTCCGGGCAGGTATGATTAGAGAGGTCAAGTATCCAAGATGGTTGGCCAATGTGGTTGTTGTTCAAAAGAAAAACGGAAAGTGGAGGGTATGTGTCGATTTTACCGATTTAAATAAGGCATGTCCCAAGGATCCTTTCCCATTACCCCACATTTACTCCATGGTGGATGCAACTGCGGGTCATGAACTGTTAACTTTTATGGATGCTTCATCTGGATTCCAATAAATCCAAATGGAACCATCCGATCAAGAGGATACAGCCTTCATGACTCCAACTTGTATATACTGCTATATTGCTATGCCCTTCGGACTAAGAAATGCAGGGGCAACATATCAAAGACTGGTGAATATGATGTTCAAGGATCAGATTGGACAAACTATGGAGGTTTACATAGATGATATGGTGGTAAAATCCTTAAAAGCTGAGGATCACCTTAGAGACTTGGAGGAAGCATTCGATATCCTTGACAAATATAACATGAAACTTAATCCTTCAAAATGTCACTTTGGTGTTAAAGCAGGTAAATTCTTAGGATATATGGTGACAAAGAGAGGCATTGAAGCTAGCCCGGAACAAATTAAAGCAATAGTGAACATCAAATCTCCGGCAAATGCTAAGGATGTTCAAAGGCTAACAGGCAGGATAGCAGCCTTGAACAGATTTATATCCAAATCCTCTGAGAAGTGTAAAGAATTCTATGATATCCTAAGGAAGAACAAGAAATTTGAGTGGACGGAGAAGCATGAAAATGCTTTAAGAGCCCTCAAAGATTACCTATCCTCGGCCCCGGCTTTGATGAAACTAGAAAAAGGCGATGTGCTATCCTTGTATCTTGCAGTATCCTCAAAAGCAGTAAGTGCGGTCCTTGTTAAGGATCATCAAGGTACACAACATCCTATCTATTATGTAAGTAAAAGTTTACTTGATGCCGAATCCAGGTACTCACACCTTGAAAAGCTTATTCTTGCATTAATTATGGCATCTACTAAGTTAAGACATTATTTTGAAACTCATGTTATCATTGTTAAAACTAATTTTCCAATTAAGAATGTCCTCAGGAAACCAGAGATGTCAGGAAGGATGGCAAAGTGGGCAGTAAAGCTGAGCGCATATGATATAAGATATGAGCCTAGGACAGCCATCAAATCCCAAGCATTAGCTGACTTTGTGGCTGATTTCAGTAGTGATTTACAAGAAGAAGCTGAGTTAGAAGTCCAGCAGCTAGAAGAGACCAAGGATCCTTGGATACTCTATACTGATGGATCCTCAAATGTCAAAGGCACAGGGCTTGGAATACTACTAAAATCGCCACAGGGGGACATAATACCCCACTCTATAGCTTGTGAGTTCCAAACCACTAACAATGAGGCTGAGTATGAAGCCTTAATTGCTGGTTTGGAAATTGCTAAGCATATGGGAATCAGGTATCTTGAGGTACACGTAGATTCTTTGTTAATTACAAACCACTTTAATGGATCCTATGCTGTTAAAGGTGAAAAGCTAACCAAATATTTGGAGATAGTCAAAAGTTTGGCACTCTCTTTTGTTTCCTTTAGTTTGTCACAGGTACCAAGGGAAGAAAATACAGAAGCTGATGCATTGGCTAATTTAGGATCATCCTTGAAGATCCCGGAGGATATCAAGATCCCTATTATCCATATCCTGACCCCGGCTATTGAGGATCATGTGGCTATGGAAATAGGAAATGATTCTGCAATAATCCCTAGTGAGGATACTCGATCCCATTCAGGATCAGAATCATGGATCTCACCAATTATGAGATACTTACAACATGGAGAGATTCCTATAGGAGAAAACCCTAGGGCTTTCAAATCTAAGGTATCTCAATTCACAATTTTAAATAATATGTTGTATAGACGATCTCTTGCAGGACCATACTTGAGATGCATTAAGGATCCTGAAATCCAAGAAGTTTTAAAAGACTTCCATGAAGGAGATTGTGGAAACCACACTGGGGGCAGGGCATTATTCTCAAGGATCCCGAGGATAGGATACTACTGGCCAACAATGAAGAGAGATGCTGTGGAGTATGCTAAAAGATGTGATCCTTGTCAGAGGCACAGCAATATCCTTCATCAACCAGCTGAATTATTGCATCCTATATCCTCCTCTTGGCCATTTATGAGATGGGGTATGGATATAGTTGGTAAGCTCCCTAAGGCACCTGGTGGAAAAGTATTCATGCTAGCTATGACTGATTACTTCTCCAAGTGGATAGAGGCTGAAGCTTTTGCCCAAGTCAGAGAAAAGGAAGTTATATCCTTCATTAAAAGAAATATTATAACTAGATTTGGAATTCCTTCCGAGATTATATGTGATAATGGTTCCCAATTTATTGGGGGCAGAACCACTAACTTTTGTGACAGCTGGGGGATTAAGATGATAACATCAACACCAGTCCACCCACAAGCTAATGGTCAGGCAGAATCATCCAACAAGATCATTATCAACAATTTGAAGAAGAAGCTTGGATCCAAGAAAGGGAAATGGGCAGAAGAACTACCCTATGTGCTTTGGGCTGATAGGACAACCCCTAAAAATGCTACTGGTCAAACACCATTCTCTTTGGTATTTAGGGCAGAATCAGTGATCCCAACAGAAATGGTGGTTCCAACTGCAAGAACAAGTACTCGTGATCCTGAGGAGAATGATGAGAACTTGGCTCAAGACCTGGATACTATTGAAGAAATCAGGGATATGGCTAGGATAAGGAAGGCCAGTTATCAGCAAAGAATGGCTGGTGCTTACAACAAAAATGTCAGGATCAGGAGATTTCAAGTTGGAGATATGGTATTAAGGAAAGCATTTCAGAATACCACCAATCCTGCTGATGGAAAGTTAGCTCCAAAATGGGAAGGCCCTTATTTGATTGAAGCTGAAGCAGGAAAGGGGGCATATAGATTGCTAACCATGGAAGGTGATTTGCTACCAAGAGCTTGGAATGCTGTCCACTTGAAGAAATATTTCATGTGAGCAGGATCCTCATGGCACAGATGATCCTCACGATTGATATATCCTTAAAGGATCTTCAAAGTATTGGTGATCCTTACTTAGGTAATATCCTAAACTTGAACTATTTCATTTCTTTATTTTCTCATATAAGGATAAGGATCATGTATCCTTTATCCATCTCTCACAACAGTTTGAGTTTTGAAAGTTCAGGTATCCTTAGCATAACATTGGTTATCCACTGAAGCAATCCGTTCCTTGGGTTTAACCCCAGTTATTTGGGCTTGACCCCAGTTCCGCCTGTAGCGCACGATGATCCTGGTATAGTTCAAGGCAGTGGGACCAGTACTCGTTTTAGGGGCTGATAATTCCATTGTACTGGCTATACTTAGGATCCTACGTATAATGGTAGACGTACCATACATCCGTTCCTAAGGTTTCTAACGTTTTCACGTTAGCTAAGGTTTCTAACGTTTTCACGTTAGCTAAGGTTTTGGCATTTTCATGTCACTAAGTTTGTATAGTCGCCAGTTAGGGCCATACTCCAGTTTACATACGATCCTTGGGCTTGTCCCCAGTTATCCTTGGGCTTGTCCCCAGTTGCTAACTCTTTTCTTATGTTGGCTTAGTCCCAAGTTATGCTCTATTTCAGGTTCTTGAAGATAGGCAACTAGGGATCCTTGATCCTTACTTTATTTTAAGGTTTATCTTATAGTTATCCTTATTATGGTTAGGATCCTAACTTGGACCCTCAGGTATGATCCTTAACTATTTTTAATTCTATTCATTATTTATTTGAATAACCCTTATACTTGACAACTGAACTTGTGATTCTTAAACTATATCACTTTTTAGAACTTATCGGTTATGGGATATGTGATCCTTGATCATATCCTAAACTTTTTGGATATCTTTTTTAATTTTTCAAAGCTTGATAAGTATAAACAAAATGAACATTACAACAGTTGGAAAGTAAGATATTAACAAGGATAACAACACAAGATAAGCGATAAAAGTTAAGATTTTATTTATTAACAAAAGACAAACCCTTAAAAGGTTGTCAAAATTACCTACCCGAGCATCTACCAGCAAAACGTGGCCCGTCCGCTGGGGTAGGTAAAGGGTGTCCATGATAATAAGTTCAAAAGTAGTGCAGGAATATAAAGGCGGCAGGATCACAATGGCTTCATCCCCCAAACAGAGGATCCCTCCACCAATTGCAATCCTGCCTATTGTCCAAAGGATCATACATGATCCTTAATCCTAAAACCTATTGTTCAAAGTACAAACCATTAAATTGTTCGACATCACAACCGCAAAAAGCTACTACCAAATTTAAAAATTGGGCTCCGGCTACGTCTAGAAATGTCCATCATCGCCCAATCAAGCAGCCTAAACCTTTGCTGCATCACCGCCTCCGGCTCCACTTGCTTCACCAGCTTCATCCTTGCTTCCAGCCTCAATTGTCAGGATCTCTTCAGCCTCCTCTTCATCGCCCAATTCAGCCAGCCTTGCCTTCCATTCTTCAATTTCCCAGCTGCTTTTGTCGAAGGCAGGATCCTGAGCTTCCAAGGCCATTTGCAGCTTGGTTTTGTACATTGCTATGGCGGCAGAGACTTTGGCATCATCTGTGATCTCCTGCCTTTCATAGTCAAAATTAACCAGCACCTTAGCCATCTCCTGTTTGGTATCCTGGAGTTCCTTCCGAAGATCAGCTAGTGCAAGATCCTTGAGCACGGCAACCTGCTGGAGGTCGGCAATTTTCTTGTCCTGATCCTCAACGTGGCCAACGTAATCCTCGATCTCAGAGAATTTCTGAAAAGAGGATAAAGGATAAGGTCAGGATTAAGTGATCCTCAAATCAGCAGGATATATCAGCGGGATATGTTGACAGGATCTATAAGCAGAGACAATGATCCTTACCTCATTGAAGTACTCGAGGAATTGATGGCGGATTAGAGGCAGACCCTGCAAATCCTCAGCCTCGGAGGCCTTTCTCCTCTTGATTCCCTTTCCTTTGAGGGGTGCCTTGGGGATTGAGGCTGTCGGGCTGGCAGGAACCTTTCTTTTGGAGGATTTGACAGTGGTGAGATCGGTGACACTGAACCTTGAAGCAGCTTTGGCAGATTTTCCAGCACCTACACAACCAAAACAAGATAAGTATCTTCACTTAACTTATATTTCACTATTTATATAAATTTTAAAACAAAGATACTTACTTGACATCGTAACAGAGCCTGAGGATACCTCCTGAGAGTCTTGGGTTGTTGTCTTGAAAGTTCTAATTTCAGGATCGAGTTTCCAGAAAGCAGCAAGTCTTTCCTTGGTTGCGGATGTTGTGAGGAGATGTGAAAAAGAGATAGCTGCATGATACAAGACAAAAGGGTTAGTGATCCTATTACAAAAATAAGGCTACCTGGTGATCCTTCTCAGGATCCTCTGTCCTACCATTGGTGGACCACTCCCTTGGTAAATGTTTTCCATCTGAAATGGTATCCCTTCTTACAAAGAAGAAGCGACGTTTCCAATCTTTATCATTCTTGGTGACTTTAAGAAGGGGATGTTCTGCACCGGGTTTTCGTTTGAACAAATAACGATGGGAACCAAAGGTAGTAAGATCATACAGTTCCGCCAATTCCGACATCCCTATATCAACGCCTTCCTGCTCAATGATCCTCTCTAGGGTATATAAAACCCTCCAAATCATCGGCATGGCTTGGATATAAGAAATGCCGGTAAGGGAAAAGAAGGATTGTGTGAATTCTTGGAAAGGATAGGTGTACCCTATGGCAAATGGAGTAACTGGAAAGGCAACCCATGTTTCTGAAACATAGTCGCTTAGGACAGTAGGATCGAAGGGTTTGAAAAAGGCATTCGCCGGAAAACGGTGACGGATGTTATCTACTTGTGCATCGTTAAAGCAACACCTCTCGTTCACTGAGTCTTTGATGATCTTTTGACTTTTCAAAGGGCTATCCTTTTTGTGATCCTTGCCCGGTGAGCTTCGGAGCAACATTCTCAAAGTGGTGGTGATAAAGGAAGAAAAACAGAGTAAGAAAGGGAGAAAGAGGAGAAAGAAATACCTGGTTGATCGTCGATTGAGAATTTAAATGGAGTTTCTTTCGAATTTGAATGCATAATGATCCTATCTATATCTCTATTTATAATTATGATTCTGCAGGGTAGTCACTTCTGTGATGTCATGATCGTAACGGCTAGTTCAATTTTAACGGCTATATATCCGTTAGTTAGTTGCGGATAAGATCAAGAAAACATAACTCGCTAATTTTACAAATTACTCCTTATATTTTGGGGGCAATTGTTAGGGGAGGATTTTCTAACAATTAGTGATCCTTATTCGTTATCCTAATTAGTGATCCTTACTTCTGTGACAGGTGGTGATCCTTAAAAGAGCTTCAGGATCAGGATCATGGATCACTTTAAGGATCCTCGTACTGACGATTGTTTATTTATGTTTTGTATGTAACAACTCGTATCAAAAGTCATATTTAATTAATTAATTAATTAATCTAATAGGAAACCCTAATTGAGAGACCCAAGTGATTCTGCACAAACCCTAATTTTTCCAGAATTTTCAGAATCAGGATTAGGGCCCCTAAAACTCAGGGGGGGGGGTAATACCTAGTTGACGATTATCCTATTTGCGTGCGGAAGAAGTTGAATTAACAAATTCTGGCAACTCAGCAAGGCTAGTCCCAATCGTGGCAACCCTACACATAAAACAAAACTTCACGCGGCCCGCGTAAAGTTAAGCCTATTTCTCACGCGGGCCGCGACACACCTAAAATCCGCCTATAAATAGAGGACGTCGGGACTTGAAATTTGGAATTTGAACGACGAAAATTCGAGTTACGTAGAGGGAGTTATCGTCTGTTTACATAATTAACACACACTAATCACGAAGTGCTGCCACAATCAGGGTAATAACTCGATCGCTATTACGATTCAACGTCCGATCGATTATAACTATCCAACGATTATTTAAGTGCCGCTCAAATTGAGATTATACTTTATTTCATTGTGATTTCGACTTGAATGTTTGAGTACTGCTCGAATTCGGACTATACTCTGTCATTCGTTGAGAATCCACTGAATTATTAAGTATTGCACTAATAAATCGTTGTGAAAGTTTAATCTCGTGAATTGTCGTAACTGTTGTATTAGTTACTAACCGATTGTGTGTGCATTGTTAATTAAATTAGGTTAATCAAGGCTAATCAGTAGGCTTATATTCTGCTCGTTAAATCTACAATGTGAGTCATTCTCTTTTTATCAAAGTATTTTATAAATTTTTAAATGTTTTTCAAAGTTATAATTACAGTGATTAAGTTTATGTAATCACCAAGTTACAGCCGGTATGTGGGGTTTTGTATACATAACTTGATATCCGTCACTATTGGACAACGAGTTAGCCAATGAGTGATATGACCATAGTCACAGACACCATTTGGACAACGAGATAGCCAATGTGTGTTCGAGTGACAAGTACTGTGGGTAGTTGGTTTGATATCTGAAACATTGTAATCTCTCTTAATACTGTAAATTATAACAAAAGTGTCGTTTTAGTAAAATTGAATGATTCACTCAGTATTTCCCGCTGACAAAATTCTTTTCAAACATGTTTCAGGTGATCTGTTGTGAGCAAAGGAAAAGTGCCAAGTAGCACTACAAGCTTAGAAAGTGGCTCAATGTAAATAAATAAAGAAACATGTTTTAAAGAAATAAAGGATTTCCCAGTGAAATCAAGTGTTTGTAAATTATGGGAATTATCCCTATATTATATATAAACGAGCAGTTTTAAATATTAAATGATCCTGTTTTAAAAAGACTTCCGCTGTGATTAAATTAAATACCACGGGATTCCTGCCCCGCGGCTCTGGACCGGGTCAAACCGTGGCCAAGGGCCGTGACAGGAAAAGGTGGTATCAGAGCCACTGATTTAAGCTTACTATTGATTTTAGCCTATTAAAATAATTAGGAAATTTAATTACTATTTTGTGGAAATATGTTTTATTAACTGATTAATTGTTGAGTTACAGTATGGGTAAACACAAGATTTCTGCTATCTACCACAAATTAGATACTGCACCCACAAGAAAAGGAACCTCTTCCTCCAAACACCCAGCAGATCTAAATGAAGGGATTTTTGTTCGTAAAGCAAATTATGAAAACCCTCTCACCCAAGATAAAAGAAATTCGATTCTTAGAAAGGGACAAGAGAAAATAAAGAAAACCCAAGCCAAGAAAGTGAGGTTTAATCCAGAAATCCAGGAATTAGGCAATAAGTCACCTTGGGAAGATACCTTAGATGAAAAATGGGCAAACCTTTATATGCTAGCTACCGTAGCAGAGAATGCAAATCTTTAAATTTTAAAACCTGGTCTAGTAGAAAAGTAATACCCAGTAAATAAATAAATTATAGTGTGTTCACTTTCCTGTAATCTTTTGTACAAATCCATATGCAATAAACTTAATGTTTATTTGTTAAACTTTGTTCCAAAGTTTTAACTTAGCATTTTTGTGCATTTTTCATATATGTTGTCCAGCATGAATGAGATGTCGGAAGCATTTCAGAATCTCAACCTCTATCCAGTACCAATTGAAGTCTCCCACAACTTTACTGGTTATATTGCTGACATAGAGGAACCCGTGGAATTCCAAGCTCCACCGCTGGAAAAAGCAAAATCTAAAAAGAAAAGAAGATATGTAGGATGGAGGAAAGTGCGCAGGAGAAAGCCAGCTACTAGGAAACTTCCTAAAATAGAAAACCCTATAAACAAAGGGAAGGAAATCGAAGTCGGAGAAAGTTCCAAACCGGCAGAATTCAGGGAAGACTATAAACAAAAAGGAATAGAGATAGGAGAGAGTTCTAGACAAACTGAAGACATCACATTCCAAGACGAAATCGACCGTCTACTGGCAAATTGTGTTGTTATTAGCCCTATCCATAATAATCTATATCCTTGCCTAGAAACCCAACTACCTGTCAATCTGGAACCAGCTATTCCAGATCCACTAATCCACACTCGACCTTTAGGACAAATGGAAGAATGGTGGACAAATGATTGGCAATTCGAGAATATTGTCAACAGTCCTTATTCTTTCCTTCCACAGTGGGAGCCAGACCCTATCCCCAATCCTCCAATGAGTAACGAAAACTTAGCCGAACTCCGTCAGTACGGTGAAGAACTGATAAATACAGGAAATAGGATTAGGGATATGGGAGAAAGGATTACCTGGAAGTACGACGAAAGGGAACGTCGCTACTAAACTTCTTGTGATCAAAGAAGAGTGGGGTTGGGAAAAGTGTCTGTATATTAATAATAATAAGTAAATATAACTCTGTAAAATGGGAAATAAAACATTGTAAGATAAAAGGTGTGTATGGATGCCTATCTAATATATATAAAGCAAAATAGAAGTCGAAACATCGACAATTTTGGATATATATCTGTGTTACCAATCAGATTTTATGTGCTTCTGTGAAATTGTTTATTCAATACTCGATACTAATAATTATATTTTTAATAATTATCAGATGGAAAATGCTAATAATGAACCAGTTAATGAAGGGAATCAATCTGAACAAAATCAGGAAAACCAGTATATGACTAGACAGGATATAGAAACTATTGTTGCACAAGGGATAGCCAATGCTATTCCAGCATTTGTTGCTTCTGTTAAAAATCCAGTAGAACCGCAACAAATCATTCCTAGTAAACGTACTCAGGAAGATAATTTTAGTCACAGTGTAAATGGAGGCAGCAATCATGATGATAATAATCTACGACAGGCTCCACCTCCTAAGAAAATGAAAGCCGCAACACCTGGTTGCACTTTCAAAGAATTTCTTGCTTGCAAACCTGCTGAATTTGCAGGAAATGAAGGAGCAACTGCAGTACTGCGTTGGTTAGAGAAAACCGAAGCAGTAATTGCAATAAGTAAGTGTTCCGAAGAAGATCAGGTGATGTATGCATCAAATTTGTTCAAAGAAGGAGCATTAGAATGGTGGAATACGGTGCTACAAGCAAAAGGAAGAAGGATGGCCTATGCCATGAAATGGGAAGAATTCAAGAATCTGGTAGAAAGGAAATATTGTCCTGAATATGAAAAGGAACAACTGGCAAATAAGTTCCTAAATCATCGCATGATAGGAGTAGAGTGTCGCGGTTATACTTCGACATTCTTTGAATATGCACGAGTGGTACCTACACTGGCTTCGCCAGAACCGATACTCATTTCTCGATACATCTGGGGATTAATTAGTGAAATCCGCAATATTGTTAAAGCAGCGAGACCTCGCACTATTGACGATGCTGTGGAACTAGCTAATACCCTAACTGATGAACTAGTGCGCACAAGAGAAGAAGATCGAAAGAAGGAATTGGCTCAAAAGATTACCCAAGGATTTCGTGTGGGTAATGATAATAATAGGTTCAAGAAAAGAGGAAGGAGACAATCTGCACAACCACCTTTTTGCAGAAATTGCAAAAAGAATCATTTTGGAAAATGTAATGTAATCTGCAACTTCTGCAAAATGGCAGGACATCACGAAGAAGAATGCAGAAAGAAAACAAAAGTCTGCTATAATTGCGGAGAAACATGACATTTTAGACCAGAATGTCCTAAATTGGTCAAGCCAGCAGATAACAAATCCAAGATAGCCGACGGAGCTACTAAGAAGAATGTCCAAGCATTCCAGCTCACCACTCAGGAAGCCGAACTGATCCCTGACGTTATAGCTGGTACGTTCTTGGTCCATGACGTTTATGCAAAAGTATTATTTGACTCTGGTGCAAACCAAAGTTTTATCAATACTTCATTTTGCCAAGCCCTTAACTTACCTTTAACCACCCTTAGGCAAATTTTTACAGTCGAAACGGCAAATGGAAATTCTGTTAACATAAATAAGATTGTGCAAGAAGGTAAGATAGAACTGTTAGGTCATAAGTTTTCCGCAAACCTGTTACCTATGACGTTAGCCGGGTTCGATGTAGTGTTAGGAATGGATTGGTTAATAGCCAACCATGCTCGAATCCTTTGTGATAAGAATTCCGTAGAAATCCGTACTCCCACAGGAGAGGTAATTTTAATTACCGGAGATAAACCACGAAAGCCATTAAAGTTCATATCAGTAATGAAAGTTGCTAGTTATGAACGAAAGCAAGGAATGGTGTATATAATTTCCGTAATCATTAACACTAAAATTAAGGAACTTTCAGACATCCCTATAGTTTCAGAATACCCAGACATCTTTCCAGAAGAATTACCTGGGTTACCACCAGATATGGAAGTAGAATTTAGAATCCATCTAATTCCAGGTACTACACCAATAGCTAAGGCACCTTATCGATTAGCACCCACCGAAATGCTAGAATTGAAAAAGCAGTTAGATGAATTATTAAGCAAAGGATTTATACAACCTAGTTCATCCCCTTGGGGAGCACCAGTGTTGTTTGTGAAAAAGAAAGATGGATCGATGAGAATGTGTATCGATTATAGAGAACTAAATAAAGTTACAATTAAGAATCGATATCCATTACCTAGGATTGATGATCTTTTTGATCAACTTCAAGGTGCTAGGTATTTTTCTAAGATTGATTTACGTTCCGGATATCATCAATTGAAGGTACAAGAAGAAGACATACCTAAAACTGCTTTCAGAACTAGGTATGGCCATTATGAGTTTACAGTCATGCCCTTTGGACTAACAAATGCCCCAGCAGCATTTATGGACATGATGAATCGGATCTGTAAACCATATTTGGATAA
Organism: Helianthus tuberosus; assembly: GCA_030545235.1. Taxonomy (NCBI): domain Eukaryota; kingdom Viridiplantae; phylum Streptophyta; class Magnoliopsida; order Asterales; family Asteraceae; genus Helianthus; species Helianthus tuberosus. The sequence continues at coordinate 38,122,708 of CM060437.1, forward strand.
ATTTGTTATCGTATTCATCGACGATATACTAATTTACTCCAAAAGTCAAGAAGAACATTGCAAACATTTGCATGCACTCTTAACCTTGTTAAGAAAGGAAAAGCTTTATGCAAAATTCTCAAAGTGTGAATTTTGGTTAAAGGAAGTGCAATTTTTAGGTCACATGGTGAATCATGAAGGAATTCATGTAGATCCTGCTAAAATAGAAGCAATTACCAAATGGAAGGTCCCACAAACAGCTATGGAAATTAGAAGTTTTCTAGGCTTAGCCGGATACTACAGAAGATTTATTAAGGATTTCTCTAAGATAGCTGTACCTTTGACTAAGTTAACCTGTAAAGCCACTAAGTTTGAATGGGGACATAGGCAAGAAGAAGCTTTTAAGATTTTGAAGCAACGATTGACGAATGCTCCAATTTTAGCATTACCCGAAGGAACAGAAGATTTTGAAGTATATTGTGATGCTTCAAAATTAGGATACGGATGTGTATTGATGCAACGCAAGAAGGTAATTGCGTATGCTTCCCGGCAGTTGAAAAAGCATGAGGAAAATTATACAACTCATGACTTAGAATTAGGAGCCATAATTTTTGCCTTGAAAATTTGGAGACATTATCTGTATGGAAGTAAGTTTACTGTTTATACAGATCATAAAAGCTTAAGATATATATTTGGACAGAAAGAATTAAATATGAGGCAAAGAAGATGGATGGAAATTCTAAGTGATTACGACTGTAATATTCAATATCACGAAGGGAAGGCAAACGTAGTTGCAGATGCCTTAAGTCGTAAGTATCATGAAAAACAACGACGAGTTCGTGCTCTTAGATTAAATCTACAAGTAGATTTAATGGAGCAATTAAAGAACATTCAAGAAACAGCAATCAAGGACGATGTTGAAAGAATGAAAGGTTATATAAAAGAACTGGAACAAGGAAATGATGGAATTTGGAGATTCCACAAGAAACGAATTTGGGTACCTAAACAAGGAGAGTTAAGGAATAAGATTTTAGAAGAATCTCATAAATCTAGGTATACTATGCATCCTGGAAACAATAAGATGTATCAAGAATTTAAGAAAGAATTTCTGGTGGGTAGGAATGAAGAAAGATATAGCAAAATATGTTTCTAAGTGTCTTACTTGTTCACAAGTTAAGGCTGAACACCAGAAACCCTCAGGTTTACTACAACAATTGGAAATGCCTGTATGGAAATGGGAACTTATAACAATGGATTTTGTTACTAAGCTACCCAAGACCAGAAAAGGTAATGATGCGATTTGGGTAATTGTGGATCGATTAACCAAATCAGCTCATTTTCTACCAATGAAGGAAACCTTTAGTATGGAAAGGTTAGCCAAGTTGTACGTAGACGAAGTAGTATCTTTACATGGAGTCCCACTCTCCATTGTTTCAGATAGAGATAGTCGTTTCACTTCCCATTTCTGGAAAAGTTTCCAGCAAGCAATGGGAACTCGACTAAATTTAAGCACTGCATATCATCCTCAAACAGACGGACAAAGTGAAAGGACAATACAAACACTGGAAGACATGCTTCAAGCATGTGTAATTGATTTTGGTGGATGTTGGGATGATCATTTACCATTAATTGAATTATCCTATAACAATATTTATCATTCAAGTATTGAAACTGCTCCATTTGAGGCACTTTATGGAAGAAAGTGTAGAACTCCAGTTTGTTGGGCAGAGATAGGAGAAAGTCAATTATCAGGACCAGAAATTGTGCAAGAAACTACTGACAAAATAACTCAGATCAAGGAAAGATTGAAAACAGCTAGAGATCGCCAGAAGAGTTATGCAGATAATCGCCGCAAGCCAATAGAATTTCAGGTTGGAGATAAAGTACTTCTGAAAGTTTCTCCTTGGAAAGGAGTAGTTAGATTCGGAAAGAAAGGAAAGCTAAGTCCAAGGTACGTAGGACCATTTTCAGTAATCCAACGTATAGGACCTGTTGCTTATCGTTTACAACTACCTGAAGAATTAGCTGAAGTACATGATGTATTTCATGTATCCAATCTCAAGAAATGTCTAGCAGACGAATCTTTGGTAGTACCTCTTCAAGATATAGAGGTAAATGAAAAGCTGAAATTTGTTGAGAAACCTCTTCAAATTGAGGATCGAAAGATCAAATTTCTCAAACATAAACGACTAGTTTTAGTCAAAGTCAGATGGGATTCAAAGCGAGGAGCTGAATACACTTGGGAGCTGGAATCAGAAATGAAGAGAAAGTATCCTCATTTGTTCCAGTAAATCTCGAGGACGAGATTTTTATTAAGGTGGGTAGAATGTAACAACTCGTATCAAAATTCATATTTAATTAATTAATTAATCTAATAGGAAACCCTAATTGAGAGACCCAAGTGATTCTGCACAAACCCTAATTTTTCCAGAATTTTCAGAATCAGGATTAGGGCCCCTAAAACTCAGGGGGGGTAATACCTAGTTGACGATTATCCTATTTGCGTGCGGAAGAAGTTGAATTAACAAATTCTGGCAACTCAGCAAGGCTAGTCCCAATCGTGGCAACCCTACACATAAAACAAAACTTCACGCGGCCCGCGTAAAGTTAAGCCTATTTCTCACGCGGGCCGCGACACACCTAAAATCCGCCTATAAATAGAGGACGTCGGGACTTGAAATTTGGAATTTGAACGACGAAAATTCGAGTTACGTAGAGGGAGTTATCGTCTGTTTACATAATTAACACACACTAATCACGAAGTGCTGCCACAATCAGGGTAATAACTCGATCGCTATTACGATTCAACGTCCGATCGATTATAACTATCCAACGATTATTTAAGTGCCGCTCAAATTGAGATTATACTTTATTTCATTGTGATTTCGACTTGAATGTTTGAGTACTGCTCGAATTCGGACTATACTCTGTCATTCGTTGAGAATCCACTGAATTGTTAAGTATTGCACTAATAAATCGTTGTGAAAGTTTAATCTCGTGAATTGTCGTAACTGTTGTATTAGTTACTAACCGATTGTGTGTGCATTGTTAATTAAATTAGGTTAATCAAGGCTAATCAGTAGGCTTATATTCTGCTCGTTAAATCTACAATGTGAGTCATTCTCTTTTTATCAAAGTATTTTATAAATTTTTAAATGTTTTTCAAAGTTATAATTACAGTGATTAAGTTTATGTAATCACCAAGTTACAGCCGGTATGTGGGGTTTTGTATACATAACTTGATATCCGTCACTATTGGACAACGAGTTAGCCAATGAGTGATATGACCATAGTCACAGACACCATTTGGACAACGAGATAGCCAATGTGTGTTCGAGTGACAAGTACTGTGGGTAGTTGGTTTGATATCTGAAACATTGTAATCTCTCTTAATACTGTAAATTATAACAAAAGTGTCGTTTTAGTAAAATTGAATGATTCACTCAGTATTTCCCGCTGACAAAATTCTTTTCAAACATGTTTCAGGTGATCTGTTGTGAGCAAAGGAAAAGTGCCAAGTAGCACTACAAGCTTAGAAAGTGGCTCAATGTAAATAAATAAAGAAACATGTTTTAAAGAAATAAAGGATTTCCCAGTGAAATCAAGTGTTTGTAAATTATGGGAATTATCCCTATATTATATATAAACGAGCAGTTTTAAATATTAAATGATCCTGTTTTAAAAAGACTTCCGCTGTGATTAAATTAAATACCACGGGATTCCTGTCCCGCGGCTTTGGACCGGGTCAAACCGGGGCCAAGGGCCGTGACATTGTACTATCTCGCAGGTATAACAAGCTTGACCAAGTCTTGGCGACATTCCTGGAGAATATTCCCAAACTATTCTGCACGTGCTTGGCCAAAAATAGACGTTGTGGAGAACGTGGAGGCATGGCACGAAAGTCGGAAAGTTTGTTAGCTAGTTGTTTTCTTATTTTAAAAGGGGTAATGAGCTAGTTAGGAACAGTTAGTCATTTCTGAGTTACACACACACACTCATAAAAATGTTCATACCAGCTCTCGTTCAAACACTTAGCGATTTCATACACCATTCACACGTTACATTCTAGTGATCCTTGTACCTAGCTCGTTACTATCCGAAGTTGTAAACATTTAATCATTTATTGGAGCTTGGTGATCGGTAGTTTCCATCACCCGGGGTTTTTTATGCCGGAGATCAACTCTTGATCAAGGGCTTTTTCCCCGTATAAATCCTTGTGTTGTTTGTGCAATTTACATTTAAGTGATTCTCATCGCTGTTACATATTTTAAGCATCATTCCCCGAAACGAAGAGTTTGGTTGCAATATCCTCAACAGATTTTTTGACCAAAACAAGATATATGGTGATAAAGAGAGGCATTGAAGCCAGTCCAGAACAAATCAAAGCTATAGTGAACATCAAGTCCCCTGCCAATGCTAAGGATGTTCAGAGGTTAACAGGCAGGATTGCAGCTTTAAACAGAATCATATCCAAATCCTCAGAAAAGTGCAAGGAATTCGAGTGGACCGAGAAGCATGAAAGTGCCCTAAGAGCTCTTAAGGATTACCTATCCTCGGCCACGGCCTTGATGAAACCAGAAAAAGGAGATGTGTTATCCTTATATCTTGCGGTATCCTCAAAAGCAGTAAGTGCCGTCCTTGTTAAGGATCACGAAGGTACACACCATCCTGTCTATTATGTAAGTAAGAGTTTACTTGATGCTGAATCCAGGTATTCACACTTAGAAAAACTTATCCTTGCATTAATTATGGCATCTACTAAATTGAGACATTATTTTGAAACTCATGCCATTATTGTCAAAACTAATTTTCCAATTAAGAATGTCCTCAGGAAACCTGAAATGTCAGGAAGGATGGCTAAGTGGGCAGTGAAGCTTAGTGCGTATGATATAAGATATGAGCCCAGGACAGCTATTAAATCCCAAGCATTAGCTGACTTTGTGGCAGATTTCAGTAGTGATTTGCAAAAGGAAGCTGAATTAGAAGTCCAGCAGCTAGAGGAGACCAAGGATCCTTGGATACTCTATACTGACGGATCCTCAAATATCAAAGGAACAGGGCTTGGAATACTACTAAAATCGCCACAGGGGGACATAATACCCCACTCTATAGCTTGTGAGTTCCAAACTACTAACAATGAGGCTGAATATGAAGCCTTGATAGCTGGTTTGCAAATTGCTAAGCATATGAGGATCAGGTATCTTGAGGTACATGTAGATTCTTTGTTAATCGCTAATCACTTTAATGGATCCTATGCTGTTAAAGGTGAAAAGCTAACCAAATATTTGGAGATAGTCAAAGAATTGGCACTCTCTTTTGTTTCCTTTAGTTTGACACAGGTACCAAGGGAAGAAAATGCGGAAGCTGATGCATTGACTAATCTAGGATCATCTTTGAAGATCCCGGAGGATATAAGTATCCCCATTATCCATATCCTGGCTCCTGCCATCGAGGATCATGTGGCTATGGAAATAGGAGAGGATTCTACAATTATCCCTAGTGAGGATACTCAATCTCATTCAGGATCATGGATCCTTCCAATCATGAGATACTTACAACATGGAGAGATTCCTACAGGAGAAAACCCTAGGGCTTTCAAAATTAAGGTATCTCAATTCACAATTTTAAATAATATGTTGTATAAACGATCTCTTGCAGGACCATATTTAAGATGCATTGAGGATCCTGAAATCCAAGAAGTTTTAAAAGACTTCCATGAAGGAGATTGTGGAAACCACACTGGGGGCAGGGCATTATTCTCAAGGATCCTGAGGACAGGATACTATTGGCCAACTATGAAGAGAGATGCTATGGAGTATGCTAAGAAATGTGATCCTTGTCAGAGACACAGCAATATCCTTCATGAACCAGCTGAATTTTTGCATCCTATATCCTCCTCTTGGCCATTTATGAGATGGGGTATGGATATAGTTGGTAAGCTCCCTAAGGCACCTGGTGGAAAAGTGTTCATGCTTGCTATGACTGATTACTTCTCCAAGTGGATAGAGGCTGAAGCTTTTCCCCAAGTCAGAGAAAATGAAGTTATATCCTTCATTAAAAGAAATATTATAACTAGATTTGGTATTCCTTCTGAAATTATATGTGATAATGGTTCCCAATTTATTGGGGGCAGAACTACTAACTTTTGTGACAGCTGGGGGATTAAGATGATAACATCAACACCAGTCCACCCACAAGCTAATGGTCAGGCAGAATCATCCAATAAGATCATCATCAACAATTTGAAGAAGAAGCTTGGATCCAAGAAAGGGAAATGGGCAGAAGAACTACCTTATGTGCTTTGGGCTGATAGGACAACTCCTAAGAATGCTACAGGCCAAACTCCATTCTCATTGGTATTTGGGGCAGAATCAGTGATCCCTACAGAAATGGTGGTTCCAACTGCTAGAACAAGTATTCGTGATCCTGAGAAAAATAATGAGAACTTGGTTCAAGACCTGGATACTATAGAAGAAATCAGGGATTTGGCAAGGATAAGGATGGCCAGTTATCAGCAAAGGATGGCTGGTGCTTACAACAAAAATGTCAGGATCTGGAAGTTCTAAATTGGTGATATGGTGTTGAGGAAAGCATTTCAAAATACCACCAATCCTGCTGATGGAAAGTTGGCACCAAAATGGGAAGGCCCTTACTTGATTGAAGCTGAGGCAGAAAAGGGGGCATATCGATTGCTAACAATGGAAGGTGATTTGATACCCAGGGCCTGGAATGCTGTCCATTTGAAGAAATACTTCATATGATAAGGACCTATGATCCTCACATGATAAGTATCCTTGAAGGATCCTTAGAGCACAGATGATCCTCATTTTGGTAACATTCTAATCTCAAACTATTTCATTTCCTTACTTTCTCACATAAGGATAAGGATCCTGCATCCTTTATCCCCCTTTCACGTGATTCTGAGTTTTGAAGGTTCAGGTACTCTTAGCAAAAGGATGGTTATCCACAAAAGCAACCAGTTACTTGGGTTTGACCCCAGTTATTTGGGCTTGACCCCAGTTCCGCCAGTAGCGCACGATGATCCTGGTATAGTTCATGGCAGTGGGACTAGTACTCATTTTAGGGGCTGATAATTCCATTGTACTGGCTATACCTAGGATCCTACGTATAATGGTAGACGTACCATACATCCGTTCTTAAGGTTTCTAACGTTTTCACGTTAGCTAAGGTTTTGGCATTTTCATGCCACTAAGTTTGGATAGTCGCCAGTTAGGGCCATACTCCAGTTCACACATGATCCTTGGGCTTGTCCCCAGTTATCCATGGGCTTGTCCCCAGTTATCCTTTGGGCTTGTCCCCAGTTGCTAACTTTTATCTTTTGTTGGCTTAGTCCCAAGTTATGTTATATTTCAGGTCTTTGAAGTTAAACAACCAAGAATCCTTGATCCTTACTTCTTACTAAGGTTTGTCTTATGGTTATCCTGGTTATAGTATTAAGGGTTAGGATCCTAACTTGGACCCCCAGGTATGATCCTTAACTATTTTGATTTTATTCATTGTTTATTTAAATAACCCTTGTACTTTGACAACTGAACTTATGATCCTTAAAATATACCATTTTTTGGAATTTTTCAACTGTAGGATATTTGATCCTGGATCATATCGTAAATATTTTTTATCTAATTTGTTCAACTTTTCTTATTCAGACAAGTGTATATCAAAACAATTGAAAATTAAAAGGACAAACAAGGATAACAACACAAGATAAACCAAAAAAGATTAAAGTTATTTTATTAACAAAAGTTTAACCGTCGAAGGTTGTCAAAATTGCCAACCCACGTTTCTACCAGCAAAACGTGGCCCGTCCACATGGGTTGGCAACGGGTGTCCATTGTTTATGCGGTTATAGCAAGTGCAGGAAATCAAAGGCGGCGGGATCACAATGGCTTCATCCCCCAAACAGAGGATCCCTCCACCATTTGTAATCCTACCTATTATCCAAAGGATCCTAGATCCTTAATCCTAAAACTATTGTTCAAATACAAACCAACCATTGTTTAACGAAAACAACACTACCACCAAACCTAAAAAAAAAAAAAAAAAAAAAAATGGGCTCTGGCTATGTCTAGAAGTGTGCATCATTGCCCATTGTTGCAGCATACACCTTCGCTGCATCACCATCTCCAGCTCCACTAGCTTCACCACCATGATCCTTGCCACTGCCTCCAGCCTCGATCGTCAGGATCTCCTCAGCCTCCTCCTCGTCATCCAGCTCAGCCAGCCTTGCCTTCCAGCCTTCCACATCCCAGTTGCTCCTGTCGAAGTCAGGATCCTGAGCTTCCAAGGCCATCTGCAATTTGGTCTTGTACATCGCTATGGCAGCAGAGACTTTAGCATCCTGGGTGATCTCATGCTTCTCGTAATCAGCATTGATCAGAACCTTGGCCGTTTCATCTTTGGCATTTTGGAGGTCCTTTTGGAGGTCAGCAATCTTGAGATCCTTGAGCAATGCGACTTGTTGGAGGTCAGCAATCTTCTTGTCCTGCTCCTCGACATGCCCAACGTAGTCTTCAATCTCAGCAAATTTCTGCAAAAAAGATAAAGAACAGTTCAAGAACAGGTGATCCTCAAATAAGCTGGATACCTAAAGCAGGGACAAGGATCCTTACATCGTTGAAGTATTCAAGGAACTGGTGGCGGATCAGGGGCAGACCTTGCAGATCCTCAGATTCAGAGGCTTTTCTTTTCTTGCTACCCCTTCCATTAACGGGTGCCTTGGGGATCGAAGCAGTTGGGCTGGCAGGAAGCTTCTTCTTGGAGGATCGTACGTTGTCCAGATCGGTCACGCTGAACTTGGAGGCAGATTTTGAAGCTTTTCCAGCACCAGCCCATTCAAAGCAAGATAAGTATCCTTATCCTATTTCTATTTAACTATTTATTTAAATCTTTAACTATACAAAAAACAGGATACTTACTTGACATGGTGACTGAGCCTGAGGATACCTCTTGAGAATCCTGGGCGATTGTCTTGAATGATCTTGTTTCAGGACTGAGTCTTCTAAAAGCAGCAAGCCTTTCCTTGGTAGCAGGAGACAGTATGAGGTGTGAAACAGTGACAGCTGCATAAAACAAAAGGGGGTTAGTGATCCTATCACAAGAGCAAGATTATCCGGTGATCCTTCTCAGGATCCTCTGTCCTACCATGGGTGGACCACTCCCTGGGTAGATCCTTTCCGTTTGAGAGAGAGTCTCTTCTGACAAAGAAAAAGCGTCATTTCCAGTTTGTATCGTTCTTGGTGGCTTTAAAAATGGGGTGTTCTTCACCAGGTTTTCGTTTAAACAAATATCGGTGGGATCCAAACGTTGTGAGATCATACATCTCAGCCAACTCCGACATTCCTAAATCAATCTCTTCCTGCTCGGTGATCCTTTCAAGGGTATATAAGACCCTCCAGATCATCGGCATAGCTTGGATGTAGGAGATGCCGGTAAGGGAGAAAAAGGATTGGGTAAAGGCTGGAAAAGGATAGGTGTATCCTATGGTGAATGGGGTAACAGGAAAGGCAAGCCAAGTTTCAGAGATATAGTCACTCAAAGCAGTGGGATCAAAGGATTTGAAAATGGTGTTCGCCGGGAAACAATAGCGGATTTTATCAATTTGTGGATCGGTGAAACAACAACGTTCTTTTGCGGAATCTTTGATGATCCCTTGGCTCTTTAAGGGGCTGTTCTTCTTGTGATCCTTGCCCGATGAGTTTCGGAGCATCATTTTTGACGAGATGATGGTAAAGAAAGAAAAGCAGAGTAAGAGAAGGAAGAAGAGGAAACGAGAATACCTGAATAAGTCTTCTGATGAGGATTTAAAAAGGAAACGCTCGGATTTAAATGCCCTTTCGCTCTTATCTCTAACTGCCATTTATAATGATGATTTTGCAGGATAAGTCACCTCAGTGACGTCAGGATTCCAACGGCTAGTTCGATCTTAACGGCTATTTATCCGTTAGTTTGTTGCGGATAAGATCAACAAAATATAACTCGTTTATTTGCAATATTACTCCTTATATTTTGGGGGTAATTGTTAGGGGAGGATTTCTTAATGACCTGTGATCCTCAAGTGTCATCCTATTTGGTGATCCTTACTTCTGTGACAATTAGTGATCCTCGGAAGTACTTCAGGATCAGGATCATGGATCATCCTAAGGATCCTTATACTAATGATTGTTCACTTTGAATTCGGTATTGTTTTGCAGGAGTACCGGCTTGGACTTGGTCATGGCGATATTCCTGGAGCATATTCCCTTCAATTTTGCACGTGCTTGACCATTGTGAACGTTATGGAGAACATGGGGAGAAGGCACGAAATGCGGACAGTTAGTTAGGCTAGATATTTTCTAATTTTAAGGGGGTAGCAAGCTATTTTTTAGAACACTTTGCTATTTTTGGCTACACACACTCGTACAACTGCACTCACCAGCTCTTGGCAAAACACTTAGCATTTTTCATACATTTCTACACGATATACTATAGTGATCCTTGTACTTAGCTCGCTATCATCCGAAGTTGTAAAAGAGTTATTGTTTAATTTGAGTTGGTGATCGGTAGTTTCCATCACCCGAGGTTTTTTATGCCGGAGATCATTCATTGATCAAGGGCTTTTTCCTCGTATAAATCTTTGTGTCTCCTGTGCAATTCATTTCTAAGTGATCCTCATTGTTGTTTACCAATTCAAGCATCATACCCCGTAACAGAGAGTTTGGTTGCATCATCCACGTCTGATTTTTTGACTAAAACAATAATATACAGGATGTTGTGTACCTTCGTGATCCTTAACAAGGACTGCACTTACTGCTTTAGAAGAGACTGCCAAATATAAGGATAATATATCCCCTTTTTCTGGTTTCATTAAGGCAAGAGCTGAGGATAGGTAATCCTTAAGGGCTTTGAGAGCATTCTCATGCTTTTCAGTCCACTCAAATTTCTTATTCTTTCTCAGAATGTCATAGAATTCCTTGCACTTTTCTGATGACTTTGATATGAACCTGTTCAAGGCTGCGATCCTCCCTGTCAACCTTTGCACATCCTTGGCATTGGCAGGAGATTTGATATTCACAATCGCTTTAATTTGCTCTGGACTTGCCTCTATGCCTCTTTTCGTTACCATGTAGCCCTAGGAACTTGCCCGCTTTAACACCAAAGTGACACTTTGAAGGATTCAATTTCATATTGAATTTTTCAAGGATATCAAATGCTTCCTCCAAATCTCTAAGGTGATCCTCAGCTCTCTTGGACTTAACCACCATGTCATCTGTTTTGGTTAAAAATTACCAAAGCAATTAAGTAATCAAATTAGTTAAGTGAGGTAGTGTGCTAAGAAAGTGTGTTGAAAATATGCTAATTAAGTTGTTTGCAAAAACAGTTATCAGGATACGGCTCAGGATATCGAGCTGTATCTATGATCAAACAATGAGCGAAAATGTAAAGGGTGACATGGGATGTACGAGGAAAGCCCTTGATCAATCTAGATCGCCGGCACAAAACCTCGGGATCTGACAATCGCGGCTGCCTTGTTCTTCTGATTACTTCAAATGTCAGGATACAATGCAAGATATGATGCGGATCAACTAAGTGTTACAATGTGGTTTCGATACAAGTGTAAGTGTGTTGTGAGTGTTTGCAGCTAGAGAGAAAGAGTGTACGAGATTGTGTGTTCTAAACTGATCTGATCAATCCTTTTTATAGTGAAAGAAACTAACTAACTATCCTATTAATCCGGGATATACCGAATATTCCCCATGTGAACATTGTAGCCCACGTCTTCCGACTTCAACGTCTATAATTCAACAGATTTGTCCGAGTCTTGCGGAGAAGAAGTCCACTTGAACGTTAGAGACTTGCACCATCTAATCTGCACGTGAGTTAATTACTTACCACCAGGATATTGTATGAGGATGTTACCAATATCCTGATCCGGTATCCTGGTCACAATAAAAGAAACACAATCAGAATATTAGTCAGGATATATGAGCAGAAAACCACCCATAACAATTGTCCCCAAAATATATCTGTTGGTATACCAATTCCAACGGATATATTTTAAAGCTTATCTCTTAAATCGAGGTTATTAATTTGAAGCGACGATTGATGTGACTTTGTGCAACTTTCAACGCGACATTTACTCTTTGCCCCTATATCCAGCCTCTATTTAGCCGACTTATTATGCATTATTTCAAGCAATTTCTCAGGTATTTTCCTTCTCTCTTCATCTTCTCTGTTTTTCTTTACTTAAATTTCTTGTTTCCTGGTTGAAGCCTCTCATGGCCTCACGAACAAGATCACGTTCAAACGAGCCAGCCCCAACCCTCGAAAGTTAAAACCTTCTTCGAGAACCGGAAAAGGAGATTTGTTCCTTCAACAATGCCGACATTGCCGCCTTGAAAGATTCTGGTGCCTTTTCTGCCGGAGTGATCATTCGTCCTTTTGATCGGGAGGTCCGATCAGACGCGGTATCAAACGAGTGGGTGTGCTTTTTAGCCTATCCTTTCTCCTTGGGACTCCGGTATCCTTTTCCACCCTTCATCTCCTGTTTTTTTGAACTTACCGGCCTCAGTTATGCTCAGACTATGCCAATGGTGTGGCGAGTTTTAATGGTGTTAGACCGAATTAAATCTCGTCACATCCCCGATCTGTGTGTCGAAGATCTCCCCATAGCATATCGATTGAGATCCCATGGTTATAGCCGCTTTCTTCTATTCTCCACCTCTAAGAACCCCCTCATTCTTAAAGCCACTAAGAATGAAGATCAGTGGTAACGAAAGTTCTTTTTCATAAAAAGGGATTCTATCGTCAAGGGTTTTGACCTGCCAGTTGGATGGTTGACTTCGGGTAGGATTTAGGGTTTTAGGAATATCCCCAAATATATCTTAAAAATATATCCTTGACTGACATCTTCATTTCTTGTGCAGCAAATTTCAGAGATTTAGCCCCTCCAAGTGCAGAATCAGAGCTCAGGATCAAAGAGATCTATCGTCTTCCTAACAGTGAAAGAACTTTCTCCCTGTCTCTCATAAGTTCAAGCCAAAAATCATGTTCAGAGATGTCTGGTAAGTATATTATTAGATTAATTACAGAATATAAGGATTAAGAATTAAATATTTCTTCCTTCTTTTCAGTGCCGGTTATTAATCTTGAAGGCTTCCAGCTTGATGAGTTGGACAGTTACTCTAGCCTTGCACCTGTTAAGCTAGAAAGCAATCCTAAGCCAGCTGTCATGCCAAAGCCTATCGGTTCGAAAACTGCTACTGCACCCAAGGCTCCCCATCATCCAGGACTCGAGCCTCCAGCTCCCGTAAGAGGAAGGAAGCACACTACCCTGTTACCCTCCACGTGTTCCCATTCGAGAACTATGGGTTCATAGAGTCTAGAAAATTCATGACCGGCTTCCTTAACCAGGTTCGCATCCTTGACCTACATCCTACACCATATGCTGGTGATAAATGTCAATAAAGGCTAATACCTATTTCCTTGTTTTGTAGGGTCTTGAACGCCTAGTGTTCCTCTATGAAGACGCATGTGGTCTAAACACGATACTAGAGAGTAAGTTGAAAAAGGCTGAAGCCACCATTGCGGACCAAGCAGCGATTGCCTCTGCCAAATCAAAGGACTATGAAGCCAAATACAAGGCAATGACCCAAGAGCACCAGTCTGCCATCCAGAAGATCACCCACGAGGCCCAAGCCAAGTCCGATGTTGCCCAAGTTCAACACGAGCAGGATATGGCTTCATATCGGGAAAGCCTCAAGAATTCAGTTGTCATCTCCCTCCTCCAGGCTAGACTAAAAATGGCCTCATGGAACATCAAGGCTTGGGAGGTGAAGCTAAAAGATCTTGGTGGTAATCCCGTGGAGCCTCCTGTGAAGTCTGCTGCGGAGGGGTCTGCTATGATGGTCGAGAAGATGGATGATGCTGGTGCTTCGAAGGATGCTGGTGGCGATGTTGGGACAAATGCCGAAGAGGATGCTGGAAAGGATTCCAGAGAGGATGTTGCCAATGAAGCCATGGTGGAAGAGGGTGCTGCCCCTTAAAAGCAGCGAAGTGGGCGATGATGGATATTTATTCCTAGGCCGGAGACCACTTTTTTAAGTTTGACGGTTGTGGTTTGTGATCCATGAACAATTTACTTTTCCTGTCTTTGAAGAATTTACATTTCCTGCATTAAGACAATATGATGGCCAAAGGTGAATGGGTACTGGGTTTTAGGATGAAGCCCTTGGTCATCAATTAGTATCATTTATTTTGAACAATATAACGGTTGGAGGCGGATGGGTCTCGGTTTGAGATGAAACCTTCAACCGTTATGCAAATATGGTTAGAAACTAATCGTGCTTTTGGCGGATGGATCTCGGTTTGAGATGAAACCAAAAGCACAACTTTTGCTATGTTAATAATATAACCTCCTTTTGACCTTATCTATGATTGTCTTATTTCAACTTTTAATATGTATCGCTTGGTTTGAATTTCAATGTTCCAAACTTAGTGCAATTATTTCTTATGAAAATATCTCGATCAGTATACTCGCAAATATCCTATAAAGACTTTCGTCAAATAGGGTTTTTATAACTCAAACAATTCAGATGAAGTTTTCAAAGAAAAAGGACAGTTCATTTTTATTCTACAAAGTTTGTTTTGATAACACTTATTTGACTAGAATACAGTTTTAGTTTTCAATCCAAGTATCATATCTCAAATATTCCAACCAAATATCCTGAAGCATATTCTAAAATATATTCTGAAAACATATCCAGGAAACATATCCCAATGAGGATATTCAAGCTTTTGTCAAATATAGTTTCAAAAACTTAACCGATTTAGACAAGGTTTTTTAAAGGAAAGATCATACCAGAAACAGAGTTCAACCCCACTTTCCTTCTTCGATCCTTTTGCAACCTTTCCAACGAAGATGCCCCCAGTCTGGGACACTTAGTGTACTGGGTTCGAGCTTGATCCTTTGAGCTTTGTACGACTGGCTTGGTAGCAATGTCCCCTGTGTATTATGTTTTTCAATACTTAGAAATTTTTTGGATATCAATTGAAATCGTTTGAATAATTTTTGTATTTCAAGGGATAAACCCAAAAATATACTGGAGATAAATCCTTAGTGTTCTGGGGATAAACCCATAAGTATTCTGGGGAAAATCTCAAATTTTCATGCGCTGCAGGCGGGAGTGTATATACTCCAAGACTTAGGAAGGTGAAAACCTTTAAACCTTAGAGAGTATGAAAATACCCTTTCGTGAGAGAGGGTGATCAATCCTCATATACCTTGAGGATCCAGGATATAGCCAATAGTAACGAAATTGTCAGCCACTTTTACTTGAACTGGTCCCGCCACCTTGAACAATCCCTGGATAACTTGCGCTCTAGGCGGGGTGTTTAAACCCAATTCGGGAGAAAGGTGAATACCTTTAAACCCGTGAAGGGATCAGGATCCCTTAAACATGAGAGAGGGGGCCAATTCTCTAATCTTTGGAAGTATCCTGAGTGTGTATCCTGGAGCTATATCCTGAAGCACATACTTCAAAACAACTGTAAACTAAGGTGGGTATTAGCCTGGCTAACACCCCTTCGATGCTTAAGTCAGTATTGGGTTCCATAAAATAAACAATACCAAATATATTAAAAGAGATAGAATTCATACCATCCCGAGTTAGAAATTAAATTCTAAACTCACTTGAAATAGAGCTTTAGGTGTATATCATTCCAGGATCTTGGTAGCATACCCCCTCCATATTCTTGAGTCGGTATGCTCCTTTCCGTGATTCTGATTCAATCTTATAAGGTCCTTCCCACTTTGGAGCTAACTTTCCATCAGCAGGATTAGTTGTATTCTGAAAAGCGTTTCTTAATACCCAATCTCCAACCTGAAACCTTCTAGTCCTTATATTCTTGTTATATGCTTTGGATATCCTCTGTTGATATGCTGCCATCCTTAGCTTTGCTGCATCTCTTGTTTCATCAATAGTATCCAATTCTTGACACAGGGCCTCAGGATTCTGCTCAGGATCCCGAAGATTAGATCTTGATGTAGGTATCACCATTTCTGTTGGGATCACCTCTTCTGCTCCAAATACTAAGGAGAATGGAGTTTGACCAGTCGCACCCTTTACTGTCGTTCTATCAGCCCATAAAACAAAGGGTAATTCTTCTGCCCATCTTCCTTTCTTAGCTCCAAGTCTTTTCTTCAAATTGTTGACAATTATCTTGTTCGAGGATTCTGCTTGCCCATTTGCTTGAGGATGTACCGGTTTGGACGTGATCATTTTAATTCCCCAACTCTTGCAAAAGTCAGCAGTCCTCTTACTTATAAATTGAAAACCATTGTCACAAATTATCTCAACTGGTACTCCAAATCTAGTCAGGATATTCCTTTTAATGAAGGATACTACTTCTTGAACTTTAACCTGAACAAATGCTTCAGCTTCAACCCATTTAGAAAAATAACCAGTCATTACCAGCATGAAGACTTTTCCTCCTGGAGCCTTTGGCAATTTTCCCACTATATCCATTCCCCACTTCATGAATGGCCAAGGGGAAACAATAGGATACAGTGGTTCAGCAGACTGATGTAATATATTACTGTGTCTTTGACATGCATCACATCTTCGAGCATATTCTACAGCATCTTTCCTCATCGTTGGCCAATAGTATCATGTTCTTAATACCTTCGAGAATAACGACCTGCCCCTAGTATGGTTACCACAATCCCCTTCGTGTATATCCTGAAGCACTTCTTTGGTTTCGGGATCCTCCAAGCACCTCAGATATGGTCCTGCAAGATATTTCTTGTACAAAACATTATTTATGATAGTGAATCGTGATACCTTCATTCTAAAGGCCTTAGGATTTTCATCCTTCGGGATGTGTCCTTCCTTGAGATATCTCATGATTGGAGCCGTCCAGGACTTAGGATCCTCCTCGGGATACTCATCATCAGGGTCCTGAATACTTACTACTTCCTTATCCTGAGATTTGAGAAGATCCGTCGCAGGATACAGAATATGTAATATTGGTATTTGGGTTCCCTCCGGTATCCTGACTGATGACCCTAGATTTGCCAAGGCATTAGCTTCAGCATTATCCTCTCTCGGTACCTGTTCAAGTGTAAAAACATTGAAATATCCTGCTAATTTTTTGAGAATTTCGAGATACCCGATCAACTTCTCACATTTAACTGCATAGGTCCCATTAAAATGATTAGTAATTAACAAGGAATCAACAAATACTTGTAAACCCTTGATATTCATGCTCATAGCCAATTCTAATCCTGCAATTAAAGCTTCATATTCTGCTTCATTATTAGTGGCATGAAACTCACACCTAATAGCCTGGGGTAATATGTCCCCCTGTGGCGATTTTAGTAGTATACCCAATCCTACACCTCTCACATTAGATGCACCATCAGTATATAATGTCCAGGATTCTACATTTTCTCCTAGCTGTTGTACTTCTAGATCTACCTCACTTTGAATATCACTACTGAAATTAGCCACAAAGTCAGCTAGAGCCTGAGACTTTATGGCATTTCTAGGTTCATATATTAGATCATAGGCACTTAATTTCACTGACCACTTAGCCATCCTACCTGACATCTCAGGTTTCCTAAGCACATTTTTAACAGGATAGTTAGTTTTAACATGAATCCTATGTGTCTCAAAATAATGTCTAAGTTTTGTTGATGTGATAACTAGGGCTAATATCAATTTCTCTAAATGAGAATATCTAGTTTCAGCATCTAATAAACTTTTACTAACATAATAGACAGGATACTGCTGACCTTCATGATCCTTTACAAGGACAACACTTACTGCATTCCCTGATACCGCAAGATACAGGGATAATGATTCACCATCCTCAGGCTTCATCAATAGAGGTGCGGTTGAAAGATACTGCTTCAGATCCTGCAAGGCTGCTTCACGCTTCTCCCCCCATTCGAATTTCTTATTCTTCTTCATGATATCATAAAATTCCTTGCATTTTTCCGAGGATCTTGAGATAAATCTGTTTAATGCTGCTACTCGTCCTATTAATCTTTGTACATCATTCATATTTGATGGTGACTTGATGTCCAAGATAGCTTTAATCTGCTCCGGGCTTGCTTCTATCCCCCCTTTGGTCACCATGTATCCTAGAAACTTTCCTGCTCCCACTCCAAAATGGCATTTGGCATGATTTAGCTTCATATTGTATAGGTCCATGATATCGAATGCTCCCTTAATATCCTGGAGGTGATCCTTAGCCTTTTTAGATTTTACTACCATGTCGTCGATGTACACCTCCATGGTGTCCCCCAGCTTTTCTTTAAACATCATGTTCACCAATCTTTGGTACATTACACCTGCATTTTTTAAACCAAAAGGCATAGCAGTATAACAATAAATACCTGTCGGTGTCATGAAAGCGGTATCCTCCTGATCCGAGGGTTCCATTTGGATCTGTTGGAATCCTGAGGAGGCATCCATGAAGGTTAACATCTCGTGGCCAGCAGTAGCATCCACCATTGAATCAATATGAGGTAGAGGAAATGGGTCCTTGGGACAAGCTCTGTTCAAGTCTGTGTGTAGGTCCCTCGGAGGTTGAGGTTTAACCTATTCCTTGTTATGTCTAACACACTAGTGAGTGCGGAATCCAAGCTAGCATGCAAACCGAGATAGAACAAGCACAAAGATAAGCACAACACACAATATTCAACGATTAACACCACTTGTATTAATGCGTATGAAAGGTTCGGTTACAGCACAATGTTTACAGATGTATTCTATAAACTCTCTAACTTTCGTGTGTGTTCTCTCTTCTGTGTCTAACTTTTTGTCTAACTAAGAAGTGAACACATGCATGGGAATATATACCCGAACACACCAGGTCTGGTCGAAGGATCAGATAGATGATCGAAGGATCATCTATCGACCATAAGCTCATCGAAGGATCAACATGTACTTCGAAGGATGAGATCTTTCGAGGTCTATCCATCGAAGGTTTATCTTTCGAGTTCATCGAAGGATCTGAACAATCCTTCGATGACACATCTTTCGACCCAGACATCTTTCAAACAATGTTCAAACTGTTTGACCAAGTCAAACCGGAGGATGGTTGACCTGGTCAAACTTACAGGACTAAACAAAGACATCGTTTTGTATCAAGACTAAATACAGACAAAGTACAGACACAAGTGCACCAACAAACTCCCCCTTGGCTGTAGCTTTGTCTGGATGTAGCTTTGTCTCGATCTTTGTCTCGATCTTCGTGACTTCAAGTCTTTGACGTCCTTTCAAGTCTTCAATGTCGGAGAATCTTTAAAGTCTTCACGTCTTGAAAGCAGAAAGTGTACCAACAAACTCCCCGTTTCATGTAGGAAGTGTGTTGACAAACTCCCCCTTAACATAAGCTCCCCCTTGAGTTATGCTCGTGAAATACTTGTTCTTTATGAATTGAGATCCTTGTGGTGTTGATGATGGTCAGCGGCTACTCGATCATCTTCATCACTTGAGTGCCTTCACGTCGTGTCTTCATTCCGAAGCTTGTCATCGACCCTGTTCTCCTTGCCTTTAGAATCTGCACATGCAAGAAATCTAAACGCGTAATGAGAACAACTGCCTGGAATATTATAAGCAAGCGACACACATGTGACCATGGTTCAAACAAACACCGTCCGACAGTTTGAAAGTTTAGAAAATTTGTCAATTTTAGTCTTTAACTTTCAAAACTTGCAAATTTCGACCGTTTATGAAGATTTAGTCGTTTCGGTTTTCGTTCAGGTTTCAGGTAACGAAGACTCGAGATCCAACATCGTACGATCGAAAATAAAATAGAAATAAAATCTTTTTGGCTTTTAGAAAGTTTATATTAAAACACACCTAAAATCTTTTTGGAATTTTTGAATATGTCAAATGTAAAGACAGAAAGCAGTAAATAAATATATACAAAGATGCAGAAACTGAAAGCATTAAATAAATATTTACAGACATTCTTTTTGCGAGTTTCGAGGGTAAGAGAATCATATCAGTGTACGGTCATGCCAAAACGCTCTTGTTGTTCAATTAGTTAACATTAAGATAAGCATCCTATAACAATTATCGGTATTGTTGTCCACTTAAGCTCAACTTATCATTTGTAATCATGGCGAGGGGATACGTTAAGGTATGATTTATACTTACCGACCGGTGTTCATCCACATCACGACACATTCCCGTATCAAGGTATGCACGAGGGTTCATCTTACCGGTGAGTATACCGATTATCATCTGTTTGACCGTATATGATGTGAGATTCTCACTTATTTGATTGAAAACAAGCCCTATGTGATATAATCACTTATTGATGAGGAACTTGATTTTCGATGCATGAGGGCACAGGAGCAAGTCCGTGAACAGGTCAGTACTTTCGTACAGCAGAGAGACGAACTTGACTCCCGGAAAGAATTTGTGATATTTTATCACTTATTTTGAAGGACACGTGATTGTTGATCACTTATTGAGGTCGAATGCAATATGTACACGTATGTATAGTATCATGGAAGATCTAGACTTGCGTCCCCGTTATTTTTCGGTAAAAGATACAACCATGATACCCAGATGATAAGCAGCATAAAGACCGAATATCTCAGAAACTCGGCAATCTCTCAAACGAAATTTCGGTACTAAGACCATATGCCAATGAATGGTTCCCACCTGGTCTTCAGTCGATTTAAGTTTATATCACCCTGCACACTTTAAAATGATTGTGAGCCTACCGATACATCTTATATAGAGCTGCTTATCGATTTTCATTTAAGGTTTAAAGAGGTTTGGACAGACCACTGATGTACTATCATTTTCTCTTTTGCTCGCCAGGAAACTCATTTTTGATTTTCTATTGTTTTTGTGATTTTGAAATTTTTCGATGTTTTTGGATTTTCAAATTTTGGATTTACTCCCCCTAAAATCAATAAACTAAGACAAATTTAAAACACAAAGATATTTACAAAAATGATTTTCCGATGTTGGTTTTACTCTTGCTTGACCTTAATGCCGTTTACCAATAATAAATAGTCAAATCTTGATTTGTCAAATGCTTTGGTAAAAAGGTCGGCACGTTGGTCATCGGTGTGGACGTAAGCAACATCGATTAGCCTTTTCTCAAAGCAATCACGTATGAAGTGATACTTAATTTCGATGTGCTTAGTCTTTGAATGCTGCACAGGATTTCTAGTGATCTGTAAGGCAGCAGAATTATCAACGTAAATAGGAGTAGTTAGGAATTCAAAACCGTAGTCGCGCATTTGTTGTTGGATCCACAGGACTTGGGAGCAACAACTTGAGGCAGCAATGTATTCAGCTTCGCATGTTGATGTAGCGACACACGTCTGCTTCTTGCACTGCCATGTGACTAGGCGATTTCCCAAAAACTGACATCCAGCCGTTGTGGATTTGCCATCGATTTTGCATCCGCCAAAATCAGAATCACTGAATGCGATCAAGTCAAAGTTATTATCCCTAGGGTACCACAGACCGGTGTCAGGGTAACCCTTCAAATAACGAAAAATCCTTTTTACAGCTGCAAGATGTGAGGACTTCGGGTTGACTTGATATCTGGCAAGCAGGCACGTTGGGTACATTATATCTGGTCTTGATGCTGTGAGGTACATAAGAGATCCGATCATCGCGCGGTAGTATGAGGGGCTAACAGCTTCACCCTTCAAGTCTGGAGTAATTCCGTGATTTTGCGGAAATGGGGTACCGATGGGCGTTGCATCTGACATCTGGAACCGGCTCAAGATGTCACCAACATATTTAGTCTGATGGATGAATATTCCAGACTCAGTTTGTTGCACTTGTAGGCCCAAAAAGAAGGTCATTTCCCCCATAGCACTCATCTCGAATTTATCCTGCATGATGCGCTCGAAATTCCTACACAAAACATCATTAGTAGAACCAAATATAATATCATCAACATATACCTGTACCAGTAGAAGATCTCCATCTTGTTCTTTGATGAAAAGAGTACAATCGATAAGACCTCCGCGAAATCCATTCTCCAGCAGATAATTAGATAAGGTTGCATACCAAGCTCGCGGTGCTTGATGTAGACCATATAGAGCTTTGTTGAGCAACCAAACCCGATCGGGATGGATAGGATCTTCAAACCCAGGAGGCTGTTCGACGTACACCTCTTCTTCCACCACACCATGTAAGAATGCACTTTTCACGTCCATCAGGTATACCTTGTGTAACAACCCGCACTTTTGTGCGTTGTTACTACTCGTTATACTCGTTACGCCTAGCACCGGAGATTCGGATCATAATGTAACTATATCGTATATACAATCGATAATCGAAGGATAATCGTATATTTTCGAAATACAATATTATTATACTACACCATTATCACACTAACACTCACGGAGGCAATGAGTGAGGACCTATTCTACCCTCCTCAGTGGCCGTGAGGTGTCGAACGTAAACAATTAACGCTAACAAGAACTCTCGGGTGAGTGCCGCAGCTCCAGTCGTCATGACGATGATGACAATACGAGTAAGCGGTACCCCGTCAGTCTTTGTGGCACTACACGAAATAACGTTCACGATGACATCAAGAAAGGACCTATACTACCCTCATTGATGGCCGTGAAACGTCGCTAATAATCGCATACTCGAATCGAAACCGTTTGTTAACTATCGAAACTTTGAATTATGGATACGTAAATACGACCCCTAGTGATATACATATATAATAATAACAATATAATAATAATATAAAATTTCTATGAAAAACGCGCACTTCGAGAACTATCAAAACGATCAAAAACAGAGAAGTCCAACGCGTCGGGATAGCTATCCGGACGGATGGACCATCCGGACGGATGGCCATCCGCACGCATGGGCCATCCGCACGGATGGGCTATCCGGGCCAGACTTCCTTCCTCTCCTCTGTTGCCTATAAATACTAAGTCACATCACTTAAACAGTGATGTGACAACTCCTATTCAACCAAACACGCTCCAAGACCCTTTTCTCTCGATTTTCCTCGCGATTCCGGTAAGATTTCAACCTAAAACTTGTACTTCTACAATCTACACTCGATTCTACATCATTCTGTCTTTCGAAACTCAAATTCCAACCGTGAAATCTGTGGATTTGAGGCGTTTTGAGGTGATGTCACCAAGAGTTCTTATGAACTTCAAGTTGGGGTCCCATTTCACTATAAACGACTCAGATCCGGGTGATTTCCACATGTTTTAATGACAAATCTCACCTAAATATGTGCAATTTCGAGTTAACCATGAAGGACCATCACGAACGGCCAGTTCTGATGGAACGGGGTGATTCCCGGCCGTTAGAATGAGTCGGAATTGACGGAACTTCAAGTGTTAGTGCGAAATTACACTACCCTAGTAAGAACGAACGTATTCCTCCCGTTAAACACTCGAAAACAGTGTTCAGAGTGCGAAACAGACATGTCAGTCCGCACGGATGACATGTCAGCCCGCACGGATGACATGTCAGCCCGCACGGATGACATCTCAGCCCGCACGGATGACATGTCAATCCGCGCGCACACTCATCCGCACGCACAACGATGTCACCCGCACGCACCACTCACCCACACGCACGCTCATCCGCACGCATCACATCCATCCGCACGTACCACCATATCAACCGCACGGACAACCTGTTATCCGCACGGACAACTTGTCATCCGGACGGATGACTTGTCATCCGGACGGATAACATATCAATCCGCATGGATGAGGACCATTCAACCTAATGAGTAACTTTTCAAGGCAATCTTGCTTAACCGTACATCGTTTGCTCTATTTCTTCAAGGATCAGTACCGACATACTCGCAACCGACTCGAACAAGTTGTATTTCCGCTAAATACGCACTGTGAGTATACTTGACCCCTTTTTAATCGAACTTTGGGTGTAACATACGTTTCTATCAAATCAAACTCATCAAACGAACTATTCAATCAATCGAATTATCACTTGCGAATAACTGTCATGCATAGATATACGTGATGCTAGTTGCATATGTGCTAGGGCTTATACTCGCGACGTCCCACCACGACTAGTATAGTACTATTGCGCCCGACGGGGTCTAGTTATGCCATCGTACATTCGAGCATCGAGGACTTAGTTGGTAGTATCAGTTTTGTGAGTATATATGTCGTGTATTACGTTTATGCATGTGGACATTCGCAGCACTTTCAATCTATTATGCTATACTTATCAAACCTGTATACTCGCCAATACTTTTGTATTGACAAATATTTTAACGTATGTTGCAGGTTAGATCGCAAACTTTATAAATCAAGCTAGGAAGTCTAGAAACTCAACAAAAATCTAGATTGTCGGATTGTATTGTTCGAGAGGGCAAGAAATCTGTGATAACTTACGTGATTGTATGATTTGTTAGTATGGGATAACGAATGTATTAAATATTATCGCAATATAGTTGTTATGGATTCTCTTGAGCAATCTGATTCGCCTAGTGCCGCGCCCCGATGATTCCGCCATCGGTTGGGGTGTGACAGATTGGTATCAGAGCCATAACTATAGGGAATTAGGTCAGACTCGACCTAGTCCGGGTCGACGTCTTAGAAATTGACCTAGTCTATAGTCTAAGTACCAACAGGCCGACTCATACAAACCCGGTGGGGTTTGTACTGGGCTTACTCGATACTCTCGATCGAAATTGCTAAAAGATACAACTTTGTGTGAACCCCGCATACTACAACTTCACACGAAGAAGCCTTTCCTAAGGCTGAAATACTACTTAGCCTTTCCTAAGGCCGACACAGTACACACGTTTTCGAAAATATTCGCATAACGAAACCGAGCGATCCAGTCAAGATCAGGTGTGAAAACCAAGAACTCTCGATAGGATTGCTCACTCAGCGCATTTTTCTAGCACGAGAACCTTTCATAGAGTTAGGAGTGACATCCACATCTCGACAAAAGTCGCCATTTCGAAATCTAGTGGAACTCACGAATTTATTCGAAGGGCATAACCACAATTAGGAACGAAACTGTTAAGACAGGGGTGAAACCCGTACCTTAATAAGACATTCCACTCTCTAAATTGGTTTTCAAAAGCTCTCACCAAGGACTCGACTATCATGATAACTCGAGTCACGTGCTGGCTAGGAAGACGAATGCCATGAGCTGCATCCCAGTGGAAGCATGAAATCTTCTAGGTCAATGCGCATGCTCGAAATTGCTAAAATATAGTTGGGTTACCTTGGGTAGTCGACGCCTAAACAACCAAGGCATTCCGAATGTTTTACTAAACCTACGATTCGCTGATTTTACGCTTTAACAAACGTAATTACGCTCTATGTGTTATCGATTTCTCGATTTAACGATTTTCACTCCCTACTTTATAAACACACAACTCGCACAGCCATCGCAATCTAAAATGAAATCCGAATGTCCGCAACAAAACTAATGCATAATCTATCGCATTCGCCGCGACCTCGCTTATCTTAAATCGACCTGTATGTGCATGATTACAAAATTACATCTATATATAAATATATATATACGTATAAACAAACAAGTCATTGTGTGAGAACTTAGGAATTTCGTGTCTCCTATGTGGCTCCTATGTGATTCGTATTACTATACTATCGCACCAAGTTTTGAACGTGCTCAATCGCAACGCAAAACTCAAAAATCATTATGATCGAGTCTCACTCCAAGTCTCTTCCTGTCTAGATGCCTTCCAACAACTCTACCTCGAGACGAGTAGATAAGAGGAAAGCCAAATGAAGCGCCGAGTAGAGGATTGCTTCACTTGTGATTAAGGAAGTGAGTAAGCTTAGTTCTCAAATTGCCGCTCGAGTGCACTTTCTCAGCCACTCTCGAGCTTCGGAAGACGTTAAGACAGGAGAGCCACAATCTACTTTTCTCTACAAGCACTTCAAAGCCTGTGACCCGATGGAGTTCACGGGTGAAGGAGGTGCGACTCAACTACTCCAGTGGTTCGATTCTATCGAGGTTACCCTTCGTCAAAGCGGGTGTCCCGATAGTCTCCGAACTACTTGCGCCACCGGAGTATTTCAATCGCGAGCACTCGACTGGTGGACCGCCGAACGTAACAAACGTGGGATCTCCGCAGCTTACGCTCTCTCGTGGAATGAGCTGAAAGAGCTCATGGAGAAAGAGTACTGTCCTCCTCACGAGATTCAGAAGCTGGAAAACGAATTTTGGGAAATCAAGCAAACCGAAGGTGACAATGCTGGCTACACCGCAAGGTTCAAACAGCTTAGCATAATCTGCCCAAGTCAAGTCAACACTCCGGGGAAGGCCATCGCGAAGTACATTCGTGGCTTGCCTGAGTGTGTGGGTGATTTTGTCGAAGCTGCAAGACCTTCTACCATCGAAGAAACATACCGCTTAGCCGCAGAAATCAACAACAAACGACTCACGGAAGGATTATTCTCAAAGAATCCTGTCAAGCAAGCTCATCAAGCAATCGCCAGTAATCCTTCAGGCGAACATGTTGACGAACCTTCTGACAAATCTACTGGCGATTCTTCTAATGAATCAGCAAACGATTCTTCTGACGGATCTGCTAACGATTCCTCGGACGAATCTGCTGCCAATTCTTCTGACAAATCTGCCGACGGATCTTCCGACAAATCAGACAAAGACTCCGCAAGCGAGTCTTCAGACAAATCCTCGAACGACGACACCTCTTCGCAAGACACCGACAAACCCAGCCGCAAGCGAAAGACTTCAAGCCCGAGCTCATCAACAACCGAACTGCTACAACCGGAACCTCTTCGAACAGTTCCGATGTTTCAAAAACGAGCCTACACTGGAGCTCATCCTCAGTGTTACTCGTGTACCTATCATCATCCAGTTGGGGCTGACTGTCGCTATTGCAATAACTGCAACCGTTACGGTCACTTTACCCGCAACTGTCGCATCGAACCGTGAACTGAGTATAACAGCAACAGCTCCAGCAAAAGTCTTCAGCATCAAGTACCTAGCAAGCGTAGGATAAAGTTGTAATGATAAGATTCTCGACGTTAATTTCTAAGTTTTGAACCTACTCTCTTATTCAAAGTTACCACTATATGTAGCATTAACTCTCGTTCTCGTACTCTCTTCCACTCCCTAATCGTCGCACTTAGACTAGATTCACACCCATACTGTATACTATATACTATATCACGAAATACTGTGTTTTACCCTCACTACACTCTTAGAACGAGGTACGATAAACGTGCAAGGAACGAATAATCGCGGGTGCACACGGGATTATTTGGGTCAGTGCACGGTGATCGTAGTAAATTCTAAAGGTGCCATAGCGTTTTGACAAAAGGTGACACCAAAACACGGGATGAAAGTAGTAGGGGTCGGGCAAGTTGTGCCTTATCATACTACCGAAGTTCCGTGAAGAAAGTGTCACGTGGAGTTGAACGTTATTAGACCTATATATTATTGTGATTATTTTCGACACACTACACTCAATCGCAAGGCGTAACAACTGAAATTGCATCATCACAGGACTGGTCGTAAGTCTGTTGCAACGAATCTCAATCAAGCAAATAAACGCTCACGGTATTGTTGGGTGAGGACCTATTCTACCCTCCTCGATAGCCGTGATGCGTCGCAACGAAACGTTGAGCTTATTCGAAACAGGAATCGAACTCGACAATTTCCAATCGCTTATCATGTGTATCTCGAAATCTCTGTCGCATAATATGAGAACTATATCGCTTGTTGTGTATCAACCTATCGCTATACCGTTAGCTGTGATATTCGTGTTAAGTTAGCACGCGTGACCTCGCTTCACGAGATGAAACTCATATGACTAAAGCAGGGCATTTTAGTCATATCAGCGACCTTTCGTGGAAAAAAGGCCATGTGGGGTCTAATGTTAGTCAAACTCTGTGGTGTTAATCAATCGAACCGAACCGCGTAGCTCGAATCGCATACCTTCATCGCTTGCACGCAACAACTGCCGCTTATCGTCATCCGATTATCATCACCATCGTTACTAGTGTTATGTTTGTATCATTCGTTTAATCACCTAATCGCTTATCGCTTATCATCTATAGTCTACCGCTTATTCGCGTACCGCTTATCTTTCGCTGGGTGTTCATTGCAGTCTGTATGGTATTAAGTACACATGACACCGCTTCACGAGGCAAGGCTAACCTGGTTAAGCATGGTGTTTCGCCATGTTAGCAAACCCCCGTGGAAACGTGCCATGTGGGTATAATGTGGAATCTAATCGAAAACGCGCTATTCGCTTCTCGCTTATCAACTCACTGGATTAATCTATTTGATCCTACCCTATGCTCGGTCCGACCTTCTATCGATTGGACCAAGTAAACGCAATTCTATCTGAGTCATATCGGCACACCTGACACTGCCCCACGAAACGGAAATAATATGGGCAAAGCATGGTGGATACGCCGCTGGTACTTCCTATATATAAGAGTTTTAAACATATTAACGAACTTCCGTGGGAAGGTGTCAAGTGGGCTTGATGCTAAATCATTCTTTTCAAAGGGTTAAAACTGATTTTTATAAAACTTTTATTAAAACCATGGAACAAGTGAAATTCCTCACCATGTGGAAGTAACATCGAAACAGCTTAACTCCATATTCAAAGGGAGCTTCATGAGTTCAATTTTTCCTTAAAACCTTTTTCCAGATAAAAAAAACAAGACTTTCAAAGGAGACCTATATCATAGGAGAGTTTTCATAACCCTTGTTTTCATTTTCGAATTCCTTAAAATGTTAGAAACTTAAACTTCCTTGCAACATCGGTTAACATCGATTCTGTTGACCGCACGTTAAAAGGAAAAATTTTCAAAAGATTATTCATCCTAAAATCCTTTTTAATACCTAAAACGAACGCTTCTTGTAACGTTGGTTAACGATCGACTCAGTTAACTCTACGTCACGAGAAACCTTTCAAATTACAATCGCATCGAACTAACGAATTCTACACAAGACAAGGTACTTTGGAATGCCAACTCGCGGGATTAATACTTTCGTCCTTACGTTGCCTTCTCGCTATCGCAGTCAATCTCTCTTATTCGAAACGTTCTCGCTGTCAACCTACGGTCAAATCCCTCGCTGTATCGCTACTTATACAAGATCAACTCGTAGAAGTCTACCTATTGGATTAATTTCGGGATGAAATTTCCTAAAGTAGGGGAGACTGTAACAACCCGCACTTTTGTGCGTTGTTACTACTCGTTATACTCGTTACGCCTAGCACCGGAGATTCGGATCATAATGTAACTATATCGTATATACAATCGATAATCGAAGGATAATCGTATATTTTCGAAATACAATATTATTATACTACACCATTATCACACTAACACTCACGGAGGCAATGAGTGAGGACCTATTCTACCCTCCTCAGTGGCCGTGAGGTGTCGAACGTAAACAATTAACGCTAACAAGAACTCTCGGGTGAGTGCCGCAGCTCCAGTCGTCATGACGATGATGACAATACGAGTAAGCGGTACCCCGTCAGTCTTTGTGGCACTACACGAAATAACGTTCACGATGACATCAAGAAAGGACCTATACTACCCTCATTGATGGCCGTGAAACGTCGCTAATAATCGCATACTCGAATCGAAACCGTTTGTTAACTATCGAAACTTTGAATTATGGATACGTAAATACGACCCCTAGTGATATACATATATAATAATAACAATATAATAATAATATAAAATTTCTATGAAAAACGCGCACTTCGAGAACTATCAAAACGATCAAAAACAGAGAAGTCCAACGCGTCGGGATAGCTATCCGGACGGATGGACCATCCGGACGGATGGGCATGCGCACGGATGGCCATCCGCACGCATGGGCCATCCGCACGGATGGGCTATCCGGGCCAGACTTCCTTTCTCTCCTCTGTTGCCTATAAATACTAAGTCACATCACTTAAAAAGTGATGTGACAGCTCCTATTCAACCAAACACGCTCCAAGACCCTTTTCTCTCGATTTTCCTCGCGATTCCGGTAAGATTTCAACCTAAAACTTGTACTTCTACAATCTACACTCGATTCTACATCATTCTGTCTTTCGAAACTCAAATTCCAACCGTGAAATCTGCGGATTTGAGGCGTTTTGAGGTGATGTCACCAAGAGTTCTTATGAACTTCAAGTTGGGGTCTCATTTCACTATAAACGACTCAGATCCGGGTGATTTCCACATGTTTTAATGACAAATCTCACCTAAATATGTGCAATTTCGAGTTAACCATGAAGGACCATCACGAACGGCCAGTTCTGATGGAACGGGGTGATTCCCGGCCGTTAGAATGAGTCGGAATTGACGGAACTTCAAGTGTTAGTGCGAAATTACACTACCCTAGTAAGAACGAACGTATTCCTCCCGTTAAACACTCGAAAACAGTGTTCAGAGTGCGAAACAGACATGTCAGTCCGCACGGATGACATGTCAGCCCGCACGGATGACATGTCAGCCCGCACGGATGACATGTCAGCCCGCACGGATGACATCTCAGCCCGCACGGATGACATGTCAGCCCGCACGGATGACATGTCAGCCCGCACGGATGACATGTCAATCCGCGCGCACACTCATCCGCACGCACAACGATGTCACCCGCACGCACCACTCACCCACACGCACGCTCATCCGCACGCATCACATCCATCCGCACGTACCACCATATCAACCGCACGGACACCCTGTTATCCGCACGGACAACTTGTCATCCGGACGGATGACTTGTCATCCGGACGGATAACATATCAATCCGCACGGATGAGGACCATTCAACCTAATGAGTAACTTTTCAAGGCAATCTTGCTTAACCGTACATCGTTTGCTCTATTTCTTCAAGGATCAGTACCGACATACTCGCAACCGACTCGAACAAGTTGTATTTCCGCTAAATACGCACTGTGAGTATACTTGACCCTTTTTTAATCGAACTTTGGGTGTAACATACGTTTCTATCAAATCAAACTCATCAAACGAACTATTCAATCAATCGAATTATCACTTGCGAATAACTGTCATGCATAGATATACGTGATGCTAGTTGCATATGTGCTAGGGCTTATACTCGCGACGTCCCACCACGACTTGTATAGTACTATTGCGCCCGACGGGATCTAGTTATGCCATCGTACATTCGAGCATCGAGGACTTAGTTGGTAGTATCAGTTTTGTGAGTATATATGTCGTGTATTACGTTTATGCATGTGGACATTCGCAGCACTTTCAATCTATTATGCTATACTTATCAAACCTGTATACTCGCCAATACTTTTGTATTGACAAATATTTTAACGTATGTTGCAGGTTAGATCGCAAACTTTATAAATCAAGCTAGGAAGTCTAGAAACTCAACAAAAATCTAGATTGTCCGATTGTATTGTTCGAGAGGGCAAGAAATCTGTGATAACTTACGTGATTGTATGATTTGTTAGTATGGGATAACGAATGTATTAAATATTATCGCAATATAGTTGTTATGGATTCTCTTGAGCAATCTGATTCGCCTAGTGCCGCGCCCCGATGATTCCGCCATCGGTTGGGGTGTGACACCTTGAAACCTTTGAATGAGGCATAAGCCAGAAAGATCCGAATAGCTTCTAGACGTGCAACAGGTGCATAGACTTCGTTGTAGTCGATCCCTTCTATCTGACGAAAACCTTGAACGACTAGCCTTGCTTTGTTTCAAATAACGATTCCACGGTCGTCCTTTTTGCATTTAAACACCCAACGGGTACCAATCTTCTTGTAACCAGCAGGTTTCTCTACGAGTTTCCAGACACCAAGCTTCTGGAATTGCTGCAGTTCTTCCTGCATCGCTTCAACCCAAGAGCTATCTTTTAAAGCATCTTTCCAAGTTCTTGGCTCTTCCTGTGAAACATAACACGCGAAGGACCAATCATTTTGTTGACCAGATTCTCTGATAGCTGTATACAAGCCTGCATTGTTGTTGTTCCGCAACATGTTTCTTGTTTGAACACCACTTTGTACATTTCCAATGATGTTTTGTTGAGGATGGGTATTGTGAATCCTTGTTTCTGGATTATCTTGAACTGGAATATTTATACCCAGATTGTTGAGATTGAGATCAACAACCAATTCAATGCCCGGAATTGGCGAAGAGGATGATGCAGTAGCTTCAGCTGTTCTAGGGACATCCACTGGAGGTGTACCTTCTGAAGTACCATGTACTGCAGTTGTTGGAACTTCTTGATCTGCATCGAGAAATTCATCATCCTCTGAAGATTCGTTCAATTCGGTAGCATCGTGAAAATCCTCATTGTCGAGAGCATTATTGTTCACTGAAGAAGGTTCTTGATTAACAATAATTGGACGAACCAACGGTGAATCTGTTGCATTGTCACTCTCGAAAAACATCCTTGCTGCAGCATTTTCTTCAACTGCTTCAACATTGATCGAATTGAAAAAGTCATCGTACTCAAACATCCAAGGCTGACCAGGATTTCTGACTGGTAAAGTGTGCCTTTGTACTCTGACTTCAGACCATTCCTCGACCCTTTTAGTCTCTAGATTCCAGACTCTTAAGTTCGGGGTGGAATACCCAAGAAAGTATCCATCAATGGCTCTTGCCCCAAACTTTCCATTAGGATCGATTATTGTGCACGGAGCTCCAAACGGTTCAAGATACGACAAGTCTGGTTTCCGTTTGTTAATAAGCTCAAAGCAGGTCTTGTTGTGCCTTTTGACTGTGAGGACTCGGTTCAACGTGTAACATGCAGAGGACACAGCTTCAGTCCAGAAGGGAATCGGTAACTGTGACTCTACCAACATTGTCCTAGCAGTCTCGATCAATGTGCGGTTCTTACGTTCAGCGACGCCATTCTGTTGGGGAGTATAAGCTGCACTAAATTCGTGAAGAATACCTTTTGAAGTGCAAAACTCCGCCATGGCATGATTTTTGAATTCAGTACCATTGTCGCTACGTATCCGCCTAACCTTCAAGTTGTAAAGATTCTCAATCTGAATGATCAAGTTTTTGATAATACCGAAGGTTTCGCTCTTATGTGCCATGAATGCCACCCAAGAAAATCTTGAATAATCATCAGTTATCACGAGGCAGTATTGATCATTCCTAATGCTTTTGTGCTTGACAGGACCGAACAAATCCATGTGCAAACGTTCAAGAGGAACAGCCACCGTGTTGATCTTCTTCGTAGGATGTCGCTTCTTTGTTTGTTTTCCTTTCTGGCACGAGACACAGACGTCTTGAAGATGAAAGTTTTTAAGAGGAACACCATTCACTAATTCATTTGACACCAAATGATTCATTTTGCGTAAGTGAATGTGACCCATTCGTCTATGCCAAGAGATTGTGTCTTTTTCTGTGGCTTTGGAAACGAAACAAGTTGCTTGTGCAGACGTAGTAATAGCTTGGCTCATATCAAGAACATACAAATCATTTATCCTTGGAGCCGATAAGAGAATCCATTCTTTGGGAAATTTGAAGCCGGGTTTCAGCACATAACATCCATTTGCATCGAAGTGTACTGAGAACTGCTTATCACAAATTTGAGAAACACTAAGAAGATTGTGATCAAGTTGTTGTACGAAGTTGATCTTATCAAAGCTAACAACCCCGTTGGAAATCATTCCTTCAACCGTAATATATCCGCCTTTATCTCCAGCAAAAGCAACATAACCTCCTCTAATAGATTTGACGTCGTAGAGAAGCTTCATGTCGCCTGTCATGTGCCTGGATGCCCCACTATCAACAATCCAATAACTACTGATAGTTCCTCCTGGAACACCCTGCACATGAACTCACATAATTAGTTGGAGATGGGGACCCAAGCCATTGTGGTCTTGGGTCTTCCATTTTCATCAACAACAATAACTTCTATTCTTTGATGATTTGAAAATTGTGATGGTCCCCCTGATTCAATAACAGATTTTGGTTTCCAGGTCTGTTGAGTTTTACCAGTTTGATTGTTTGAAAATTTAACTTCATGATTGTTTGAAGTTTTTGAAAACTTTGAATTTTCTGGTTTAACTGGAACAGATTGTTTTTGAACCACATCAGTTTTAAGTGCCTTTTCAATCACTTTGACTTGTTGGCGTTTCTGTTTCTTTTCCCTTTCTTTTACAAGTCGGGGATCTTGTTTTACAGAAACAGATCGCTTTTGGTGATTGTGTTCACGGGGATCATCATCCTTTCCTTTCAACTTATGAAGATACGGGAAATTTCAAATGATATGCCCAATTGTACCACATTCAAAACATGATCTTCGTTCAACAAACCCCGAAGTATCATGTGGTCGTCTGGCCGATGATGAACTTTGTGATCCCGAGGTACTAGGTTTTGAACTATTTGGTTCATTTCTTTTCATCACAGTTGCCTTTTTGACAAAATCTAAGTTAGATTGATTTTCAAATGTTGCAATTTTGTCCGTTCCCTTGGATTTCACAAAGTTCACATTCTTTTTCTTCTTCTGATTCGGCTTCCTTTGACCTTGAGTCGGTGCTTTTCCTTTTGGTTTGGTGTGATTTTGCTGTTTTTGCACTGTTGGTAATTTCTGATTTCCATATTGTTTTCTAACTTCAGCCTTTGGGATAGGAGGGCACTGTGTTACTGTAACACGTGATCCTGTCTTTCCCTAAAACTTACTTGTTGAATTTTCAAAGACTTTACTGATTAATGATTGATTAACATTCTTAATAGGAAAATCTTTGTCAGAATAAATTTTATTATCACCAACAAGAGTGTACAGCAAATCCACACTCTCCGACTCTGTTGCAAACGTGGACTCGGTTGCAGCAGTCTTAGCGAGCTTTGCTGGAGGATCACATAGAATATGATTCTCAAGAGGTATGTCCTCTTCTTTGATTACCGCATCAGACTTTGCTGAATTAGTATCATCAGATTCGTCATCAGAAGAATCAGCATCCTCAATCACAACTGGAGGATCCTGATTCTGTTCAGCAGTTACAAATGTATCTGCTGACGCATCTGAATCTGATGATACTTCCTTCTTGTATCCGAGTCCTGCAAATTCCTTAACATCTAGAGGAACAGATGGTTCAAAGAAAACTCTATCTTCCTCATCCGGCATGGCATCATAATTATGTCTCACAGGTGGTGGACATTTCTTGTAACCTATGCATGTGACATCCCGTTTCTCTTTCTGAACGTCAATGATGTGATCCAACACATAGCTAGAGCTCAAATAACTGTCTAGCTTAAGCTGGATCGCCTCACTTTCAGTTTTGACACAAGCCATTTCCTTTTGCATTACTTCCAGACGAGTTATATACAAATTAATATCAGTTTGTTTTCTGGAAACCATTTTAGTTAACTCGGTTTTATCTTTCTTTAACTTTTCAATTACCGACTTAAACTCTTTTTCATGGTTTTCATAGAACATGTTGGCTTCAGTGCACTTCGAAAGATCAACGGTCAATTTCTGATTGTGAATGAATGTCACATCATATTTCTCTTGCAAAGCCTTGTGTTTGCTAAATTCCCCCTTGTCCGTTGCTGTCGAATGCTGAAAATGCAACTGCAATCGATCTTCAGTCAAGTATTCATCTTCTCTGTGTTAACAAATTCCCCCTTGACCGATGATCCAGGTAAGTAGTATCTTGATGCTCCTTGTATAATATTTCCCCCTTAAAGTACGCGTATCCGTGTTGGGTGTTGTGCAATTTCCTCAATTGACCGATCTTCCGCTGATCTTCCAATACTCCAACCGGCATTTGATAAGGGTTCCAATCTTTAAGAACTGCATCAAGTCTTGATCTTGTCATAAGAACTCTATTTCATACAAGCATACTACATTGATAGAGATTTCTGGTGAACTGTCTTCTGTAAACCGTCTTTGTGGAATCGACCAAGTAATGCACTTTAATCTTCAGCATCAACACTCAGGAAAGTCAGCTAGACCAAGTGTATCCCTTGCAAGCTCAACCAGCATGCTTAGTTGAACTACATCCAGATCTCATTGTCTCGCCTTTGTGAAGTTGACCACGTAATGCACTACGGATCTTCAGCATCAGTACTTAGGAAGTCAGCTAGACCAAGTACATCGTTTGCAAACTCAACGAATTGAGTTACCCCCAGATCCCTGTAAAATCCCAAAGAAACATCAAACCCAAAACCGAATCCTGCAGGTCTTCAGCCTTGAACTATCAGCTTTCATTAAGATTCCCCAGGTCTTCAGTGAACAGCGCTTTTGTAACTACTGTAGACTTTAGAAACCTGTATTTTTCCGTGCAAAACCCTTCACGCTGGCTGGAGAATTAATTAAAATCCTCAAATATGTGTCTGTGCAAAACATTCCACGCCGAACCGTTTGTATCACCAGAAAATCACAAACTCTACCACCTGTGATTGCGTTTAGAAATTTACCGAAGAAATTCAACATTTGAAAATTTTTATCCCCCCATTTCTTTGGTAAAATCTCTAAACCTTAACAGATTCTCTCCACTTCAAAGAAACTGTCGACAAATGTTCACCAATTCCCTCCACTAAGCGGAACTGTCGTCAATCTTTATTGAATGTTCTCGGTTCCGAAAAATCACGAAAACGACTTTCTTCTTTGCATATTCTAGTTGAATAAGAACGTCCCCTGGTACCCCGTAGGATCCGACTTGTATCCCTCCAAAGACTTTGTGAACTCGTTAGGACCGGTATTGACATTCTAGGTTCATTCATTCGTTACCAAATGCGAGAATATGACAATAAACAAAAAGATTTCTTCGTTGCATATTCTAGTTGATAAGGAAATTTCGCCTAGTACCCCGTAGGATCCGACTTGTATCCCTCCAAAGACTTTGTGAACTCGTTAGGACCGGTATTGACGTTCCAGGTTCATACGTTCGTTTTCAAATGCGAGAATATGACAATAAACAAAATGCTTTCGAACATTTACGAATAACCGATAACAATCATAAATATTGACGTGCGGAAGTGAACATACCGTTCTTGTTTTTGGCCCATAGTAGTCGCGTCACCATTTTTGACATTTGCATCGGTAACCGTGACTACCCCACATTTTTTTTAAAAAAAAAAATCATCATCTTTTGTTTTCATCATGCTGCATCATCCCGCGTGCTCCCGAACCCGTACAAATTTGACGTTGAATTATAGAAGCACGATTCAAATCAATTCGCGAATACCCGACCTTTTCAAAGGAATTACTTGATCCAAAAATTAACAATTTATGTTGTGTTGCTTCATCATACCTTCTGGTTTGAAGGTTTCTTACATGGCTCAAGAAAAATTGTAAACATGATAGGCCCAAAATGCTCCACAACATTCACGGCCCACCTATAAAGCCCAAAGGTCAACATAAACAAACTTTAAAACAAATCCCTTTATCTTTTTCCAACTTTTGCCGACACAATTTCTTTTGTACAGCCACTTTAATGTCTCTCTCTTCCATACACACCCCCAAAAGTCAAACACCCCTCAATTATCATCATCCACAAACATCTGCCTCATCTTTTTCTTTTGCGATACCCAATACAAAAATCATACACCAGCTGAATCATCTCTCAACATCGATGAACAATCAGCGATATACAACTCCAGTTGCAGATCTATCGCTACCGGTGGCGGTTACAGCAATCCGAGCCAGAAAATCGACTACGTATTCACGATCATGCTCATCGGAGACTCTGCAGTCGGTAAATAACAAATACAAGCTCGATTCGCCAAAAATGAGTTCAGTTTTTTTTTTTTTTTTTAAGTTGTATGACGAAACAGATGTTTAGCCTTGATGACGAAACTGAGATCCTTCGAAACAGAAGGTATATGCTGGACGATTGATGCTCGAAAGATGAATTGGTCGAAAGATATCCTTCGAGGATAATCTTTCGAAGTTGTTGAAAATGGTGACGCGAAAGATGAATTGGTCGAAAGATATCCTTCGAGCTGATCAAAGTTGTTGAGGGTTCCCATAAATATCTGGTATCTTTCGATCCAGATCTGGATCCTTCGACCCAAAGAACATCCTTCGACCCAGATCTGGATTAAGCAGCTGCCAAGAAGATCTCAAGAACACAGCGACTGTTCTTATGCAATCTTTGACGAAAACATTGTATTTTTGATTTTTGATGATGATAACTTGATTATATAGGTGAAAAACATAAAACCGAACACTTGTTTCCGCACAGATCTGAATATTCGGGTCCAGATCTGAGTTTTTCTCATTTTCACCCAACTTTTCTTCTTGAACAAAAATCACTAAAATCACAGATCTAGAGCACATGTGACTTAGTAAACGGTTAGATTTACTAAATCGGGCACCATGGCTCTGATACCAATTGTAGGACCGAGTTTCGTGATCGAAACCGTGATTCGTGTGAGATCGGTTCAAGACGGGAGAGATTAGAGATGATAAACAAACAACTTTGTATTAATCCGGTAGTAAAACATTACAAATCGGCCCGATTAACAAGATAACCGAACTAATACCAAAGAAGTATACATCCGGGGAGAGACCAAGTGGTGATCTCTCCCGGTGAGGTCTCAAACCTCCTAAAAACTCCTTGTGTTGCAAATGGCAAGGGTTTTCTATTTATAGTCACACCCCTTGTCTTGCAAACACACACGGTCAACCGAATAACCCTCTCGTTTGACCACTTCAAACGAGCGGGTCTATACACGTTCGATAGACCGTTTCACTAACTATTACAAATTCAGCGTAAAATAAAACTAATCTATTCGACAAGCATCGGACACAAAATCTGCATCAACACTGTGTAATCTACACAGACTCTCCATTTCCTGTTTTTCTTTTGCACCACAACTACATTTTCCAACCATTTGGGAAATTTCACTTCCCTAATCATCTTGCTCTTTAATAATCTTTCAACTTCTTCCTGAATGATTGCGTTCCGTTCTGGAGCAAACTTACTTCGTTTCTGTTGGACAGGCTTGAAAGACCTATCAATTCCGAGCTTGTGAGTTATAATATCCTTGGAAATATCTGTCATATCCTCGTGTTTCCACGCGAATGTTGACATCCTGCATTTCAAAAAGTTAGTTAATTGATTTTCAATATCCTGAGGGATATTGGTTCCCACGAGCACCGAGATATCTGGATTTTCCTGGTCCAGGATAATTTTCTTTACATCCTGCTCTGAAGCCTCCATGATATCCTGGGCTCGCCTCTTTAATTGCTATGCTGCACTAGGCTTTGTCGAGGATTTCATTGAAGAAGAATAACACTCCTTTGCTTCTTGCTGATCACTTTCCACATTGACTACTCCCCAAGGGGTAGGGATCTTGATGCATTGATGATAGGTTGATGGCACAACTTTCATATCATGGATCCAAGGCATACCTAATATAATATTATAGCAGGATAAGGAGTCTATGACACAAAAGCGCTGTATTGAGTTGACCCTTTCAACATACACGAGCAACTTTATCTCCCCCACGGTATTCCTGGCTTATCCATTAAAACCAACAAGCATAGTGGATTTCGAATTTATATCCATCGGGGATACATTTATCCTCTTCAACGTTTCCAGCTGAATTATGTTGACGGAGCTGCCATTATCCACCAGTATCCTGCGCACAAAATGGTTAGCAACATATAACGTTATTACCAAAGCATCATGGTGAGGATCCTGGACAGTATCCCTATCATCGCTATCGAACATGATCACTTTATCAGTTGTGAGGGTTGACATCCTGGTTAGCTTATCTCCCCTCTCTACCTTGGCTTCCTTCGCGTGCCTTTTAGCCGCAGAATATGATGTCCCGCAAATGTCGGATCCTCCTGAAATGAAATTAATTATCTTGGCAACCGCCGGAGGTGATGCTGCTCGTTCAGGATCCTTCTTAGTATCCTGACCCTTATTATTCTTTCTTCCCAGGAGATCGTTTAGATACCCCTTGGTCAAGAGATAGCTTATTTCTTTCCTTAGAGAAATGCAATCCTCAGTAACATGTCCGAAATCCTCGTGGAAGGCACACCATTTGGACTTATCCTTCCAATCAGCTTTTTGTTGATTCTTCTGGGGCCATCTTGCTTTGTCTCCTAAACCCTGCATAGCATACATCAGTTCAGGTATATTAACAGAAAAACAATATTCAGACAACTCAGGATACTCCTCCGGATCCTCGTCTTCAACAGCATTCATTTTTTTGCTGTCATTTCTGCCATATGGCTTAGAGCGATATGGTTTATACGAGGATTCTGATTTCCTGTTGGTTGACTCATAGGTTGTGGATGAATTCATCCTCTCTTGCATCTTTTTGTCAT
Source organism: Helianthus tuberosus (assembly GCA_030545235.1). Lineage (NCBI taxonomy): Eukaryota > Viridiplantae > Streptophyta > Magnoliopsida > Asterales > Asteraceae > Helianthus > Helianthus tuberosus. The sequence goes on from CM060437.1 coordinate 38,162,935, forward strand.
CCTCCAGCCGAATATATCTTAAAGCCCTGTTCCAAGCTTCATCCAGATTCCTGCAGGGATTCATTACAAGATCCTGGTAAAATTGAGAATCTTTTTGCAATCCCATCTTGAAAGCCTGCACAGGTGTTGCAACATCAAGATGTGGGATGTCTAAGGATTCCCGGCTAAACTTATTCACATAATCTCTCAAGGATTCCTGCGGTCCTTGAGTTATCCTGTAGAGATCACTGGTTAGTTTTTCAAAACTCCGACTGCAAGAAAATTGACTATTAAATAAATTTACTAAATGAGCAAATGATGTAATCGAATGAGGAGGAACGTTTAAGAGCCATTTTAAGGCCGATCCTGTTAAGGTAGAACCAATACCCTTGCATATGCATGCTTCCTTGAGATCTGGGGGAATAGGATTAATTTCCATCATTTCCCTATATTGAGCAATATACTCTTCAGGATCCGTAGTTCCGTCATAGAGCTTCATGTTGGGGGTTTGAAATCTTTTTGGGATTTCAGCATCACAAATAGGATATGCAAACCGAGATATCCTATGGCTGTCTTGGGATACTTCTGGAATTGGCTGGACCACCCCAGGTACACTGGATATCATGTCCTTCAATTTCTGAAGCTCCCTAGAAAATGCTGATGTCATACCTGCATCCTGCAAAGATCTAACACCATTAGTAGCAAGAGTATTGACACGTTACCAGTCTGAGGATTCTGGCCATATCCTGAAGCATATCCTGAACTTCTCACAGTTGACACCCTGACCGAAGAGGGTATCTCAGGAGTATGATTCTGAGAATAGCTAGGCACAATATTCCCCTGGTTATCTTCAGTAAACACTGTAGAACTGAAGTTCAAAGCTCTGGGTTTTAAGGGGGTGATAGTATCCTCGGCGGGCCTGCTTGAGCTGGATTTCAAGAGTTGTATCTCTCTTATCAACATTTGGTTGGTCTCCTGCTGTTGCCTCATCTGTTCCTGTACACTACCAAACAGAGTTAGAATTTCTTCATTAGAGGCTAAAACAGGAGCAGATCCCTGAATGTTGCGAGCGGGGATGACATCCTGAGGCAGTGAAGATGCTTGCGTCCTCGGAGGAGGTGGTGGAAGCACCGAACCAATTGTTGTAGAGGTTGTAGCAGACACAGAGGAAGAGCTCATATTTGATCTCGAGGCCATTGAAAATAGTGTAGCAAAAAGTTTTGAAAATAGTAAACAAATAATGATTTTGCAAAAGCTTTTAGTAGAAATAGCACCACTTGCCCCACGGTGGGCGCCAAATTGTTTTGGTCAAAAATTACCGAAGCAATTAAGTGATCAAATTAGTTAAGTGAGGTAGTGTGCTAAGAAAGTGTGTTGAAAATATGCTAATTAAGTTGTTTGCAAAAACAGTTATCAGGATACGGCTTAGGATATCGAGTTGTATCTATGATCAAACAATGAGCGAAAATGTAAAGGGTGACACGGGATGTACGAGGAAAGCCCTTAATCAATCTAGATCGCCGGCACAAAACCTCGGGAGCTGACAATCACGGCTGCCTTGTTCTTCTTATTACTTCAAATGTCAGGATACAGTGCAGGATATGATGCGGATCAACTAAGTGTTACAATGTGGTTTCGATACAAGTGTAAGTGTGTTATGAGTGTTTGCAGCTAGAGAAAAAGAGTGTACGAGAGATTGTATGTTCTAAACTGATCCTATCAATCTTTTTTATAGTGAAAGAAACTAACTAACTATCCTATTAATCCGGGATATACCGAATATTCCCCATGTGAACGTTGTAGCCCACGTCTTCCGGCTTCAACGTCTATAATTCAACAGATTTGTCCGAGTCTTGCGGAGAAGAAGTCCACTTGAACGTTAGAGACTTGCACCATCTAATCTACAAGTGAGTTAATTAGTTACCACCAGGATATTGTATCAGGATGTTACCAATATCCTGATCCGGTATCCTGGTCACAATAAAAGAAACACAATCAGAATATCAGTCAGGATATACGAGCAGAAAACCACCCATAACATCATCTATATAGACTTCCATAGTGTGTCCAATTTGTTCCTTAAACATCATATTGACTAGCCTTTGATAAGTAGCACCTGCATTTCTTAGTCCAAATGGGATAGCAATATAACAATAGATACCAGTTGGGGTCATAAAGGCTGTATCCTCTTGATCAGATGGTTCCATCTGAATTTGCTGAAATCCAGATGAAGCATCCATAAACGTCAACAACTCATGACCCGCAGTAGCATCCACCATGGAGTCAATGTGGGACAATGGGAAAGGATCCTTGGGACATGCCTTGTTGAAATCAGTAAAATCTACACATGCCCTCCACTTTCCCGTTTTTCTTTTGAACAACAACCACATTGGCTAACCATCTTGGATACTTGACTTCTCATATCATACCTACTCTGAGCAGCTTGTCTACCTCCTCCTGGATAATGGCATTCCTTTCAGGTGCAAACTTTCTCCTCTTTTGATGACCTGTCAATGCCAAGCTTATGAGTAATTATATCTTTAGAGATACCTGTCATGTCTTCATGCTTCCAGGCAAAGGTAGTTTTTCTCTTTTTTAGGAAGGATATTAAATCCTGTTCGATGTTGCTGAGGATCCCGGATCCTATGAAGACTTTGGATTCAGGATCCTGAGGATCCATAAGGATATCTTTCACATCTAGTTCTCTTGCCTCCAGGACATCTCTTGGAGGATGCTTTAATTGCTATTGCTCCCTGGGTCTTGAGGCTGGTTTCATCGATGAAGTGTAGCAATTCTTAGCTTCTTGTTGATCGGTCTCAATCTTCACCACACCCCACGGACTGGGAAGCCTCACACATTGATGATATGTAGATGGAACTGCTTTCATGTCATGTATCCATGGCCTGCCAAGGATAACATTGCAACAGGATAAGCAATCTATAACACAAAATTTCTGAAAAGAATTAAGTCCCTCTATGTAAATAGGAAGCTTAATGTCCCCCAATGTGTTCTTAGTTTCTCCACTGAATCCCACGAGAACTGATGATCTTGGGACGATTTCTGATTCAGGGATATTCATCTTTTTGAGGACATCAAGTTGAATGATGTTGACTGAGCTTCCTCCATATATCAAGATCCTGCGAACAAAATGATTAGATATAAAGAAAGTAATAACAAGACCATCATGATGAGGATCCTGAACATCCACACGATCATCCTCATCAAAAGTTATAACTGTTAGGGGAGGATTTTCTAACAATTAGTGATCCTTATTCGTTATCCTAACTGATGATCCTTACTTCTGTGACAGGTGGTGATCCTCAGAAGGGCTTTAGGATCAGGATCATGGATCACTTCAAGGATCCTCATACTGACGATTGTTTACATATGTTTTATAACATCTCGCAGGTATAACAAGCTTGACCAAGTCTTAGCGGCATTCTTGGGGAATATTCCCAAAGTATTCTGCACGTGCTAGATCAAAACTAGACGTTATGGAGAACGTGGAGGCTTGGCCCGAAAGTCGGAGAGTTTGTTAACTAGATATTTTTCTTATTTTAAAGGGGTAACGAGCTAGTTAGTGACACTTAGTCATTTTGGCAGTTACACACACTCGCAAACACGCTCATACAAGCTCTCGTTCAAACACTTAGCAATTACTTACACTTTTTACACATTCCACCGTAGTGATCCTTGTACCTAGCTCGTTACTATCCGAAGTTGTAAACGTTTATTCATTTATTTGAGCTTGGTGATCGGTAGTTTCCATCACCCGGGGTTTTTTGTGCCGGAGATCAATTCTTGATCAAGGGCTTTTTCCCCGTATAAATCCTTGTGTTGTTTGTGCATTCCACATTGAAGTGATCCTCATTGTTGTTACACTTTTAGAGCATCATACCCCATAATCTAGAGTTTGGTTACAATATTCTCAGCAGATTTTTTGACCAAAACAGTTTGGCGCCCACCGTGGGGCAATTGGTGCTTTGTCCTTAGAAGAATTCGCATTTCTGTGCTCATTCCGGTTCATTACTACCAAGCAAATGGCTTCCTCAGCGAAGAATGCTTCAAACTTGATGCCTTCATTCACTTCTTCACAAGGCGTTCCTCCTTTGCCTCCACCACCTTCTGGATCCCAGAAGAATACAGAGAATGCTGTGAAGAAACCGACTCCCATTTTCTCAAAACCACCTACTTCTTCTGTTTCAACTAATCCTACTACTAATGATCTCTATGCCTTGATTTTGCAGATGAGGAATCATGCACAAGAGCAGGATAAAACCAACGAAAGGATCCTCCGGGAGATTGATGAGATTAAGAAACAGAAGAAAACGGCAGAGGATCATTCCCCACTGATGCCCAGATCTTTGAATTTTGACACTCCGGTGATTACTTCTCAGCCATCAGTGGTTCCAGACATTCAATATGCGGGTGGACCAAAAGGAGTGCACTATGGAACAACAGCTATAACCCAGGCACTAGGTTCATATTTCCAGCCAGCAGGATCCTATCCCCAGCATATGGGATCCCTCACGAGTACAGGAGGATATTCAGGAATGCAGCAGCATCAAGGATCCTTCTTCGTCCCAGGATCATCCCAGGTTCAAGGATCCTCCTTCGTTCCAGGATCATCCCAGGTTCAAGGATCCTCCTTTGTTCCAGGATCATCCCAGGTTCAAGGATCCTCCTTTGTTCCAGGATCATCCCAGGTTCAAGGATCCTCCTTCGTTCCAGGATCATCCCAGGTTCAAGGATCCTCCTTCGTTCCAGGATCATCCCAGGTTCAAGGATCCTCCTTTGTTCCAGGATCGTCTCAGTTTCAGGGATCCTTCCAGATGCCAGGATCCTTGAGGAGTTTACAAACAGGAAGTTCAGATGTCCATCAAGGAGATTTTATTCCAATGCAGACCAATGCCTCTACCGGTCCCTCGATCATTCCAGAGTCTCAACAATATGGATTGACCTCTATTCTTCCTAACTTGAATCCAATGGGAGGTAACACTTTTAATAATTCTCATACTACTAACCATGGTCTTGTGCAGGATCCAGGTATCAATCATGCCATGGCCAGAGAATTACAAAAGCTAAAGGATATGATCTCGAGTGTTCCGGGAGTAGTCAAACCTATTCCAGAGATTGCAGATGGGAGCCACAAGATATCTCGCTTTGCACCACCAATCTGTGATGCTGAGATACCCAAGAGGTTCCATGTGCCTACAATGAAATTGTACGATGGTTCGACGGACCCTGAAGAACACATAGCACAATACAGGGAGAGGATGGAGATCAATCCAATCCCAGAAAAGTTAAAGGCTTATGCAAAGGATTCGGATCCACTCTTACTGGATCAGCTCTCAAATGGCTGCTAAGTCTTCCTCCCTACTCTATTACCTCATTTGCAAACCTAGTTAACTTGTTTAATACTCAGTTTTCTTGTAGTAGAAAATTTGAACGATTAACTAGTGATTTATATAGGATAACCCAGGGTCATAATGAATCATTAAGGGATTACATTACCAAATTTAGTAAAGAATCCTTAGACATTCCCAATTTAGATATAGCCACGGCTGTTGAAGCCTTCAAAATGGGACTGCTTAGGGATTCGTTATTTTATGATGATCTTGTTATGACACCATGCAGGAACCTAGATGAGGTAAGAACCCGGGCCCTTAGGTTCATTCGGCTAGAGGATGACAAGAGGATTCAGGAGAGGATAACAGGATCCTCAAAGCAGGATAAGCAAGGATCCTCATTCAAAAACAACAAGTTCAGATCCTACAACAAATCTGATAATCAGAACGTGCATTCTATTGATCAAGAAGAGGATGATGAGGATTATCCTCCAATTTCTGAATATTGCTTTAGTGTTGATAACAATGAACTAATCCTTGCCATGCAGAACCTAGGTGATAAAGCTAGATGGCCAAGAAAAAATGACAGGCCAGCTGCAACTAAGGATAAATCAAAGTGGTGTGCATATCATGAAGATTTCGGGCACCTCACAGAAGAATGCATTGCATTAAGAAAGGAGATTGGATACTTGTTGAGCAAAGGGCATCTAAAAGAGTTGTTGGGTAGGAAAAAGTCAAGGACTCAGGATCCTGAAAGGATCCCTGAGAAGGCTCCAGCCCCTCCAGCAGATGCACAAGTGATAAACTTTATTTCTGGGGGATCCGACATTTGTGGCACATCCTTCTCAGCAGCTAAGAGGCATGCAAAGGAAACTAAAATGGATAATGGAGAAAGACCAGTTCGAACATCGAGTGTCTCCGAAGGAAAAGTTATAACCTTTGATGAAGAGGATCGTACTGATATCCAGGATCCTCATCACGATGGTTTAGTTATTACTCTTTTTATATCTAACTGTTTTGTCCGCAGGATCCTAATAGACGGAGGAAGTTCAGTGAACATTATCCAGCTCGATGTTCTAAAGAAGATGGGTATCCCTGAATCAGAGATCATACCAAGATCCTCCGTGCTCGTGGGATTTAGTGGCGAAACTAAGAACACCCTGGGGGACATTAAACTCCCAATATATATTGAAGGCTTACACTCTTATCAAAAATTTTGTGTTATTGACTGTTTATCTTGTTGTAATGTTATCCTTGGCAGGCCCTGGATACACGATATGAAAGCAGTCCCATCTACTTACCATCAATGTGTGAAGCTCCCTAGTCCTTGGGGAATAGTAAAGATCGATAGTGATCAGCAGGAAGCTAAGAATTGCTACACTTCATCGATGAAACCAGCTTCGAAGTCAAGGGAGCAATAGCAATCAAGGTATCCTCCAAGAAATGTCTTGGAGGCCAGAGAGCAGGATGTGGTAGAAATCCTCATGGATCCTGATGATCCTGAATCCAAAATCTATATCGGATCAGGGATCCTTGGCGAAATGAAGGAAGACCTCATATCCTTCCTCAAAAGGAGAAAGACTACCTTTGCATGGAAACATGAAGACATGACTGGTATATCCAAAGATGTTATCACCCATAAACTCGGCATCGACAGATCCTTCAAACCAATACATCAAAGAAGGAGGAAGTTTGCACCAGAAAGGAATGCTATTATCCAGGAAGAGGTAGAAAAATTGCTCCGCGCAGGTATGATTAGAGAGGTCAAGTATCCAAGATGGTTGGCCAATGTGGTTGTTGTTCAAAAGAAAAACGGAAAGTGGAGGGTATGTGTCGATTTTACCGATTTAAATAAGGCATGTCCCAAGGATCCTTTCCCTTTACCCCACATTGACTCCATGGTGGATGCAACTGCGGGTCATGAACTGTTAACTTTTATGGATGCTTCATCTGGATTTCAACAAATCCAAATGGAACCATCCGACCAAGAGGATACAGCCTTCATGACTCCAACTGGTATATATTGCTATATTGCTATGCCGTTTGGATTGAGAAATGCAGGTGCAACGTACCAAAGGCTGGTGAATATGATGTTCAAGGATCAGATTGGACAAACTATGGAGGTCTACATAGATGATATGGTGGTGAAATCCTTAAAAGCTGAGGATCACCTACGAGACTTGGAGGAAGCATTTGATATCCTTGACAAATATAATATGAAGCTTAATCCTTCAAAATGTCATTTTGGTGTTAAAGCAGGTAAATTCTTAGGATACATGGTGACTAAGAGAGGCATCGAAGCTAGCCCGGAACAAATCAAAGCAATAGTGAACATCAAATCTCCGGCCAATGCTAAGGATGTTCAAAGGCTAACAGGAAGGATAGCAGCCTTGAACAGATTCATATCCAAGTCCTCCGAGAAGTGTAAAGAATTCTATGATATCCTAAGAAAGAACAAGAAATTTGAGTGGACGGAGAAGCATGAAAGTGCTTTAAAAGCCCTCAAAGATTACCTATCCTCGGCCCCGGCTTTGATGAAACCAGAAAAAGGTGATGTGTTATCCTTGTATCTTGCGGTATCCTCAAAAGCGGTAAGTGCGGTCCTTGTTAAGGATCATCAAGGTACACAACATCCTGTCTATTATGTAAGTAAAAGTTTACTTGATGCCGAATCCAGATACTCACACCTTGAAAAACTTATCCTTGCATTAATAATGGCATCTACCAAGTTAAGACATTATTTTGAAACTCATGTTATCATTGTTAAAACTAATTTTCCAATTAAGAATGTCCTCAGGAAACCAGAGATGTCCGGAAGGATGGCTAAGTGGGAAGTAAAGCTGAGTGCCTATGATATAAGATATGAGCCTAGGACAGCTATCAAATCCCAAGCATTAGCTGACTTTGTGGCTGATTTCAGTAGTGATCTACAAGAAGAAGCTGAGCTAGAAGTCCAGCAGCTAGAAGAGACCAAGGATCCTTGGATACTCCACACTGATGGATCCTCAAATGTCAAAGGCACAGGGCTTGGAATACTACTAAAATCGCCACAGGGGGACATAATACCCCATTCTATAGCTTGTGAGTTCCAAACCACTAATAATGAGGCTGAATATGAAGCCTTAATTGCTGGTTTGCAAATTGCAAAGCATATGGGGATCAGGTATCTTGAGGTACACGTAGATTCTTTGTTAATTACAAATCACTTTAATGGATCATATGCTGTTAAAGGTGAAAAACTAACCAAATATTTGGAAATAGTCAAAAGTTTGGCACTCTCTTTTGTTTCCTTTAGTTTGTCACAGGTACCAAGGGAAGAAAATACAGAAGCTGATGCATTGGCTAACTTAGGATCATCTTTGAAGATCCCAGAGGATATCAAGATTCCTATTATCCATATCCTGACCCCGGCTATCGAGGATCACCAGACTATGGAGATAGGAGATGATTCTGCAGTTATCCCTAGTGAGGATATTCAATCCTATTCAGGATCCGGATCATGGATCTCACCAATTATGAGATACTTACAACATGGAGAGATTCCTACAGGAGAAAACCCTAGGGCTTTCAAATCTAAGGTATCTCAATTCACAATTATGAATAATATGTTGTATAGACGATCTCTTGCAGGACCATACTTGAGATGCATTGAGGATCCTGAAGTTCAGGAAGTTTTAAAAGACTTCCATGAAGGAGATTGTGGAAACCACACTGGGGGCAGGGCGTTATTTTCAAGAATCCTGAGGACAGGATACTACTGGCCAACCATGAAGAAAGATGCTGTGGAGTATGCCAGAAGATGTGATCCTTGCCAGAGACACAGCAATATCCTTCATCAACCAGCCGAATTATTGCATCCTATATCCTCCTCTTGGCCATTTATGAGATGGGGTATGGACATAGTTGGCAAGCTCCCTAAGGCACCTGGTGGAAAAGTATTCATGCTAGCTATGACTGATTACTTCTCCAAGTGGATAGAGGCTGAAGCTTTTGCCCAAGTTAGAGAAAAGGAAGTTATATCCTTCATTAAAAGAAATATTATAACTAGATTTGGAATTCCCTCTGAGATTATATGTGATAATGGTTCCCAATTTATTGGGGGCAGAACCACTAACTTTTGTGACAGCTGGGGGATTAGGATGATAACATCAACACCAGTCCACCCACAAGCTAATGGCCAAGCAGAATCATCCAACAAGATCATCATCAACAATTTGAAGAAAAAGCTTGGATCCAAGAAAGGGAAGTGGGCAGAAGAACTACCCTATGTGCTCTGGGCTGACAGGAGAACCCCTAAGAATGCTACTGGTCAAACACCATTCTCTTTGGTGTTTGGGGCAGAATCAGTGATCCCAACAGAAATGGTGGTTCCTACTGCTAGAACAAGTACCCGTGATCCTGAGGAAAATGATGAAAACTTGGCTCAAGACCTGGATACTATTGAAGAAATCAGGGATATGGCTAGGATCAGGATGGCCAGTTATCAACAAAGAATGGCTGGTGCTTACAACAAAAATGTCAGGATCAGGAGGTTTCAAGTTGGAGATATGGTGTTAAGGAAAGCATTTCAGAATACCACCAATCCTGCCGATGGAAAATTGGCTCCAAAATGGGAAGGCCCTTATTTGATTGAAGCTGAAGCAGGAAAGGGGGCATATAGATTGCTAACCATGGAAGGTGATTTGCTACCAAGAGCTTGGAATGCTGTTCACTTGAAGAAATATTTCATATGACAAGGATCCTCGTGGCAGAGGTGATCCTAGCGAAAGGGATATCCTTAAAGGATCCTCAAAGTATCGATGATCCTTACTTAGGTAATATCCTAAACTTAAGCTATTTCATTTTATTATCTTCTTATAAGGATAAGGATCATGTATCCTTTATCCATCTCTCACATGAGTTTAAGTTTTGAAAGTTCAGGTATCCTTAGCATAACGATGGTTATCCACAGAAGCAATCCGTCATATGGGTCTAACCCCAGTTATTCGGGCTTGTCCCCAGATTCCGCCTGTAGCGCACGATGATCCTGGTATAGTTCAAGGCTTTGGGACCAGTACTCGTTCTAGGGGCTGATAATTCCATTGTTCTGGCTATGCTTAGGATCCTACGTATAATGGTAGACGTACCATACATCCGGTCACAAGGTTTCTAACGTTTTCACGTTAGCTAAGGTTTCTAACGTTTTCACGTTAGCTAAGGTTTTGGCATCTTCATGTCACTAAGTTTGGATAGTCTCCAGTTAGCGCCATACTCCAGTTTACACACGATCCTTGGGCTTGTCCCCAGTTATCCTTGGGCTTGTCCCCAGTTATCCTTGGGCTTGTCCCCAGTTATCCTTGGGCTTGTCCCTAGTTGCTAACTCTTTTCTTATATTGGCTTAGTCCCAAGTTATGCTCTATTTCAGGTCATTGAAGATAGGCAGCTAGGGATCCTTGATCCTTATTTCACTCTAAGGTTTATCTTATAGTTATCCTTATTATGGTTAGGATTCTAACTTGGATCCTCAGGTATGATCCTTAACTCTTTTGATTCTATTCATTATTCTTTTAAATAACCCTTATACTTGACAACTGAACTCATAAATTTTAAATCATGTCATTTTTTAAAACTTATCTGTTATGGGATATGTGATCCTTGTTCATATCCTAAATTTTTGGATATCTTTTCTAGTTTTTCAAGGCTTGATAAGTATAAGCAAATTGAACATTATAACAGTTGGAAAACAACATACTAAAAAGGATAACAAATACAATATAAGCGACAAAAGGTTAAGTTTTTATTTATTAACATAAGACTAACCCTTTAAAGGTTGTCGAAATTACCTACCCGAGCTTCTACCAGCAAAACGTGGCCCGTCCGCTGGGGTAGGTAAAGGGTGTCCATGATAATGGGTTCAAAGATAGTGCAGGAATATAAAGGCGGCAGGATCACAATGGCTTCATCCCCCAAACAGAGGATCCCTCCACCAATTGCAATCCTGCCTATTGTCCAAAGGATCATACATGATCCTTAATCCTAAAACCTATTGTTCAAAGTACAACCCATGAAATTGTCTTAAACATCACAACCACAAAAAACAACCATCAAACTAAAAAATTGGGCTCCGGCCTTGGCACGTATATCCATCATCGCCCAATTGTGCAGCTCACACCTTGGCTGCATCACCACCAGCATCATCACCACCAGCCTGATCCTTCCCACTGCCACTTGCCTCAATTGCCAGGACATCAGCTGCCTCCTCCTCATCATCCTCAAGATCTACCAACCTTGCCTTCCAGCCTTCAACATCCCAGCTGCTTTTGTCGAAACTAGGATCTTGAGCTTCCTGGGCCATCTTCAACTTAGTCTGATACATTGTGATGGCAGCAGAGAGCTTGGTATTTTCGATGACGTCATGCTTTTCATAATCAAAGTTGACCAGCATCTTGGCCATTTCCTGCTTGGTATCCTGGAGTTCCTTCCGAGCATCAGCAAGTGCAAGATCTTTGAGCACGGCAACTTGTTGGAGATCAGCTATTTTCTTGTCCAGCTCCTCAACATTGCCCACGTAATCCTCTATCTCAGCAAATTTCTGCAGAAAGAAGATAAGGCAGTTCAAGGTCAAGTGATCCTCATAGGAGTAGGATACCTAGGCAAAGTTAAGGATCCATACATCATTGAAGTATTCAAGGAATTGGTGGCGGATCAGTGGCAGCCCTTGAAGATCTTCAGCATCAGAAGTTTTCCTTTTCTTGACACCCTTTCCTTTAGTGGGTGCCCTTGGAATGGAGATGCTAGGACTGGTAGTGGACCTCTTCTTCCTGGGTCGTACGAGATCAAGATCAGCTGCGTTGAATTGGGAAACAGGCTTGACAGGTTTTCCAGCGCCTACACATTCAAAGCAAGATGAGTATCCTTACCCTATTTCAATTTATCTATTTATTTTAATATTTAAACTATGCAAAAGACAGGATACTTACTCGACATGGTAATGGAACCTGAGGATACTTCTTGTGAGTCTTGGGTGTCTATCTTGAATGTCCTTGTTTCAGGATCAAGCTTCCAAAAAGCAGCGAGCCTATCCTTGGTTTCAGGTGATGTGCGGATACGTGAAACGGTGATAGCTGCAAAACAAGAAAGCAAAAATATAAGTTATCCTTGCAATCAAAGAAAGTTCCTGGTGATCCTTATTAGGATCCTCCATCCTACCATGGGTAGCCCAGTTTTTAGGAAGATCCTTTCCACCCTGGATAGAATCTCTCTTGACAAAGAAAAAGCGACGTTTCCAGTCTTTGTCATTCTTGGTGACTTTCAGAAGAGGATGATCTGCACCGGGTTTTCGCTTGAACAAATAACGATGGGAACCAAAAGTAGTGAGATCATACAGCTCTGCCAATTCTGACATGCCCAAAGCAATGCCTTCTTGTTCGATGATCCTCTCCAGGGTATACAAGACCCTCCAAATCATCGGCATGGCTTGGATGTAAGAGATGACGGTAAGGGAAAAGAAGGATTGTGTAAACTCTGGGAAAGGATAGGTGTATCCTATGGTGAATGGAGTGGCTGGAAATGCAACCCATGTTTCTGAAACATAGTCGCTAAGGGTAGTAGGATCAAAGGGTCTGATAAAGGCATTCGCCAGAAAACAGCAACGGATTCTGTCTATCTGTGCGTCGTTAAAACATCACTTTTCATTCGCTGAGTCCTTGATGATTTTCTGACTTTCCAAAGGGCTATCCTTCTTGTGATCTTTACCCGGAGAACTTCGGAGCAACATCTTTGATGGAAAGATAAAAACAGAGCAAGAGAGAGAAAAGGATAGAGAAAGAGAATACCTGAACGTCTTCGGAATGTGGATTATAAAGGGAGTTTCTCTGAAAATTTAAATGCATTTGATCCTATCTATATCTCTATTTATAATCATGATCTTGCAGGTTGTCACTTCCGTGACATCATCATCGCAACGGCTAGTTCAAAATTAACGGCTATATATCCGTTAGTTTGTTACGGATAAGATCAAGAAAACATAACTCGCTAATTTTACAATTTCACTCCTTATATTTTGGGGGCAATTGTTAGGGGAGGATTTTCTAACAATTAGTGATCCTTATTCGTTATCCTAACTGATGATCCTTACTTCTGTGATAGGTGGTGATCCTCAGAAGGGCTTTAGGATCAGGATCATGGATCACTTCAAGGATCCTCATACTGACGATTGTTTACATATGTTTTATAACATCTCGCAGGTATAACAAGCTTGACCAAGTCTTAGCGGCATTCTTGGGGAATATTCCCGAAGTATTCTGCACGTGCTAGATCAAAACTAGACGTTATGGAGAACGTGGAGGCTTGGCCCGAAAGTCGGAGAGTTTGTTAACTAGATATTTTTCTTATTTTAAAGGGGTAACGAGCTAGTTAGTGACACTTAGTCATTTTGGCAGTTACACACACTCGCAAACACGCTCATACAAGCTCTCGTTCAAACACTTAGCAATTACTTACACTTTTTACACATTCCACCGTAGTGATCCTTGTACCTAGCTCGTTACTATCCGAAGTTGTAAACGTTTATTCATTTATTTGAGCTTGGTGATCGGTAGTTTCCATCACCCGGGGTTTTTTGTGCCGGAGATCAATTCTTGATCAAGGGCTTTTTCCCCGTATAAATCCTTGTGTTGTTTGTGCATTCCACATTGAAGTGATCCTCATTGTTGTTACACTTTTAGAGCATCATACCCCATAATCTAGAGTTTGGTTACAATATTCTCAGCAGATTTTTTGACCAAAACAATAACTTTTTCCTGTGTAACAGTAGAGGTTCGGATGGGTCTATCCCCATTATCCATCTTGGTCTCCTTGGCATGCCTCTTGGCCGCTGAAAAGGAAGTGCCACATATGTTTGATCCACCGGATATGAAGTTGATAATTTGTGCATCAGCAGGAGGAGCAGGATCTCTTTCTGGAACTTTTTCAGGATCCTGGATCCTTGACTTTTTTCTTCCCAACAGTTCCTTCAAATTCCCTTTGCTTAGCAAGTAACCAATCTATTTTCTAAGTGCAATACATTCGTCAGTGAGATGACCGAAATCTTCATGATATGCACACCATTTGGATTTGTCTTTTGTTGCAGCTGGCTTATCACTCTTTCTGGGCCATCTTGCCTTTTCACCTAGGTTCTGCATTGCAAGGATCAATTCATTGTTATCAACAAAAAAACAATATTCAGAAATGGGAGGATAATCCTCATCATCCTCTTCCTGTTCTACTGCATGCACATTCTGATTATCAGACTTGTTGTAAGATCTAGACTTGTTGTTCCTGAAGTAGGATCCTTGCTTTTCCTGCTTCGAGGATCCTGCCAGTCTTTCTTGGATCCTTTTATCATCCTCTAATCGGATGAATCTAAGGGCCCTGGTTCTCACTTCATCAAGATTCCTGCAAGGGGTCATGACAAGATCATCATAGAACAATGAATCCCTAAGTAAACCCATTTTAAAGGCTTATACAGCCGTAGCAATATCCAAATTAGGAATATCTAAGGATTCTTTACTAAATTTAGTGATATAGTCCCTAAGTGATTCATTTTGACCTTGTGTTACCCTGTATAGATCACTAGTTAAACGTTCAAATTTTCTGCTACATGAGAACTGGCTATTAAACAGATTAACTAGATTAGCAAATGAAGTAATAGAGTAAGGGGGAAGACTTAACAGCCATTTAAGAGCTGATCATGTTAGTGTGGATCCAAAACCCTTGCATAGACATGCTTCTTTTAACCTCTCCGGGATGGGATTGATCTCCATCCTTTCTCTATATTAAGCTACATGCTCTTCTGGATCCGTTGAGCCTTCATATAGCTTCATGGTTGGTATTTGGAACCTCTTTGGAATTTCTGCATCACAGATAGGTGGTGCAAAATGAGATATCCTGTGGCTTCCATATGCAATTTCAGGAATGGGCTTAACCACTCATGGAACGCTGGATATCATATCCTTCAGTTTCTGTAATTCCCTCGCCATAGCTTGGTTGATACCTGTATCCTTCACAAAGCCATGGTTAGTATTATAAGAATTATTCAAAGTGTTACCTCTTGGAGTATTCAAGTTTGGAACTCCAGATGTGAATCCATATTGGCGGGATTCTGGTATAATTGAGGGACCAGATGAAGCAATAGTCTGCATAGGGATGAAGTCTCCTAGATGAACATCTGAACCTCCGGGTTGTACACTCCTTAAGAATCCTTGATCCTGAAAGATGTTGGATCCTTGGTGTGCTGTGACTGGGGGTCTTGGAGGATAATCCATGGATCCATAAACCTAATATGAGGATCCCTGAACCTGAGAGGAGGATCCTTGAACCTGAGAGGATTCCTGAACCGGAGAGGATCCCTGAACTTGAGAGAAGGATCCTTGAACCTACGAGGATCCCTGAACCTGAGAGGAGGATCCTTGAACTGTCTGTGCTCCCACATATCCTCCAGAACTGAAGAAGGATCCTTGATGCTGAGAGGATCCTTGAGGCTGAGAGGATCCAGAAGGCTGAAAGTAGGATCCTTGAACCTAAGGCATCGCCAGCGATCCATAGCGTATACTTGACAATCCACCTTGGTACTGAGAGCCTGATGCTGAGGAGTGCTGGGATGTTATGGCTGGTGAATCAAAATTCAGTGATCTGGGCACCAATGGGGAGTGATCCCCCGCTGATCTCTTCAATTTCTTGATTTCATCAATTTCTCGAAGGATCCTGTCATTAGTTCTGTCCTGCTGCTGCATGTAATCCTTCATCTGCAAAATCAAAGAATAAAGATCGTTGTTAGTAGGGCCAGAAGTAACAGCAGAAGTTGGTGGTTTTGAGAAAACGGGGCTTTGTTTCTTTGCAGCATTTTCAGCATTCTTCTGGGATCCAAAAGGTGCTGGAGGCAAAGGTGGGATGCCCTGTGAAGAAGTGACCGCCGGCATGGAGCTTGAAGTGTTCTTCGCTTGAGAAGCCATGTGGTTGAAGGTAATGCACAAAAATGAATGAAATGAACGAAATTTTCAGAATTGAAGCACCAATTGCCCCACGGTGGGCGCCAAACTTTTTGGTCAAAAATCAGACAAGGATAATGCAACCAAATCTTATTTTGTGAGGTGTGATGCTTGAATGAATGAACAAATGTATGAACAGTTTGTAAAGGAAATGAACAAGAGACACAAGGATTTATACGAGGAAAAAGCCCTTGATCAATATATGATCTCTGGCATAAAAAACCTCGGGTGATGGAAACTACCGATCACCAACTATATTAAACAAGTAAATGTTACAAATCGGGATGATAACAAGCTTGTTACAAAGATCACTAGTGTGCGAGTTGTATGAAATTACCAATAAGTTGCAGAGTTCTCGAGAGTATGTGTGTTTGCTAACTTGTTCTAACTATCAAGCTTGTTATCCCCTTATAAAAATGGAAATAATCTAACTAACTAAGAATCCACAAATTGTGCTAGCTTCCCACGACTTCCATAATAGTCATACAAGCCATGCACGTGCAGAATAATAGAGCATATTCTCCTGGAATCTCGGCAAGACTAAGTCCCATGCGAATACCCCTGTAAAACAAATTCAAATATAGTGGAAACAACCGTTAGTGTAAGGATAATAATGAGGAACCTGGATCCTTAAACCTGCAACGTCTTCTGAGGATCCTTAATACAATCAGAACTGAGGATCCGTATCCTGGCTGCACTTGAGGATCCATGATCCATACATTAGAAAATCCATCCCTAACACTTAGGATCCTAAATACAGCCAGTACAATGAAATTGTCAGCCCTTAAAGAGGGTACCGGTCCCATTGCCTTTAACTGCACTAGGATAATCATGCGCAACTGGCGAAGGTGTAAGAACCTGATTCGTAGAAGGTAGTAGATACCTTAAACTAGGGACAAGCCCAATGAACTGGTGATAAACCCAAAAACGTAGGAGGTTTAACTGAATATTTAATCCTTTGTCAAAGATGTACCAACTTTTGCAAAACTTAGAACTTAGTAAGGAAGGATAAAGGATCCTGGATCCTTCTCCTTGTAAATAAATAATTTAAAGAACTAAAGAAATAATAATCAAATCATTACCAGAGTGAGAATCATTTATCCTTTGAGGATCCTGGATCCTTAACCATAATTCTGTCTTAGCTGAGGATCCTCGATCCTTCTTACATAAAGTATTTTTTAAGATGGACAACATTCTAAGCCCTTGGTAATAGATCACCTTCCATTGTTAATAAACGATATGCCCCCTTTTCTGCCTCATCTTCAATCAGACAAGGGCCTTCCCACTTTGGTGCTAACTTGTCATCAGCAGGATTTGTGGTGTTTTGGAATGCTTTCCTCAACACCATGTCACCAACTTGAAACTTTTTGATCCTGACATTCTTGTTGTAAGCTCCAGCCATCCTTTGTTGATAGCTAGCCAACCTTATCCTTGCTAAATCCTTGAGTTCTTCTATGGTATCCAAATCTTGATCCAAGTTTTCAGCATTTCCTTCAGGATAATGGATGCTTGTTCTTGCAGTAGGGACTACCATCTCTGTAGGGATCACGGATTCAGCTCCAAACACTAAAGAAAATGGAGTCTGGCCAGTAGCATTCTTGGGAGTTGTTCTATCAGCCCATAATACATATGGTAGCTCTTCTGCCCATTTTCCTTTCTTGGATCCAAGCTTTTTCTTCAAATTGTTGATGATGATCTTGTTAGATGATTCTGCTTGACCATTAGCTTGTGGGTGGACTGTGTTAGGGGAGGATTTTCCAATCCTAAGGATCACGGATCTTCAAATGCTACCAGGATCATGGATCCTCAATTCTGTTTGAATTAAGGATCCTCAGTAGGCGTTGCAGGATCAGGATTCAGGATCCTTATTGTTATCCTTATACTAACAATTGTCTACCTTATACGTAAGCTTGTTTTGCAGGAGCAAAGGCATGGACCAAGTCTCACCGAAATTCCTGGAGCATATTCCCTCAATATTCCGCACGTGCTTGGCTCTTGTGCACGTTATGGAGATCGTGGGGAGCTTGCACAATTTGCGGATAGTTAGTTAGTTTAGTTATTTCTAATTTAAAATGGGGATAACAAGCTTGAGTTAGAACACTTAGCTAATTTTAGCATTCACACACTCTCGTAACAGCTCTCAATCAGCTCTCAAACACTACTTGGCGATTTCATACATTTTTTGCACATTGCACACTAGTGATCCTTGTAACAAGCTTGTTATCATCCCGAGTTGTAAACTTCTTTTGTTTAATCTTAGTTGGTGATCGGTAGTTTCCATCACCCGAGGTTTTTTGTGCCGGAGATCAACTCTTGATCAAGGGCTTTTTCCTCGTATAAATCCTTGTGTCATTTGTTCATTACATTTCTGAATTATCCTTAACATTGTTCGTTGATTCAAGCATCATTCCTCACAACAAAGATTTGGTTACATTATCTTAGCCGGATTTTTGACCAAAACAGATTGGTGTTGATGTTATCATCTTAATCCCCCAACTGTCACAAAAGTTATTACTTCTATTCCCAATAAATTGGGATCCATTATCACAAACAATTTCAGAAGGAATGTCAAATCTGGTAATAATGTTTCTTTTAATAAAGGATATAACTTCCTTTTCTCTGACTTGTGCAAAGGCTTCAGCTTCTATCCATTTGGAAAAGTAATTAGTCATAGCCAGCATAAATACTTTCCCTCCTGGTGCCTTGGGTAGTTTGCCAACTATATCCATCCCCCATCTCATAAATGGCCAGGAAGAGGATATAGGATGCAGGAGCTCTGCTGGTTGATGAAGGATATTGCTATGTCTTTGGCAAGCATCACATTTCTTCGCATAATCCACATCATCCTTTTTCATGGTGGGTAAATAGTATCCTGTTCTAAGGATCCTTGAGAATAATGCTCTGCCCCTAGTGTGCTTTCCACAATCTCCTTCATGAAAATCCTTGAGAACTTCTTGGATTTTTGGATCCTCGATGCACCTTAGATATGGACCTGCAAGAGATCGTTTATATAATATGTTATTTAGTATTATAAATTGAGATACCTTGACTTTGAAAGCTCTAGGATTTTCTCCAGTAGGGATCTCTCCATGTTGTATATATCTCATGATTGGAAGGATCCAGGATCCTGAACTTGATTGTGCACCATCACTAAGTATAATTGCAGAATTGTTTACTATCTCCATGGCTATGTGATCCTCAATAGCAGGAGCTAAGATGTGGATAATTGGTATCCTAACATTCTCTTGAATATTCAATGACGATCCAAGATTGGCTAAAGCATCAGCTTCTGCATTTTCTTCCCTGGGTACATGTGTTAAGCTAAAAGAAGCAAAAGAGTCTGCCAATTTCTTGACTATCTCTAGATATTTGATTAGCCTTTCACCTTTAACAGTATAAGAACCATTAAAGTGGTTAGTAATTAATAAAGAATCTACATGTACCTCAAGATACCTGATCCTCATGTGCTTGGCAATTTGCAAACCAGCTATTAAGGCTTCATATTCAACCTCATTATTGGTAGTTTGAAACTCACAAGCAATTGAGTGGGGTAATATGTCCCCATGTGGCGATTTTAGTGGTATGCCTAGTCTAGTTCCCTTGATATTTGAAGCCCCATCTGTGAAGAGTATCCAAGGATCCTTAGTCTCTTCAAGTTGTTGAACTTCCAATTCAGCTTCCCTTTGTAGATCACTACTAAAACCAGCCACAAAGTTAGCTAAGGCTTGGGATTTGATGGCAGTTCTTGGTTCATATTTGATATCATATGCACTAAGCTTGACTGCCCACTTTGCCAACTGTTTTGGTCAAAAATCAAGCCAGGATAATGCAACCAAATCTTTTGTTGTGAGGTGTGATGCTTGAATCAATGAACAAATGTATGAATAACTTGCAAGTGAAATAAACAAGTGACACAAGGATTTATACGAGGAAAAAGCCCTTGATCAAGAGTTGATCTCTGACATAAAAAACCTCGGGTGATGGAAACTAACGATCACCAACTACGATTAAATGAATGATTGTTACAACTCGGGATGATAACAAGCTTGTTACAAGGATCACTATAGTGCAATGTGTATGAAATCGCCAATGAACTGTTGAGAGCTGTTTTGAGTGTGTGTATTTGCTTAATTGTTCCAACTCAAGCTTGTTATCCCCTTTAAAAATAGAAATAACTTAAATAACTAACTATCCGCTAAATGTGCAAGCTCCCCACGACTTCTAAAAAGGTCACCAAGCCATGCATGTGCGGAATATTGAGGGCATATTCCCCAAGAATATCGGCAAGACCAAGTCCAATGCGTATACTCCTACAAAACATGCTTAAACATAGTGAAGGCAACCGTTAGTATAAGGATAACAATGAGGATCCTGGATCCTGGTCCTGCAATGTCTTCTGAGGATCCTTAATTCAAACAGAATTGAGGATCCATGATCCTGGCAGTACTTGAGGATCCGTGATCCTTAGGTTTAGAAAATCTATCCCTAACAATTGCCCCCAAAATATGAGGAGTAAAATGTAAATTAACGAGTCGTATTTTTGATCTTATTTCCAACTGACTAACAGATATATAGCCGTTAGAATCGAACTAGCCGCTGCTGATCATACGTCAGCGACATGATATCCTGCAGAACCATCATTATAAATTTGAGATTAGAGATAAGGATCGATAGGCATTTAAATTCGTGCGTTACTCCCTTTAAATCCTCATCCCAAGACCGATCAGGTATTTCTCTTCTCTTTCTCTCTTCATCTTCTTATTCTGATCTTCATCAAAATCTTTAGATCATAATGAAGCTACGATCCTCCCCCGCCAAGGATCACCAGAAAGATAGTCCTTTGAAAAGCCAAGGGATTATCAAAAATCCTTCGAAGGAACTCTGCTGCTTCACTGATCTGGAGATTGACCGAATTCGCCACTGTTTTCTGGCGGATACCGTCTTCAAGTCCTTTGACCCTTCTGCCAAGAGTGATTCTGTCTCGAACACCTGGGTTACTTTTCCGGCTACCCATTCCTGATAGGATTCTCCTATCCCTTCCCTGCCTTCGCCCGATCCTTCTTTTCCCTCACCGGCATGTGCTATATCCAGGCCATGCCAATGATGTGGAGGGTTTTATATACCCTAGAGAACATCATTGAGCAAGAAGGCATAGAGTTGGGAATGTCGGAACTGGCTGAACTGTATAACCTTGTGAGCCATGGTTAACACCGCTACTTGTTCAAACATAAGCCCGGTGAACCTCATCCAATCCTTAAGACCACAAAGAACGATACCAACTAGAAGAAGCGTTTCTTCTTTGTTAGGAGGGACTCTATCCCTGATGGGAAAGATCTCCCCATAGTGTGGACAACCCATGGTAGGATATAGGATCCTTATAGAAGGATCATAGGATAACTCTGTTTCTGTTGAGGATAACTGATCCTTTTCTGTCTTTTTATACAGCTATCTCAGTCTCTCATATCATTCAATCACCTGCAACCAAAGAAAGGATCGCTGCTTTTTGGAGCCTTGATCCTGCAGTTAGATTGTCACACCCCGACCACGTAAAACATCAAATCATGGCGGAAACGTCGGGGAGTGTTGTAACAGAATTATTGTTCCACAACCATGGTAATTAAAATTTCATTTCATTCAACAACCAAAGGTGGAATATAGTGTTTCAAAACAAGAACCAAAGAGTACACAACATAATTAAACTAAGTCTATCTTTATTTTAAGTCTCTAAGGCACAGGTCCGCCCTAGTGTCACGATCATCATCCTAAGCAACAGCTCCTGAAACACATGTGAAAATAGGTACGTCAGCATAAAAATGCTTGTGAGATACATAGGTTTTGTGAATATAGGATTCATGACTTAAGTTTAAGAAAAAGTTGTTTAACAAAAGTCAGTCATGAACCTTGTTAATTGTTTAGTTTTATAAATCTTTTGAAAAGTGATGATAAAGTGGATGATATGTAAAAGAGTAACGCGAGGTTAAATGAATAACCAAGTAAAATGAGTTTTGTATAAAATAAGTTGTTTGTAAAACAATGTCTTGAAAAATATGTTATTTGTATAAAATGTTATATGTCTAAATTGAAATGATTCAAATAACGCTACGATATGTAATACCATACAAGCACTTATATATAGGAAGTACCAGCGGCATATCCACCATGCTTGTATCATATTACACACGCCTCGTTACTCAAATCATTTTACCTAAATAAACCACCAATGCAAATTGCCCATGTCTAAACCGTTTGTCAAATGTCTTTGTGTAAATCGTGCCAAATGTTTATGTCAAAATGTAGTCCATGAAATATGTATATCAATATCAAAATGTCTATGTCAAATGTCAAATATGTAATGGGTAAACAAAATGTCATGTATGGAAAATGAAACATATATATATATATATATATATATATATATATATATATGCTGAGCCACAGATAAAAATGCACAAAACAATGTATTGAAGTAAAACGTGGTTTAAATCAACACTATGTCTTGTGGAAATGCATGCTATACTGAATACAAACATTTATGCGGTATTGTATAAATGCATACATCCAAGCCTTGTGACTGTGGTGATAAGCCCTTAAACAAATTAAAGGTCTATCTGTGTTATGTTTTATCGGATTCGGTCATTCCTTTCATCCAAACATACCTAGGATGTCAGGAACGAGAGTTATCAATTCCTATGGTACCATTACCTACTAACGAGCGGCGTGATCAAAGTTAATGAATGTATATGGTCCCATTAAACAAACCAAATGTCATATCAAAATGTAAGCATGTGATGAAATGAAAATGTACTAAGCATGATGAACATACATAGCATAAAAAGGTAATGTAAAACAATGCACTAGGTATGCACTAAATAGACATACATAGCGTGAAATGTGATGAAATGAAAATGTACTAAGCATGATGAACATACATAAGTATGCACTAAATGAACATACATAGCATAAAACACAATGAAATTATGTACTATAAGTGTACTAATGAACATAGCAAGTATATGATATGAAAGCATGGAAAGCATGAAAATAACAAGTAGGCACATGTGTTACACCCCAAAATGTTTGAAAAACAATAAAAGAGGGGTCTATGTACTCACTTGAGATTGCTCAATAGACTTTAGATATCCACCAAGCAAAGCTAGAAGGTTACGGAATCAAACAACACCTAATATAGGTAACTACATTAATAAACGGACCTATTAGGAGGATCGGGTGGCATGAGGGTTCGTAAACCAAATGAGTGTAGGAACTCATGTAATATGGTTTAACAAAGCCTACATACTAAAACAAAACTTATCCTAAGTGCTTACGACCCATCACGACCCGTTTAGGTAGCTTATGCTACTTTAATGCGTCGTTCGCGTAAAACGCGTTCGGATCGCCTAACTAGCCCTATGACAAGTAAGATATGCCTTGATACATCTAATATTGTTACTAATCAGTTTGGATACCAAAAATTAGGTTACATAGGCTTAAAATGAATTTTGGCGCAAAAAGGGCATTTTTGTAATAACTTATCATACAACTACTCAAACGATGTAACCATAAGGTATAACCCTGGAAGGTTATTCCCTATACCACTATGGTCACCTAAAGTGTTTGGTCGGATCCTAATGATCGACCAAATGGGTCGGGTTCGAAAGCATAAGCGATTGATTAGATCGCTTACCCTTACGACCCTAAACAAGCACAAATCTAAAAGTGCCGAGCTAAACATGCTAGAACATGTTTAGTTAAGTTAGAAAACAGGTTTTGGTATCAAAACAAACGGTTTTGATACCCATAAGTAGTTTGGTTACAAAATACGCAAGAATACGCATTTTGGCCGAAACTACGACTCGTCACTGAGCCTAGATAACGTGGTAATCAGTAGGTATAGTCACTAGGGACTATGACCATCGTGATTACGCTCATGTTATGAAGTTCAAACGAACTTCGCATTGACCATAAACAGGTCAATGCAGAAAGTCAAACGCAGTTTGACTTTCAAGCTAAAAACGCATAAAAGAACGAAGGAACACTTACAAAAGGGTCCCCGCAAGTATTTGACCCGATTCACTCTCAGGAAGGAAGCATATACTTCCACTTAGAGAGCAAGAATCAGATTCAAATGTGGGTTGCAACAAATGGGGTGGAGGGGTATTTATAGTTTTCATAGAACCGTTAGGATCATTTCTTGAAAACCGAGATTCAATCCTGGCCGTACACATCGAGCCCACTGTTTTAGAAAACCAGGGGAGCCCCTAGAAATGCCCCAAAACCATGTGCACAAGTGTGGAGCAGCTAGATCAAGCTGGAATCAACATTCTGCTGATCTGGGGATACCTTATGGACCGTATGGTCCTCACCCTTACGGACCGTAAGCTGGTCTGCAGACCAGCAACTTTCAAAGTTGACAGTTTTGGTCCCTGTGCGCGTATGGTCATGTTTTGGCACTTCTAACACCCGTCAAACCCATTTTTAAGCTCCCTAAGGATGTTAAAGCATAGGGAACATGAAACATGCTAAAAAATATGTCGGATGTCCGCTCGTTTGGCCGTACGGTTGCGTTGTTTGGTTAATTACGACGGAAGTCGTAACGGACGCGTGTACGATCCAAATTGCGCGACGAATGGATTTTTGACAAGCCAATCATTAAAACATAATATTTTAATGATTACATAAATTTTTGGATGTCTGGATGTATTCAGAACGTAAGTTATGCGCGAAAATGCAAACTTGTGTACTTTTTGACGCTTTTAGTCCCTGAATGAGCATAAAGTTTATTTTAGCACACCGAACCCCTCAAAGCCTATTTCTAAGCTATGTAAAGGATATTTAGGGTGTGTTTAACTTATGGTCTTATTCCGGAATGTTCGTTACAGTTCAATTTGGCATACTTTCGCAATTTGTCAATTTTAGTCCCTGTAAGCGAATTAACTTGATTTTGCCATACCAAAGCCTTCAAAACTTATTTCTAAGTTATATAAAGGTTATTTAAGATATGTTAATAATATGTTGATGTTCCGGAGTAATTTGTCGCGTTAAACTGACTACGTTTACGCACCAGTTTGCGTATAACTCTCCAGAAAGCGATATAGAGTTTGAAATTGAATAAAAACCAAAACATGGAAAATGTAAAACATAAAAAAACAAATATTGGGATCAAATAACTTTATTTCATTGATAATTGAATTGTCTACAATGATTATAAGCACGGATGTCACATAGATCATTCCAGGCAAACACAAAGGATTCACAAGAAGTATCCTCCGATTCAGTCACAATGTCAAGTAAGTGTTTAAATTTATGTATGAGTAAATAAATATAGATTAAGGATAATTATCTGTTATTTCTCCTTTGTAGGTGATGGAAAATCCTCAAAGTCAGCCACTCGCTTCAGCGTCACTGATCTTGATGCTGTCTCTGGCCGGTCCGGAAAGAAGAAATTTGCTGCTAGCCCAAACGTTCCAATCCCTAAGCCTGTCACCTCCAAGGGCAAGGGAGGAAAGAAGAGGAAGTCCACTGAAGCTGATAATCTTGAAGGCCTGCCCCTCATCCGCATCAGTTTGAAGAATACTTCGCTGATGTAAGGATCCCTGATCCTTAATTCTATCCTGCCTATTTGAGGATAACTGATCCTAAATTGATTCCTTCTTTCTTTGCAGAAATTCGCTGAGATCCAGATGCTCTTCGATGCGTATGTTGAGGAGGCTGAGCAGAAGGAGCTGGACTTCCAGAAGATCTTCCTGGCTAAGAATCAAACCATCTCCACCCTCGAGAAAGAGTTCAACTTGGCAAAGAAGCAGGTGGTCATGGCCCACATCACTGCTGACCAGGAGAAGAAAGAGGTGATGGAGGATGCTAAGCTCTCTGCTGCCATTGCTATGTACAAGACCAAACTGCAGATGGCCCAGGAAGCTCAGGATCCTGGCTTTGACAGGACCAATTGGGACCAGGAGGGCTGGAAGGCTAGGCTGGCTTAGCTGGATGATGAAGAGGAGGCTACAGAGGTCTTGATGCTTGAGGCAAGCGGCAGCGGGGCTAAGGATCAGGCTGGTGATGCTAGAACTGGAGGTGATGGTGATGGTGATGCAGCGAAGGTGTGAGTTGCAGAAATGGGCGATAATGGATTTATCTAGAGGCAGCCGGAGCCCATTTTTTATGGTTTAGTAGTTGTTTTTTGTTTGATGGTGTTTTTCTTGAACAATGGTTGGTCTGTACTTAAACAATAGTTTTTAGGTTTAAGGATCACTGATCCTTCAGACAATAGGTAGGATTACAAATGGTGGAGGGATCCTCTGTTTGGGGGATGAAGCCATTGTGATCCTACCGTACTTTTATTCTTGCACTTAGACCTCGTTAACATGAACACCCTTAACCAACCCAAGTGGACGGGCCACGTTTTGTTGGTAGAAACTTGGGTTGGCAATTTTGACAACCATGTAAGTGTTTAACTTTTGGTAAATAAAAGCTTAATCTTTTGGCTATCTCATGTGTTATATTTCTGAATACTTCATTTTTCAATTGTTATGATATACTTTGTTTGAATTCATAAGTAAAGAATAAAAGCTTACTAGATTATGTCAAAAAGTTTAGGATATGATCAAGGATCAAATATCCTATAATTGATAAATTCAAAAGAGTTATGTAATTTAACGATCATCTGTCTTGTTGTCAAAGAGTAAGGGTCACTTAGATAAATAAAAATAAAATCAAAGTGATCAAGGATCATACCTGAGAATCCAAGTTAGGATCCTAAACCTTTAGCATTGACAATCAGGATAACCAAAAAACAAACCATAATAAAAGGTTAGGATCAAGGATCCTTAGCTGTTTAACTTAAAAAACCGGAAATGGAACACAACTTGGGACTAAGCTAATATAAGAGAAGAGTTAGCAACTGGGGACAAGCCCAACAATTCTGGGGACAAGCCCAATATACTGGGGACAAGCCCAAAGGATCTTGTGTAAACTAGAGTATGGCCCTCACTGGCGACTATCCAAACTTTGTGACATGAAAATGCCAAAACCTTAGCTAACGTGAAAACGTTAGAAACCTTAGGAACGGATGTATGGTACGTCTACCATTATACGTAGGATCCTGAATACAGCCAGTACAATGAAATTGTCAGCCCCTAAAGCGAGTACTGGTCCCATTGCCTTGAACTGCATCAGGATCATCGTGCGCTACTGGTGATACTGGGGACAGGCCCAAAAACTGCGGACTAGCCCAAATAACTGAGGTCAAGCCTAAAAAACTGGGGTCAAGCCCAAATAACTGGAAACTTCTATGGATACTCAATCCTTTGTTAGGATATATTAACCTTCTGCAAAACTTAGAACTAAGTGAAAGAAGGATCCAGGATCCTTCTCCTAAGATAATTAAAGAATTAAATAGATTAAAATTAGATCATTACCAGAATGAGGATCATCTATCCTCTAAGGATCCTTCGAGGATCTCGGCCATGAATGTTGTTAAGGATCGTGGGTCCTTATTACATGAAGTATTTCTTCAAGTGGACAGCATTCCAAGCTCTTGGTAGTAAATCACCTTCCATTGTTAGCAATCGATATGCCCCCTTTCCTGCCTTAGCTTCAATCAGGTAGGGGCCTTCCCACTTTGGTGCCAATTTTCCATCAGCAGGATTTGTGGTATTCTGAAATGCTTTCCTCAATACCATATCACCAACTTGGAACTTCCTAATCCTGACATTCTTATTGTAGGCTCCAGCCATCCTTTGTTGATAACTAGCCATCCTTATCCTTGCCAAATCCCTGAGTTCTTCTATGGTATCCAAGTCTTGAACCAAGTTTTCAGCATTTTCTTCAGGATCATGGATGCTTGTTCTTGCAGTAGGAACCACCATCTCTGTAGGGATCACTGATTCTGCTCCAAATACTAAAGAGAATGGAGTTTGGCCAGTGGCATTCTTGGGAGTTGTCCTATCATCCCATAGTACATAAGGTAGTTCTTCTGCCCACTTTCTTTTCTTGGATCCAAGCTTCTTCTTCAAGTTGTTGATGATGATCTTGTTGGATGATTCTGCTTGACCATTAGCTTGTGGGTGGACTGGTGTTGATGTTATCATCTTAATCCCCCAGCTGTCACAAAAGTTAGTAGTTCTACTCCCAATAAATTGGGATCCATTGTCACAAACAATTTTAGAAGGGATACCAAATCTAGTAATGATATTTCTTTTAATAAAGGATATCACTTCTTTCTCTCTGATTGAGCAAAGGCTTCAGCCTCTATCCACTTAGAGAAGTAATCAGTCATGGCAAGCATGAATACATTTCCTTCTGGTGCTTTGGGAAGTTTACCAACTATATCCATTCCCTATCTCATGAATGGCCAAGAAGAGGATATAGGATGCAGGAGCTCTGCTGGCTGATGAAGGATATTACTATGTCTCTGACAAGGATCACACTTATTGGCATAATCCACAGCATCCTTCTTCATTGTAGGCCAATAGTATCCTGTCCTAAGGATCCTTGAGAACAATGCCCTGCCCCCAGTGTGGTTTCCACAATCTCCTTCATGAAAATCCTTTATGACTTCTTGAATTTCAGGATCCTCTATGCACCTTAGATATGGACCTGTAAGAGATCGTTTATATAACATGTCATTTAATATTGTAAATTAGGATACCTTGATTTTGAAAGCCCTGGGGTTTTCTCCTGTAGGAATCTCTCCATGTTGTATATATCTCATGATTGGAAGGATCCATGATCCTGAATGAGACTGTGCACCATCACTAGGAACCATTGCAGAATCCTCTTCTATCTCCATAGTTATGTGATCCTCAATAGCAGGAGCCAGAATATGGATGATAGGGATCTTGATATCCTCTGGAATTTTCAATGATGATCCAAGATTGGCTAATGCATCAGCTTCTGCATTCTCTTCCCTGGGTACCTGTGTCAAACTAAAAGAAACAAAAGAGAGTGCCAATTCCTTGACTATCTCTAGATATTTGATTAGTCGTTCACCTTTAACAACATAAGATCCATTAAAGTGATTAGTAATTAGCAATGAATCCACATGTACCTCAAGATACCTGATCCTCATATGCTTGGCAATTTGCAAACCAGCTATCAAGGCTTCATATTCAGCCTCAAGATTAGTAGTTTGAAACTCACAAGCTATTGAGTGGGGAATTATGTCCCCCTGTGGTGATTTTAGTAGTATTCCAAGTCCTATTCCTTTGACATTAGATGCTCCATCAGTGAAGAGAATCCGAGGATCCTTAGCCTCTTCAAGCTGCTGAACTTCTAACTCAGCTTCTCTTTGTAAATCACTACTAAAATCTGCCACAAAGTCAGCTAAGGCTTGGGATTTGATGGCAGTCCTTGGTTCATATCTTATATCATAAGCACTAAGCTTCACTGCCCATTTAGCCATCCTTCCTGACATTTCAGGTTTCCTGAGAACATTCTTAATTGGAAAGTTAGTCTTAACGATAATGGCATGAGTTTCAAAATAATGTCTTAGTTTAGTAGATGCCATAATTAAAGCAAGGATAAGTTTCTCTAAATGAGAATACCTGGATTCAGCATCAAGCAAACTCTTACTTACATAATAAACAGGATGTTGTCTACCTTCCTGATCCTTAACAAGGACTGCACTTACTACTTTAGAGGATACCGCTAGATACAAGGATAATATATCCCCCTTTTCTGGTTTCATCAAGGCAGGAGCTGAGGATAGGTAATCCTTAAGGGCTTTGAGAGCATTTTCATGCTTTTCAGTCCATTCAAATTTCTTGTTCATTCTCAAAATGTCATAGAATTCCTTGCACTTTTCGATGACTTGGATATGAACCTATTCAAGGCTGTGATCCTCCCTGTCAACCTTTGCACATCCTTGGCATTCGTAGGAGATTTGATATTCACAATTGCCTTGATTTGCTCTGGACTTGCTTCTATGCCTCTTTTTGTTACCATGTAACCTAGGAACTTGCCTGCTTTAACACCAAAGTGACACTTTGAAGGATTCAACTGCATATTGAATTTGTTAAGGATATTGAATGCTTCTTCCAGGTCTCTAAGGTGATCCTCAGCTCTCCTGGACTTAACCACCATGTCGTCTATATAGACTTCCATAGTGTGTCCAATTTGTTCCTTAAACATCGTATTGACTAGCCTTTGATAAATAGCACCTGCATTCCTTAGTCCAAATGGCATAGCAATATAACAATAGATACCAGTTGGGGTCATAAAGGCTGTATCCGCTTGATCAGATGGTTCCATCTGAATTTGTTGAAATCCAGATGAAGCATCCATAAAAGTCAACAACTCATGACCCGCGGTAGCATCCACCATGGAGTCAATGTGGGGTAATGGGAAAGGATCCTTGGGACATGCCTTGTTTAAATCAGTGAAATCGACACATACCCTCCACTTTCCATTTTTCTTTTGAACAACCACCACATTGGCTAACCACCTTGGATACTTAACCTCTCTAATCATACCTGCTCAAAGTAATTTGTCTACCTCCTCCTGGATAATAGCCTTCCTCTCAGGTGCAAGCTTCCTCCTCTTCTGATGTATAGGCTTGAATGACCTGACAATGCCAAGCTTATGAGTAATTATATCTTTAGAGATACCTGTCATGTCTTCATGCTTCCAGGCAAAGGTAGTTTTTCTCCTCTTAAGGAAGGATACTAGATCCTATTCAATGTTGCTGAGGATCCCTGATCCTATGAAGACTTTGGATTCAGGATCATGAGGATCCATAAGGATATCTTTCACATCCTGTTCTCTTGCCCCCAAGACGTCTCTTGGAGGATACTTTAGTTGGTATTGCTCCCTTGGTCTTGAGGTTGGCTTCATTGATGAGGTATAGCAATTCTTTGCTTCTTGTTGGTCACTCTCAATCTTTATCACCCCCCATGGACTAGGAAGCTTCACCCATTGATGATATATAGATGCAACTGCCTTCATGTCATGTATCCATGGCCTGCCAAGGATAACATTGCAACAGGATAAGCAATCTATTACACAAATTTTTTTATAAGAATGAAGTCCTTCAATGTAGATGGGAAGTTTAATGTCCCCGAAAGTATTCTTGGTTTCTCCGCTGAATCCCACAAGAACTGAGGATCTTGGGACAATATCCGATTCAGGGATGTTCATTTTCTTGAGGACATCAAGCTGAATGATGTTCACCGAGCTTCCTCCATCGATTAGGATCCTGCGAACAAAATGGTTAGAAATGAACAAAGTAATGACAAGACCATCATGATGAGGATCCTGAACATCAACACTATCATCCTCATCAAAAGTTATGACTTTCTCCTGTGTGACAGTAGAGGTCCGGATGGGTCTCTCCCCACTATCCATCTTGGTCTCCTTGGCATGTCTTTTGGCTGCTGAAAAGGAAGTACCACAAATGTCTGATTCACCAGATATGAAGTTTATAACTTGTGCATCTGCTGGAAGAGCAGGAGCTCTTTCCGGAACCTTTTCAGGATCCTGGGTCCTTGACTTTTTTCTTCCCAAAAGCTCCTTCAAGTGCCCCTTGCTTAACAAGTAACCGATTTCTTTTCTAAGTGAAATGCATTTTTCAGTGAGATGTCCGAAATCCTCAAGATATGCACACCATTTGGACTTGTCTTTTGTTGTAGCTGGTTTATTACTTTTTCTAGGCCATCTTGCTTTCTCACCTAGATTTTGCATTGCAAGAATTAGTTCATTGTTATCGACAGAAAAACAATATTCAGAAATGGGAGGATAATCCTCATCATCCTCTTCCTGTTCCACTGCATGCATGTTCTGGTTGTCAGACTTGTTATAGAATTTGGACTTGTTGTTCCTGTAGTAGGATCCTTGTTTTTCTTGCTTTGAGGATCCTGCCAGTCTTTCCTGGATCCTTTTATCATCCTCTAGTCGGATGAATCTAAGGGCCCTGGTTCTTACCTCATCAAGATTCCTACATGGGGTCATGACAAGATCATCATAGAATAATGAATCCCTAAGTAAACCCATTTTAAAGGCTTCCACAGCCGTAGCTATATATCCAGATTAGGAATATCTAAGGATTCTTTACTAAACTTAGTGATATAATCTCTAAGTGATTCATTTTGACCTTGTGTTACCCTGTATAGATCACTAGTTAAACGTTTAAATTTTCTACTACATGAGAATTGGCTATTAAACAGATTAACTAGATTAGCAAATGAAGTAATAGAGTAAGGGAGAAGACTTAGCAGCCATTTAAGAGCTGATCCTATGAGTGTGGATCCAAAACCCTTGCATAGACATGCTTCCTTTAATCTCTCAGGAATTGGATTGATCTCCATCCTTTCTCTGTACTGAGCTACATGCTCCTCTGGATCCGTTGAACCATCATACAACTTCATGGTTGGTATTTGGAACCTCTTTGGAATTTCTGCATCACAAATGGGTGGTGCAAAGCGAGATATCCTGTGGCTTCCATCTACAATTTCAGGCATGGGCTTAACCACTCCTGGGACGCTGGATATCATATCCTTTAATTTTTGTAACTCCCCAGCCATAGCTTGATTGATACATGTATCCTGCACAAAGCCATGGTTAGTGTTATAAGAATTATTTAAAGTGTTACCTCCCGAAGGATTCAAGTTTGGAATCCCATATGTGAATCCATATTGATGAGATTCTGGTATGATTGAAGGACCAGAAGAAGCAATGGTCTGCATTGGAATGAAGTCTCCTTGATGAACATCTGAACTTGAGGGCTGCACACTTCTTAAGAATCCCTGATCCTGAAAGATGTTGGATCCTTGATGTGCTGTGACTGGGGGTCTTGGAGGATAATCCATGGATCCGTGAACCTGAGATGAGGATCCTTGAACCTGAAAGGAGGATCCTTGAACCTGAGAGGATCTATGAACCTGAGAGGATCCTTGAACCTGAGAGGATCCTTGAACCATGTGCGTCCCCATATATCCTCCTGAGCTAACGAAGGATCCCTGATGCTGGAAAGAGGATCCTGAAGGATGAAAACAGGATCCTGAAGGCTGGAAGTGAGACCCTAAAGCCTGACTCATAGTTGTTGATCCATAACGCCTTCCCAATGGTCCACTCTGGTACTGGATGTCCGGAGCTACAGATTGTAGGGCGGCTATAGCTGGAGTGTCGAAATCCAGTGATCTAGGTATCAGAGGAGAGTGATCCTCCCCCGATTTCTTCTGTTTCTTGATGTCACCAATCTCCCGGAGGATCCTTTCGTTGGTTTTATCCTGCTCTTGTATGTGATCCCTCATCTGCAAAATCAAAGTAAAAAAGATCACTGTTAGTAGGGTTAGAAGAAACAACAGATGTTGGTGGTTTTGGGAAAATGGGGCTTTGTCTCTTTGTAGCATTTTCAGCATTCTTCTGGGATCCAAAAGGTGGTGGAGGCAAAGGTGGAATGCCCTGTGAAGAAGTGACTGTCGGCATAGAGCTTGAAGTGTTCTTTGCTGAAGAAGCCATATGGTTGAAGATAATGAACCGAAATGAACACAATGAGCAAAATTTTTCAGAAATGAAGCACCAATTGCCCCACGGTGGGCGCCAAACTGTTTTGGTCAAAAATCAAGTCAGGATAATGCAACCAAATCTTTTGTTGTGAGGTGTGATGCTTGAATCAATGAACAAATGTATGAATAACTTGCAAATGAAATAAACAAGTGACACAAGGATTTATACGAGGAAAAAGCCCTTGATCAAGAGTTGATCTTCGGCATAAAAAACCTCAGGTGATGGAAACTACCGATCACCAACTACGATTAAACGAATGATTGTTACAACTAGGGATGATAACAAGCTTGTTACAAGGATCACTATAGTGCAATGTGTATGAAATCGCCAATGAACTGTTGAGAGTTGTTTCGAGTGTGTGTGTTTGCTTAATTGTTCTAACTCAAGCTTGTTATCTCCTTTAAAATTAGAAATAACTTAAATAACCAACTATCCGCTAAATGTGCAAGCTCCCCACGACTTCTAAAACGGTCACCAAGCCATGCACGTGCGGAATATTGAGAGCATATTCCCCAAGAATATCGGCAAGACCAAGTCCAATGCGTATACTCCTGCAAAACAAGCTTAAACATAGTGAAGGCAACTGTTAGTATACGGATAACAATGAGGATCCTGGATCCTGATCCTGCAATGTCTTCTGAGGATCCTTAATTCAAACAGAATTGAGGATCCGTGATCCTGGCAGTACTTGAGGATCCGTGATCCTTAGGTTTAGAAAATCTTTCCCTAACACTGACATTTCGGGTTACCTGAGAACATTCTTGATAGGGAAGTTAGTCTTGACAATAATATGAGGAGTTTCAAAATAATGGCGTAATTTAGTAGATGCCATGATTAAAGCAAGAATAAGTTTTTCTAAATGAGAATACCTGGACTCAAAATCAAGTGGAATTTTACTTACATAGTATACAGGATGTTGAGTAACTTCATGATCCTTAACAAGGACTGCACTTACTGCCTTAGAAGAAACTGCTAAGTATAAGGATAATATATCCCCTTTTTCTAGTTTCATTAAAGCTAGAGCTGAGGATAGGTAAACCTTAAGTGCCTTGAGAGCATTCTCATGCTTTTCAGTCCACTCAAATTTCTTGTTCTTTCTTAGGATGTCATAGAATTCCTTGCACTTCTCTGATGACTTCGAGATGAACCTGTTCAAGGATGCGATCCTTCCTGTCAATCTTTGCACATCCTTGGCATTGGCAGGAGACTTAATATTCACAATCGCCTTAATTTGTTTTGGACTAGCCTCTATCCCTCTTTTTGTCACAATATAACCTAAAAACTTGCCAGCTTTTACACCAAAGTGGCACTTGGAAGGATTCAATTTCATGTTGAATTTATCAAGGATATCAAATGCTTCTTCAAAATCTCTAAGGTGATCCTCAGTTGTAACACCTCGTAAAATCACGACCAATGTTATAAAGACACGTGTCATGGAAGGTAAACGTGTTATAAACCCGGATCAAGTTGAAAGATATATGGTAGGATTAAAAATGTCAACATGGTAATAAATACCTCTGAGTGACCTTTTTATTAATTCCAAACCTTTGTAAAACATTAAAATGTTTTCATAAATATCTTATAAGAATTACACAAGTATCCGGTTAAATTTTTGTGATGATAAATTCCACATTCAAGTAAATGGGATCCTATGTGCATATATGACAATTCTACTTCACAAGATCTTTTCACAAGATTCCAAGACCTCCATTTGCATGGCAACACTTCCTACATCATGCAAGGTCTGATTACATGGCCCCCTCTACTGGAAAAAGACATGATATTCGAAGTTATAAAGATTGCATGGTCAAAATCTAAAAATTTACAAAATTTTGTCTTCTGGTCATCGGATACGGACAGTATGGGCTTTAGTTTACGGTCCGCAAGGACTGTAACTGGGCGATACAGTTCAGGGTCGGTTACGGACCGCATCAGTTTGTACTTACGGTCCGTAAGAGGTGGATGCGGACCGAAAGGGTTTTTGCTTACGGTCCGTAAGGCTGTCGCTGGCAGTAAAAATGGACAGTTGCCTGTTACAGCAGGTTGCACCGCCTTAAAGGCCTGGTTTTCAAAATCAGGAGCAGCACCAGTGGTTTTTCATGCATAGGGGACACTTGGATTCATCAGGGATCAATGGTGGACTTATGTGGAATGATCTTGTGCAATTAAATTTCCTATATAAGAACTCTTGTTGCAACCACAAACTTACTCATTTCAAAATCATTTTAAACCCCTCTCTGGAGCTCTTTGGACTTCAAGCAAGCTTCCATCAGCTCCTAATTCGTGCTAAGGACCATTGTGAGTG
Organism: Helianthus tuberosus; assembly: GCA_030545235.1. Classification (NCBI taxonomy): domain Eukaryota; kingdom Viridiplantae; phylum Streptophyta; class Magnoliopsida; order Asterales; family Asteraceae; genus Helianthus; species Helianthus tuberosus. Next base: position 38,199,072 of record CM060437.1, read on the forward strand.
TTCTTAGCCTTCCTAGTTCAAGTTTCATTAGCTTAATCACCAAAAGTTAAAGCCGTCTTAATTAAGCTTTGACTTAGTGATTAATCACTAATGGTCCAGTCATTTTTCGAATTGAAAGTGGCTATGAGTTGGTAATTATGTGGTTAATAAACCCTTAAAAGGGCACCCACTGGTTATCACTCTAATTTAGTCAATTGTCGGGTCAAACTTAATATTAAAAACTCAACAGAAAACTTTTTTGCAAATAAATTCATAATTAGCAATGTAGAAGCTATGGAACCTGTTTTAATACTAAAATAACTTGGTAATTAATGTAAGAACATGTCTAAGCATGTTTAACCCGACAATTCTGAGTTTAGGCTCGGTTAAGAACCGAAAGTCGCAAAAGTAGACTTTTGCTTTGACTTTCAGTTCTTACCCGATCTAGCTTATTTTAGATATGCCTTAGGGTTCCTTTAGGACCATATTATAAGTTAGTAAAACCCTCTGAGGTCATACTACACGGTTCCTTAATTATCCGATTCATTTGCATGTTTCCGTTAATTACTTAAATGTTGACCATTATGCCCTTTTGACCTTAAAACGAGATTTTTGAAAATGTGAGAGGACAAAAACCTTTATTACTGATTTATATACATGTCCTAAAAATTTGACATCAGTTTGAGGTCTAAATAAGGAGTTATGCTCAATATCGTAATTTGAATGCTTTTTATTAATTTTACGTCATAATTAGCATAAAGCCTATCTAAACCCAAATTTTTACACCAAACCTTTTACCCACTGATGTAATATAATATTTTGGGATTTTTGAAGAGTTGCGTATGTATAAATGGTAATCCACAATAAGGAGTTCTCCTTGTGGGCATTATACATGTGGCATGTCAGTTAATCTTGTCCGGTTCTTCTAACCGGCCCTAACGGATGGCAAACATATAAATCTGTATACAAGATTAGTATTAATATAATTGTCCAAAGTTATAAAAGATATTTGTGCCTTGTGCATCTAAATCAATTTTCTTAAACATTTTCAAAATGAGTCAGTTAATTGTATTGACCAGTGTAAACTGACGTATTTTTCCAAAAAGGCTAAATGCAGGTACTAGAAGGACTAGGCTGGCTACTCCTAGTATCAATAAAAAGTCTTGCAAGCTTAGATGTTTATAAATCTGTTGAACAATGTTCCTTTTAACTATTGATCCGCCTGTGGATCCCTTACAACCGTTTTTGTAATAATTGATATTACTTTCATTCGGTTTGTAATATTATTATCTTAGCTTCCGCTGTGCATTAAACTGTGATAATTTGACTATGATGATATCAGCTACGTCACGATACTCCCCACCGGGCCCACCGGTAATACGTGGAAATATCAGGGTGTGACAGGTTGGTATTAGAGCCAACATTGAGTGAATTAAACACTAGCCTTTTATATTTAATCTCAATGACACAGTTGCACATTCCTTGATTTCCGCGTCTAGGCAAAGGACTTAGGACTAATCCTAATCTTTTATTTTATCCTTTATTGTTTTCCTTGTTGTTTTCCTTGTTTGTGTTGACAGGAACAGAAGATGCCGCCACAAAGAAGAGGAGGACGAGGCAAGGCGCCATTCGCCAGCCATGATCATGAAGCCGGGCCTTCTCACCGGCGAACTCCCTCAGTAACAATGAGCATGAGTCCCCAAGAAGATTGGAGGACATACTTAGAGCCCGCGAGGCGTTCGGTCTCGCTAAGCTCATCACCTTCGTACCATGAATCCTTCGGACTCCATCAAGGCAGCAAGTCCGAACATTCTCGCCACTCCTACCTTCCACTGCAGCGGTCGGGTTCACACCGCGCCTTTGAAGACCCGACCCCATTCTTCCAGAACCGGTTCAACCTGGCAAACCAAGTGCAAGCACCAATGGGCTTTAACCCATTGGGCCCTGAAGACCATTTCCCTGAAGTTCAGGACATGGAGATGGATGATGACCCGAATCCCGCAGAACCACCATCTATGACACCTACTCACCCCATCTAGATTTCGGATGGGTCATCTTTTCATGGATCACCTTATCGTGGTCCAGACAGCTATGAGGCAAGGTTTGCCCAATACGACTGGGTGTTTACTCCTAGTTACAACCCGTCTCAGCAGCTGCAGCAGCAGGATCCCTCGGAGGATTCAAGTTTTGTAGAGGTCACTCCACCGCCACCACCACCAGTGCAGCAACCGCCTCCGGAGCCGCTGAGGCGTAGGAGATCAGGAGCACGGATGTCCGTGCGAGGAGGGGATTTCCATTTCAGCACCCCTCATCATTCAAGTGGCAGTCATTACCCGCCACTATATGAAGACCCACCGATGGGTGGGCCTTCGAGCCCTGTTTCCGAGGTGAACTCTCCGCCTGTCGCACCGCCACCAGTGGGTTATGATAACCCAATTCCTTCATACGCCGGTGCAGCGGCATATAACCCTTTTGAGCAGCCAGCCCATACTAACTACAACTACGCCGAAGTTGACCCATACCTTGTAGTGGCGAACTACAATGCTCTTCATCCCGAGGGGCCCTATGGGGTCCCATATCAGACTGGGTACCCGGCCTATGGGTACCAATACCCGCTACCTCCTCAACTTCTGCAGCATCAGCAGCCGTTGCAGTCGCCACTGATACCGCCACCACAGCAACATGAGATTCTACAAAGGTTGAGCCAGGTGGAATGGGAGGTTCAAGAGGAGCGTAGAAGCCACCGGGGATTTCTTAAAGGTTTGGCAAGCTTAATCAAGGGAAAGAGCAGAAGGGATCATTGAGATTCTTGTTTGTTTGTTTGTTTTCTTTAATTTTCAGTATAGTCCCTGTGTGGACATCTATTTCTGTATCTAGTCCCTGCGAGGACTTGTAGTTTCAGTTTAGCCCCTGCGTGGGCAAGTTATTTCTGTTAAAGTCCCGTTTAGGGAAAATATGTACTCTTTTTATTTAATTATGGAATCTGGAACTTAAAATTTCAATTATCACTATATGAGTGGATATAATATATGAAATAAAATAAAATATTATTCCTTTTAAAGATTTATCTGCCATTATATATTAAAGAAAATCTTAAAGGTAAAACCTAGCCATGTGTCGTGTTACGACAGGGCCATGATGGTAGTTCCTTGTAAGATTCAAAATCCTTGTTAACGTCTGAAAACATGTTAACACTCCTGGAAAATGTGATTCGATAAAATCACATAAGTCATCCTTATATTGGATCCTTCCAATTCCTTTCTTATTATTTTAAACATCCAATTGTGATGTAGGGCCTACGGGCCATAATCATTGTCATATAAGACAAAAATAGTTGTAGCCTATAACTCCCTGTCAAGAAAGGTAATGAACTATGATTCAATGCCTTAATGCCTCGATCATATAAGATCATGGCTTGTAGTTTAAATTGTCCCTGTGACTTGGCCTTTTGTGCCATTATAATATATTAATAAATTATGACTGAGGATGATTATAATGAAAAATCCTGAATGAATATGCTTACTAAATTAACCAATATGGTTTATTAATACCATGGTTAATAAAATTATCAAGATGACAATTCTGATATTGACTTCTGAATAAATCATTGTCATTGTCTTATGTAGCAATCAAGCTACATGGCTGGGTCAGACGAAGTCAACAATCACTCGAGGGAGAATCATGACACTTCCAGAGTTAACGTAGCGGGCGCGGAATTGCAAGCATTAATAGATAATGCCGTTACTCGAGCTCTTAACAGACAATTTAATGAATCGAGTGAAACTTGCATTAGAACTCAGTCTGTACCTCATTCAAAACCACCCTCCAAGACTCATACAACTCACAAGAGTGATTCTCATCACTCATCGAATCAGAGGAGTGTTCCATCTAGGAAAGTTGTGCTCAATCAAGAGCCACGTACAAAGACCTGTTCGTATAAGTATTTTGTATCATGCAAGCCCAGGGATTTCACTAGGGAAAAACGAGCCATTGACTGCGTGACGTGGCTAGACGAGATGGATACAATGGTTGATATTAGCGGATGTGCGGAGCAAGATATTGTGAAGTGTGTTTCACAATCATTCAAGGGAGAAGCACTAGCTTAGTGGAGGTCCTTAATCCAAGCTACTAGAAAGATTCCGTTATACAACTTATCATGGGCTCAGTTTGTTGCCTTGATTAAAGAAAATTACTGTCCTCAACATGAAGTTGAGAAAATCGAGTCCGACTTCTTGTCATTGGCTATGAAGAACCTAGACTGTCAAGCATACCTTACGAGCTTCAACACTATGTCTCGATTGGTTCCTTACTTGGTGACACCGGAACCAAAACGTATAGCCCATTTTATTGGGGGTTTAGCCCCGGAGATTAAAGCTAGTGTGAAGGCATCTCGACCTACTACTTTTAGGTCAGCGGCTGATTTGTCGTTATCCCTTACTCTGGATGCGGTCAGGCTGAGATCGCTTAAAATTCTGAAGAAGGAAAAAGGAAACGTGAGGATGATAACTCATGACGTTCTGATAAGAAGTGTAAGGGGGACGCGGACCACAAGAAGAATTCTGGGTCTAACAAGGGTAACCGGCAAACGGATGAGAAGCCTAAATGCAAAACCTGCCAGAAGCGTCATTTTGGAAAATGCAGGTTTGAATCAAAGTCACAGTCAAAGCCAATTGTATGCGGGATATGCAAATCCAAGGAACATAAGACTTTGGATTACAAAAAGACAAAGGATGCAACTTGTTACAACTGTAACGAGAAGGGGCATATTAAGACAAATTGCCCAAAATATGCAAAGAAACCTGAAGAAGGTAAGAAGACCAATGCTAGGGTCTTCCAGATGAATGCACAAGAAACAATTCAAAATGACAACGTGATAACAGGTACCTTTCTTATTAATGATGTTTATGCAAGGGTATTATTTCATTCGGGTGCAGATAAGTTGTTTGTTGATGATAAGTTTTGTAAGTTATTAAATCTGCCTGTTAAAACCCTAAGCATAAAATATGAAGTAGAGTTGGCTGATGGCACCATAGTAACTACTTCGACTATGTTAGATGGATGTTTTATATCCATTAGGAACCACTCCTTTCCGCTATCTTTGCTTCCTTTGAAATTAGCTGGTTTCGACATAGTAATAGGCATGGACTGGTTATCTCATAACCAAGCCCAGATTGTTTGTGACAAGAAACAAGTGGTGATCAAGACTCCATATGGTGAGCCACTTACCATTCAAGGAGACACTCAGTATGGGTTGCCTAAGCAAGTGTCTATGCTTAAGGCATCAAGGTGTATGAAGAAAGGTTGTGTCATCTATATGGCACAAGTGACAATTGGTGAACCAAAGCCCAAGATTGAAGACATCCCTATCATTTCTGAATACACTGATGTATTCCCTGAAGAACTACATGGTTTACCCCCAGATAGGCAAGTGGAGTTCAGAATTGACATTATTCTAGGAGCAGCACCTGTTTCAAGAGCACCTTACAGGCTAGCACCGACTGAGATGAAGGAGTTGAGGACTCAGTTGGATGATTTGTTGGCAAAAGGATTTATTAGGCCTAGCTCATCTCCTTGGGGAGTACCGATCCTGTTTGTGAAGAAAAAGGATGGATCAATGCGGTTATGCATTGATTATCGAGAGCTTAACAAGGTTACAATCAAGAACAGGTATCCATTGCCCAGGATCGACGATCTGTTCGATCAACTTCAAGGAGCAAGTTACTTCTCCAAGATTGACTTGAGATCAGGTTATCATCAGCTGAAGGTTAGAGATGAAGATGTGCACAAGACTGCATTCAGAACTCGCTATGGTCACTATGAGTTCTTAGTGATGCCGTTCGGGCTCACTAATGCACCAGCAGCATTCATGGACCTCATGAATCGTGTTTGCAAACCCTACTTGGACAAGTTTGTCATTGTCTTCATTGATGACATTCTTATTTTTTCGAAGAATCAGGCAGATCATGAGAAGCATCTTCGTTGTATTCTTAAACTTCTTCAACAAGAAAAGCTCTACGCCAAGTTTTCAAAGTGTGAATTTTGGCTTCGTGAAGTCCAATTCCTTGGACATGTGGTAAGTGAGCGTGGTGTCCAGGTGGATCCCGCTAAGATTGAAGCTATCATGAATTGGCAAGAACCGAAGACGCCCACAGAGATTCGCAGCTTTTTGGGTCTGGCAGGATATTATAGGCGTTTTATTGAAAACTTCTCAAGGATTGCTGCACCCCTAACTTCATTAACTCGTAAGAATATCAAGTTTGATTGAGGGCCTAAGCAACAAGAATCCTTTGACATCCTTAAACAAAAGTTAAGCAATGCACCAGTGTTGACATTGCCAGAAGGTATTGAAGAGTTTGTGGTTTATTGCGACGCATCGCACACAGGCATGGGATGTGTGCTTATGCAGAAAGGCAAAGTTATTGCTTATGCTTCCCGTCAATTAAAGGTGCACGAGAAGAATTACACCACCCACGATTTGGAGTTGGGTGCCGTTGTATTTGCACTGAAGCTTTGGAGGCATTACCTATATGGGACTAAGTGTGTGATCTACTCTGATCATAAGAGCCTTCAGCATCTGTTCAATCAGAAGGATCTGAACATAAGACAACGTCGATGGATGGAGACTTTAAATGATTATGATTGTGAAATCCGATACCATCCAGGTAAGGCGAACGTGGTCGCTGATGCTTTAAGCAGGAAGGAAAGAGTTAGACCCATTAGAATCAATGGCAAGAGCATGGAATTGAAGAACAACTTGAATGAAAGATTGTTAGCCGCTCAGAAAGAAGCTGTATTAGAAGCCAACTATTCGAATGAAAAGTTGGAAGTAACTGTTGAACAGTTATCGTATGACAAGGATGGAATCCTAAGATTGAATGGACGAATATGGGTTCCAATTTATGGAGGACTTAGGGATGTGATTCTTCAAGAAGCACATAGCTCCAAGTACTCAGTTCATCCTGGAAGTGATAAGATGTACCAGGACTTGAAAGCTAGTTATTGGTGGATAGGCTTGAAGAAGTCTATAGCCACTTATGTGGCCAAATGTCTGACATGTGCTCAGGTTAAAGCCGAACACCAGAAGCCGTCAGGTGTAACACCTCGAAAATTCGTGTTCAGTAATATAACGACACGTGTCATGTAAGACAAAAAGGGTTGTAAACCCGGATTTAATAAAGATGTTTTGGCAGGATTTAAAAGTGGCGTCATGTTAATTTTTACCTCTGAACGACCTCATTTATAAATCCCAAGACCCAAGTATAGATATCTTAAACATCTAATATATCTTAAATCCAGAAATTCTTGACAATAATTGAAATGGTGGACTCCTACGAAGAAAAGCTCGGTAAACCTTCTTGTTCGGCACTTTCAAAATGAATCCAAGCAAACAATTCAAAATGGTAGGGTATGTAACTGTTCAAGGCCATTTTGGGAGGTCCCTAACTGATAATTGAGGTCCCAAAGTCGGAATATGAGGTTGCCCTTTCGAAATCCTGAAAGAACAAAGTTTTTGGGCTGCTGAGGAAGCCTTGCGCACCGCAAGACTTGACCCTTACGGTGCGCAAGGGGTGTGCCAGCGACAGAAATGTTACTGTTTGCTGTTTAAACGCGATTCTTGAACTTTAAACGGTTTTCCTCATATCCCTTGGCCCCTAAACAATCCCTAAACATATAGGGACACATGTTGGTAACTTATGGTCAGTAGTAGACTTATTTGTCAACACATTGTGGTGATTAAATCCACTATAAAAGGACCATGAGTTGCAACTTTGCAATCACACGTTCATCTGCATTTTTGGATCACTTCTGGAGCTCAAGTCTTCTCTTAAGTGATCACTAATCAAGCTTAGGACTTCAGTAAGTTTGCTAATCCTTTCTTAATTAAGTTTTAGCTTAAAAGTCAAACCGTCGTAATTAACGGTTGACTTTAAGATTAATCACTAATGGTCTAGTGATTAGTCGAATCAAAAGTAGTTATAAGTTGGTAATTATGTGGGTAATAAACCCTTAAAAGGGTTCCCCCTGATTCCCAATCTAACTAGGTCAAATGTCGGGTCAAACGTGTTAATAAAAAGTCAACAGAATGTTTAAATTACAATTTATGCATGATTAGCAATGTAGAACACATATAACCTGATTGATCATTAATATAACTTGGTAATGAGTGTAAGAACATGTCTAAACATGTTCAACCCGATAATTTCCTGTTTAGACCCGGTTCAGAACCGAGAGTCGCATAGTTTGACTTATACTTTGACTTTCAGTTCTGACCCGTTATGGTATGTTTTAGAAATACCTTAGAGCTTCATTTGGACCAGGTTACATGCTAGTATAACCCTCTGTGATTATACACCTCGGATCATTAGTTATCCAATTAATACGCATGATTCCGTTAATTGCTCATATGTTGACCATTATGCCCTTTTCACATTAAAACGTGATTTTTGGAAATGTAAAAGAGTAGAAACTTTAATTACTGATATTTAAACTTGCATACAAAATTTGACATCAGTTGGAGGTGTAGATTAAGAGTTATGCTAGTTAGCGTAAAATGAAAGCTTTATGTTAATAAAACGGCGTAATTAGCGTATAGCCTAGTTAAGCCTACTTTTTGATACCAAACTTATTACCCACTGATGTAATATATTATTTTGGGATTTTTAAAGATTTTTAATTGAATTTAGGCTGAGCATAACTCATAGTCGTAGGCTTAATCCGGTAATTGTCGGTTTTGCCCTCACGGGCCATAAAATGAGTTTTACATATCTAAACGACTCCAAACCTTTTTCTACTGATCACATATGATAAATAAATTATTTTAAGCCTCCTGGAATAATAAAAATATCAGCTTTATGTATCAAACCCGGAAATGGCCTTTAATCGCCTTTTTAAGCGTTTTTAACGCATAGTATGTGCTATAACTATATTAAACATACAAGGGTTGATACCTACTGATATTTGAGGCAAATTATAATATTTTAACAGTAAGCAAAGGTTGTTAAACTCAGACTTCAGTTTTGAGCTTTTCGGCTTATGTGAAATTACCAAAATACCCCTACGGGGCATAGTTTGGTTATAATTGATAAATTTCACATATATACTTTACCCTACTGATATAACATGGTAAAATAAGTATTTTTGCTGATTACATCAGACCTGTAACTCAGGAAAATACTTAAACTCTTTTATAACCTTTTAAATGACCAAACTACCCCTACGGGGCATAGTTTGTGTTTAAATTCGTTTCGAGCATAATAAAAGACATCTTACTGATGTCACAACATATATGAAGTATATTAACTTAGGAAACCTGTGTTTGGCTCTTACGTTCACCCGTTACGCTTATTACGCGTTCGGTTCGGTTTATGTAACTAGTTTACATAAACTAGCTTAAACGGGTCAAACCTTATCGGTTTTATCTCAAAATCCAGAATGTGTATGAAATACCCATATTAAACAAGTCTCTGAACCTGTCGGGTCTAAATCACATTCTATCCGGTCATCGCTTAATCGTGCGTACGAACCATATCTTTGAAACTAACCGGTCTAAAGCTTAAGCTTAATTAAAGACCCGTTAGGATTCTAATAGGTTATTATAAACCTTCGTTCCAGATTAGGAGTACCAGTAAAAGCTACTTGCAATTTGCTTATTGTGAATTATACTTTGCTCAGGTAAATACTTTTAACTTATTTTCCCTATACGGGCTTGGGTTACGGTATATAGAATACCGCTTGATCGGGCATCAAATCTTCCATCGTTGGGTGGTTAATTGAATAATTTGATCGGCTCGTTTAAACAGTCTTGTTACTTAAAGCCTTCGGGGGGTTAATGACCATGTCCCGGATACCTTGGCATCATTTTACGAAATGGCCACGACTTAAGCGCGGGGTGTAGGCGTACACCCGTCAGTGCACAAAAGAATAATGTGGTGTGTCTATTGATCTTTAACCCGGACAAGATCCGGGCTACTGAACGCACAAGGAACATGTAATTCGTTCACAAGATTATATATTTAAAATAATTCTCCCAAGTTAAATAAAATGTTTATGCCACGTGCATCCAAATCAATTTTCAATCATTTTCCAAAATGAGTCAGTTGATTGTATTTACCAGTGTAAACTGACGTATTTTCCCAAAAAGATTAAATGCAGGTACTAAGCGTAATTGGCTGGGATTTCTCCTTAGCATCACTAGAAGTCTCGCAAGCTTAAGATGCCTAAAGTCTGTTGAACTATTGTTTCCATTTTGTTTCCGATCCATCAGTGGATAAACTTCCGAATATTGTGACATTTGATATTACAATATTAAATTCGGTTGTATTATATCTTTTAAATTGCTTCCACTGTGCATATTAAATATTGTGTTGTTTGACTATTATGTTGCCAACCACGTCACGATACTCCCCACCGGGCCCACTGGTGACACGTGGAAATCGGGGTGTGACAGGTTGGTATCAAAGCCAACACTGAGTGAATTAAACACTAGCCTTTTGTGATTAATCTCAGTTACACAATTGCCCATATCTAAACTTTCGAGTCTAGACAAATAACATAGGACAAATTCCACCCTGTTTGGTTTTTGTTTTGTCCTTTAATTTTTATATATTGTTGTTGTTATCTCATGCTATATTGACAGGACTCTTGATTAACAAAATGCCGCCAAGATTCTTTAGAAGAAGAGGACGAGGCAAGGGGCCAATCACCGCCCCCAATGACAACGAGGCGGGACCTTCGAATGTGCGAGCTCCTTCGACCACAGAGAGTGACGTTCCCCGTCAGAACCGGAGGAACCTCTTCGAGCCGGCAAGACGGTCGGTCTCACACAGCTTAACACCTCCTATCCATAACCCTTATGGGCCACAACCGGAGTATGAGCCCAACAACCCTCAACCTTCCTACATACCGTTACAGCGATCCTTATCGCACCACTCTTTTGGAGACCCCACACCTGTCTTCAGGGGCCGGTTTAACCCGACCGATTTCATACCAGAACCAGCGGGTTTTAACCCACTGGGGCCAGATGACCATTTCTCAGGTGATCACGCGGACGATATGGACGAGGACACTGACCCCGTCGAGCCAGCCAGTGGTACACCAAACCACCCGATAAAGATCTCTGACGGATCTTCTTTCCACGGATCACCCTATGTTGGTCCAGATAGCTTTCAAGCTATGTTTACCAGGCACGAATGGTACTATACACCTCCTCACCATTCATCGCCTCAGCAGCAGCAGCAGCAACAGGATCCCTCGGTGGATTCACGGTTTGTGGCAGTCACGCCACCGCCTCCACCTCCACCAGTTCAACAGGCACCTCCGCAACCACCGAGGCGTAGGAGATCTGGACCGCGTATGTCTACACGGGGAGGAGATTTCCATTTCAGCTCTCCTCGGCAATCAAGTGGCAGCCATTATCCGCCACATCAAGAGGACCCACAAATGGGTGGACCCTCACAACCAGTTGCACCGCAACCACCGCCTATGGGTTTTGATAATCCAATTCCGGCATACACGGGTTCCATGGCGTATAACCCGTTTGAACAGCCAGTGCACACCAACTACAACTACGCAGAAGCCGACCCATACTTGGTAGCGGCTAACTATAATGCCCAAGGACCGTATGGAGACCCATGGGGAATCGGGTACCCAACTCATGGGTACCAGATACCTGCAAGACCTATTACCAGGCAACAATCGCAACCACCAAGGTTCTCTCCACCAGAGCGTGAAGAAATTCTGCAAAGGTTGGACCATGTAGAGCGAGAGTTTCACAGGGAACGAAGGGAACGACAAACTTTCTTCCAAGGATTAACGAGCCTAATTAAAGGGAAGGGCAAGAAGGACCACTGAATCCTTCCATTTGTTGCTGAGCCCCTGCGTGGGTATGTATGTTTGTTTGTTTTGACCCCTGCGTGGGTCTATCGTTCTGTAAACCCCTACGAGGGTATGTTATTGTTTAGGTCCCTGCGTGGACTATTATGTTATTTATGTAAGTCCCTACGTGGACTATTATGATGTTAGTTGTTAAGCCCCTGCGTGGGTAAATCCTTGTTTAAACCCCTGCGAGGGTAAGTTGTTTGTTGAAAAGTCCCGTTTAGGGCAACATGTAATCTTTTGAAAATTAATGGAATATTACGTTTATAAATTTCATCTTGCTATTATATGCATAAATATTATATATGAAATAAATAAATCAAAAATCATTCCTTTTTAATAAATATCTGCCTATGTAAATTCTAAATAAAGGATCTTAAAGAGTGAAACCTAGCCTTCAGGTCATTTTAAGGCCGGGCCAAGATGGTAAGACCTGTTCAAAAGATTCAAATCTCTGTTAACATCTGTATACATGTTAACACTCCTGGCAGACGTGATTCATTTAAAATCACACACGTCATTCTTATTATTGGATTCTTCAAAAGATTCCTAACCCAATATTATGATCTCTGAATCATGGGTTTAGGTCATCAATTAAGATGATGATATTTTGACCATACGTGGAAATATAGCGCCTACGTGCCCTGCTCATTTCCATATGAGCCAAAAGACAGTGGTAGCAATGACTCCCTGTCAGATAAAGGTAATGAACTAGGTTCAAACCTTCATGCTTTAATTCTCTGAAATCATAGCTTATAATTTATAAATGTCCTTATGACTAGGCCTATTGTGCCAGTATACCTTCATGCTTTGATTCTCTGAAATCATAGCTTATAATTTATAAATGTCCTTGTGACTAGGCCTATTGTGCCAGTATACCATCATGTGTTGATTCTCTGAAATCATAACTTATAAAATTAAAATGTCCATGTGACTAGGCCTTTTGTGCCACAAATAAAACTGTTATTGTTTTATAATTAGGATAAATTATAATAGAAATCCTAAATAAATATGATTAACAAATTAACCAAATATGGTCTCTGTTTACCATGGTTAATGAATTTCCCTAAGGGGCAATTCCATAATAAACTCCCAAATAAACTATTGTCCTTGTTTTCTGTAACAGTTCAATTAAAATGGCTAACTCAGACGAGATAAATAGTCATCCAGTGGAGAACATTGATAACGCCCGGATTAATTTAACGGGTGCTGAATTGAAAGCGTTGGTCGACGACGCAGTTACAAAGGCATTGGAACGGCAGTACGAAGAGTATAGTGGGACTCGTTGTAGGACCCTATCTACACAGCCTTCAAAGCCACCGTCCAAAAAGGACGAACCGAAGAAAGATGATGATCGACACTCCTCGAACCACCACAGTGCTCCATCTCAGCAGGTTGTACTAAACCAAGGACCCCGTGACAAGGGTTGCTCTTATAAATATTTTGTTTCCTACAAACCCCGGGATTTCACTGGGGAGAAGGGAGCCATTGACTGTATGACATGGCTGGATGAGATGGATACGGTTGTGGATATCAGCGGATGCGCTGAGAGAGACGTGGTCAAGTTTGTGTCGCAGTCTTTTAAGGGTGCAGCTTTAGCATGGTGGAGATCTCTGATTCAAGCCACCGGGAAAATCCCATTGTACAATATGTCATGGGATCAATTTGATGCCCTTATCCGGGAAAATTACTGCCCTCGGCATGAGGTGGAGAAGATAGAGTCTGATTTCTTATCATTGGTGATGACAAACCTTGACTGTCAAGCTTACCTAACGAGCTTCAACATGATGTCCCGGTTGGTTCCATATCTGGTAACCCCGGAACCAAAAAGAATAGCTCGTTTTATCGGTGGTTTAGCCCCGAAAATCAAGGCAAGCGTGAAGGCTTCTCGGCCAGCTACTTTTAGATCTGTAGCTGACATATCCTTATCTCTCACTTTGGATGTGGTCAGGAAAAGATCGCTGAGGAATAAGGAGGCTGAGAAGAGAAATCGTGAAGATGATGGTTCACGGAGATCGAAGAAGAAGCACCGTGGGAACGGTGACAACAAGAAAGGATCTGAGTCAAGGAAAGATGGGCATCATTCTGATGAGAAGCCCAAATGCAAGATATGCAAGAAACAGCACTTTGGAAAGTGCAGACTTGAGTCGAACTCACAGACTCAGTCAAAAACCTATGCATGTGGAATATGCAAGTCCACGGATCACAAGACCTTGGATTGCAAGAAGATGAAAGACGCAACGTGCTACCGTTGCAATGAAAAGGGGCACATTAAAACCAACTGCACTAAATACACCAAGAAGCCTGAAGAGGCCAAGAAGACTAATGCTAGAGTCTTGAGAATGGACGCAAAGGAAGCGGTTCTAGACGACAACGTTATTACAGGTACTTTCCTTGTAAATGATGTTTATGCTAGAGTACTTTTTGATTCAGGCGCTGATAAGTCTTTCGTTGATAATAAGTTCTGTGAATTGCTGAAATTACCTGTCAAAACCTTAAATATGAATTATGAAGTGGAGTTAGCAGATGGCACATTAGAAACCGTCTCAACTGTGTTAGATGGATGTGTTATATCCATTAAGAACCATTCTTTTCCTCTGTCCCTACTTCCATTTAAGTTGGCCGGTTTTGACATAGTGTTGGGTATGGACTGGTTATCTCATAACCAGGCCTCAATCGTCTGCAACAGAAAGCAAGTGGTAATAAAAACTCCGTCTGGTGAATCACTTACCATTCGGGGAGATACCCAGCATGGGCTGCCTGAGCAAGCGACTATGCTCAAGGCTTCAAAATGTTTAAAGAAGGGTTGTGTCATCTACATGGCACAAGTGATTATCGATGAACCTAAACCGAAGATAGAAGACATTCTTGTCATTTCTGATTACCCAGAAGTCTTTCCAGAAGAACTACCTGGTCTGCCACCAGATAGGCAAGTGGAATTCAGAATTGATATCATCCCCGGAGCAGCACCAGTTGCTAGAGCACCTTATAGGTTGGCACCAACGGAGATGAAAGAATTGAGGACACAGCTAGACGAATTGCTAGCCAAGGGTTTCATTAAACCTAGTTCGTCTCCTTGGGGAGCGCCAGTCCTGTTTGTCAAGAAGAAGGATGGATCGATGCGTCTGTGCATCGATTACCGTGAGCTTAACAAGGTCACAATAAAGAATAGATATCCTTTGCCCAGGATCGACAATTTGTTCGACCAGTTACAAGGGGCAAGTTATTTCTCGAAGATTGACTTAAGGTCAGGCTACCATCAATTGAAGGTTAGAGATGAAGACGTACATAAAACAGCATTTAGGACTCGTTATGGTCATTACGAGTTCCTAGTGATGCCTTTTGGGCTCACTAATGCACCTGCCACGTTCATGGATCTCATGAATCGCATTTGCAAGCCTTACTTTGATAAATTTGTCATCGTTTTCATCGACGACATTCTTATCTATTCGAAGAACCAAGCTGACCATGAGAAACACCTTCGATGTATTCTCAAACTCCAGCATCAAGAGAAACTCTACGCCAAATTTTCCAAGTGTGAATTTTGGCTTCGAGAAGTCCAATTCCTTGGACATGTGGTGAGTGAGCGTGGTATCCAAGTGGATCCCGCTAAGGTTGAAGCAGTTATGAACTGGCAAGAGCCAAAGACGCCTACAGAGATTCGTAGCTTCCTGGGATTGGCAGGATATTACAGGCGTTTCATTGAAAAATTTTCAAGGATTGCTGCACCCCTAACTTCCTTAACTAAGAAGAAAGTAAAGTTCGTTTGGGGCCCTAAGCAGCAAGAGTCCTTTGATATCCTAAAGCAAAAGTTGAGCAACGCTCCTGTTTTGACATTGCCAGATGGAATGGAAGATTTTGTGGTTTACTGCGATGCATCGCACACTGGCATGGGGTGTGTGCTTATGCAGAAAGGCAAAGTTATTGCCTATGCATCACGACAGTTAAAGGTGCATGAAAAGAATTACACCACCCACGACTTGGAGTTAGGTGCCGTTGTATTCGCACTAAAACTGTGGAGGCATTATCTATATGGAATCAAGTGTGTGATCTATTCTGATCACAAGAGCCTCCAACACCTGTTTAATCAGAAAGATTTAAACATGAGGCAGCGCCGTTGGATGGAGAGTTTAAACGATTATGATTGTGAAATCAGATATCATCCCGGCAAGGCGAATATAGTCGCTGATGCCTTGAGTCGAAAGGAGAGGGTGAAACCCATCCGAATCAATGCCAAGCGCATGGAGATAAAGAACAGTTTGACTGAAAGGTTGTTAGCTGCACAGAAGGAAGCTGTGTTGGAAGCTAACTATCCTAATGAAAAGCTAGGGGTAACTGAGGAGCAGTTAACTCTTAGCAAGGACGGAATTCTAAGATTAAATGGACGAATATGGGTTCCAATTTATGGAGGACTTCGAGATGTCATCCTCCAGGAAGCCCGTAGTTCCAAATACTCCGTTCATCCTGGAGCTGATAAGATGTACCAGGATCTAAGGGCAAATTATTGGTGGATAGGCTTGAAAAAGTCTGTAGCTGCCTATGTAGTTAAATGCTTGACATGTGCGCAAGTCAAAGCAGAACATCAAAAGCCGTCAGGCTTGCTACAACAGCCTGAACTTCCTACGTGGAAGTGGGAAATGGTAACTATGGATTTTATCACCAAGTTACCTAAGACAAGGAAATGAAATGATACAATATGGGTTATAGTTGATAGACTGACTAAGTCAGCACATTTCTTACCCATCAAGGAGACTTATAGCTCCGACATGCTAGCCCAGTTATACGTTGATAAGATTGTAGCCTTACATGGCATACCTGTGTCTATCATCTCTGACCGAGATACTAGATACACGTCACATTTTTGGAAGAGTTTCCAGCAATCTTTGGGCACACGTTTAAATTTTAGTATGGCTTACCATCCTCAGACAGACGGTCAGAGTGAGCGTACTATTCAAACTTTGGAAAACATGCTACGTGCATGTGTGATCGATTTGGGTGGTAGTTGGGATAACCACCTGCCGCTAATTGAGTTCTCCTACAACAATAGCTACCACACCAGCATCAAGGTTGCGCCTTATGAGGCCTTATATGGTAGAAAGTGTAGAACGCCTGTTTGTTGGGCGGAAGTTGGAGATGTCCAGTTATCAGGACCAGAGATAGTGTTCGAGACGACGGACAAGATTGTCCAGATTCGTGACTGTCACAAAGCTGCCCGTGATAGGCAGAAGAGCTACGCTGATCCAAAGCGTAAAGCTTTTAACTTCGAAGTAGGAGACAAGGTGTTGCTTAAAGTATCACCATGGAAGGGAGTGATGCGATTTGGTAAGAAAGGCAAGCTAAGCCCGAGATACATAGGACCTTTCGAGGTTATCGAACGTGTCGGGTCAGTTGCCTATAAGTTAAACTTACCGGAAGAGCTCAGTGGAATTCACAATGTGTTCCACATCTGCAATCTGAAGAAGTGCTTCGCTGATGAATCACTGGTAATACCACATACAGATGTGCATATAGATGAGAGCTTAAAATTTGTGGAAAAACCTTTGTCGATTGAAGATCGACAGGTAAAGAAGCTTCGAAGGAAGCATGTACCTATTGTAAAGGTCAAATGGGATGCCCGTAGAGGACCCGAATATACGTGGGAGGTTGAATCCACGATGAAAGAAAAGTACCCTTATTTATTTCAGTAAATCTCGGGTCGAGATTTATTTTAAGGGGGTGAGGATGTAACACCTCGAAAATTCGTGTTCAGTAATATAACGACACGTGTCATGTAAGACAAAAAGGTTTGTAAACCCGGATTTAATAAAGATGTTTTGGCAGGATTTAAAAGTGGTGTCATGTTAATTTTTACCTCTGAACGACCTCATTTATAAATCCCAAGACCCAAGTATAGATATCTTAAACATCTAATATATCTTAAATCCAGAAATTCTTGACAATAATTGAAATGGTGGACTCCTACGAAGAAAAGCTCGGTAAACCTTCTTGTTCGGCACTTTCAAAATGAATCCAAGCAAACAATTCAAAATGGTAGGGTATGTAACTGTTCAAGGCCATTTTGGGAGGTCCCTAACTGATAATTGAGGTCCCAAAGTCGGAATATGAGGTTGCCCTTTCGAAATCCTGAAAGAACAAAGTTTTTGGGCTGCTGAGGAAGCCTTGCGCACCGCAAGACTTGACCCTTACGGTGCGCAAGGGGTGTGCCAGCGACAGAAATGTTACTGTTTGCTGTTTAAACGCGATTCTTGAACTTTAAATGGTTTTCCTCGTATCCCTTGGCCCCTAAACAATCCCTAAACATATAGGGACACATGTTGGTAACTTATGGTCAGTAGTAGACTTATTTGTCAACACATTGTGGTGATTAAATCCACTATAAAAGGGCCATGAGTTGCAACTTTGCAATCACACGTTCATCTGCATTTTTGGATCACTTCTGGAGCTCAAGTCTTCTCTTAAGTGATCACTAATCAAGCTTAGGACTTCAGTAAGTTTGCTAATCCTTTCTTAATTAAGTTTTAGCTTAAAAGTCAAACCGTCGTAATTAACGGTTGACTTTAAGATTAATCACTAATGGTCCAGTGATTAGTCGAATCAAAAGTAGTTATAAGTTGGTAATTATGTGGGTAATAAACCCTTAAAAGGGTTCCCCCTGATTCCCAATCTAGCTAGGTCAAATGTCGGGTCAAACATGTTAATAAAAAGTCAACAGAATGTTTAAATTACAATTTATGCATGATTAGCAATGTAGAACACATATAACCTGTTTGATCATTAATATAACTTGGTAATGAGTGTAAGAACATGTCTAAACATGTTCAACCCGACAATTTCCTGTTTAGACCCGGTTCGGAACAGAGAGTCGCATAGTTTGACTTATACTTTGACTTTCAGTTCTGACCCGTTATGGTATGTTTTAGAAATACCTTAGAGCTTCATTTGGACCAGGTTACATGCTAGTATAACCCTCTGTGATTATACACCTCGGATCATTAGTTATCCAATTAATACGCATGATTCCGTTAATTGCTCATATGTTGACCATTATGCCCTTTTCACATTAAAACGTGATTTTTGGAAATGTAAAAGAGTAGAAACTTTAATTACTGTCGGTTTTGCCCTTACGGGCCATAAAATGAGTTTTACATATCTAAACGACTCCAAACCTTTTGCTACTGATCACATATGATAAATAAAAATATCAGCTTTATGTATCAAACCCGGAAATGGCCTTTAATCGCCTTTTTAAGCGTTTTTAACGCATAGTATGTGCTATAACTATATTAAACATACAAGGGTTGATACCTACTGATATTTGAGGCAAATTATAATATTTTAACAGTAAGCAAAGATTGTTAAACTCAGACTTCAGTTTTGAGCTTTTCGGCTTATGTGAAATTACCAAAATACCCCTACGGGGCATAGTTTGGTTATAATTGATAAATTTCACATATATACTTTACCCTACTGATATAACATGGTAAAATAATTATTTTTGCTGATTACATCAGACCTGTAACTCAGGAAAATACTTAAACTCTTTTATAACCTTTTAAATGACCAAACTACCCCTACGGGGCATAGTTTGTGTTTAAATTCCTTTCGGGCATAATAAAAAACATCTTACTAATGTCACAACATATATGAAGTATATTAACTTAGGAAATCTGTGTTTGGCTCTTACGTTCACCTGTTACGCTTATTACGCGTTCGGTTCGGTTTATGTAACTAGTTTACATAAACTAGCTTAAACGGGTCAAACCTTATCGGTTTTATCTCAAAATCCAGAATGTGTATGAAATACCCATATTAAACAAGTCTCTGAACCTGTCGGGTCTAAATCACATTCTATCCGGTCATCGCTTAATCGTGCGTACGAACCGTATCTTTGAAACTAACCGGTCTAAAGCTTAAGCTTAATTAAAGACCCGTTAGGATTCTAATAGGTTATTATAAACCTTCGTTCCAGATTAGGAGTACCAGTAAAAGCTACTTTCAATTTGCTTATTGTGAATTATACTTTGCTCAGGTAAATACTTTTAACTTATTTTCCCTATACGGGCTTGGGTTACGGTATATAGAATACCGCTTGATCGGGCATCAAATCTTCCATCGTTGGGTGGTTAATTGAATAATTTGATCGGCTCGTTTAAACAGCCTTGTTACTTAAAGCCTTTGGGGGGTTAATGACCATGTCCCGGATATCCTTGGCATCATTTTACGAAATGGCCACGACTTAAGCGCGGGGTGTAGGCGTACACCCGTCAGTGCACAAAAGAATAATGTGGTGTGTCTATTGATCTTTAACCCGGACAAGATCCGGGCTACTGAACGCACAAGGAACATGTAATTCGTTCACAAGATTATATATTTAAAATAATTCTCCCAAGTTAAATAAAATGTTTATGCCACGTGCATCCAAATCAATTTTCAATCATTTTCCAAAATGAGTCAGTTGATTGTATTTACCAGTGTAAACTGACGTATTTTCCCAAAAAGATTAAATGCAGGTACTAATCGTAATTGGCTGGGATTTCTCCTTAGCATCACTAGAAGTCTCGCAAGCTTAAGATGCCTAAAGTCTGTTGAACTATTGTTTCCATTTTGTTTCCGATCCATCTGTGGATAAACTTCCGAATATTGTAACATTTGATATTACAATATTAAATTCGGTTGTATTATATCTTTTAAATTGCTTCCGCTGTGCATATTAAATATTGTGTTGTTTGACTACTATGTTGCCAACCACGTCACGATACTCCCCACCGGGCCCACCGGTGACACGTGGAAATCGGGGTGTGACATCAGGTTTGCTGCAACAGCCTGAACTTCCCACCTGGAAGTGGGAAATGGTGACTATGGATTTCATCACTAAGTTACCAAAGACAAAGCGAGGAAATGATACTATTTGGGTTATAGTTGACAGGTTGACCAAATCAGCCCACTTCTTACCTATTAAGGAAATACACAGCTCAGATAAGTTAGCTCAGCTGTACGTGGACAAGATTGTATCTCTTCACGGAGTACCAGTGTCTATTATCTCTAATAGAGATACAAGATACACATCACACTTTTGGAAAAGTTTTCAGCAATCGTTAGGTACTCGATTGAATTTCAGCACTGCATATCATCCTCAGACGGATGGTCAGAGCGAACGTACGATACAAACACTTGAGGATATGCTACGAGCTTGTGTTATTGATTTAGGTGGAAGTTGGGATGATCATCTTCCGTTGATAGAATTTTCATATAATAATAGTTATCATTCAAGTATTCAAGCTGCACCTTTTGAAGCTTTATATGGAAGAAAGTGCAGGACTCCCGTTTGTTGGGCAGAAGTTGGAGATGTCTAACTACCAGGACCTGATTTAGTCCTGGAGACAACGGATAAGATCGTGCAAATACGTGATCATCTCAAAGCTGCCAGGGATAGGCAGAAAAGCTATGCAGATAAAAGGCGTAAACCTCTGAAATTCGAGGTAGGTGACAAGGTTCTACTTAAGGTATCACCCTGGAAAGGGGTGATGCGTTTTGGCAAGAAAGGTAAGTTAAGCCCAAGATACATAGGACCATTCGAGATCATCGAATGTGTCGGAACAGTGGCTTACAAGTTAAACCTAACTGAAGAGCTCAGTGGAATTCATAATGTATTCCACATCTGCAATCTAAAGAAGTTTCTAGCTGATGAATCGCTAGCCATGTCACATAAGGATGTGCATATAGACGAGAGCTTAACGTTTGAGGAAAAACCTTTGTCAATTGAAGATCGACAGGTTAAGAAGCTTCGAAGGAAGCATGTACCGATTGTGAAGGTTAAATGGGATGCCCGTAGAGGCCCAGAATACACGTGGGAGGTAGAATCCACAATGAAACAGAAGTACCCTCATTTATTTCAGTAAATCTCGAGGTCGAGATTTCTTTTAAGGGGGGTGAGGATGTAACACCTCGTAAAATCACGACCAATGTTATAAAGACACGTATCATGGAAGGTAAACGTGTTATAAACTCGGATCAAGTTGAAAGATATATGGTAGGATTAAAAATGTCAACATGGTAATAAATACCTCTGAGTGACCTTTTTATTAATTCCAAACCTTTGTAAAACATTAAAATGTTTTCATAAATATTTGATAAGAATTACACAAGTATCCGGTTAAATTTTTGTGATGATAAATTCCACATTCAAGTAAATGGGATCCTATGTGCATTTACGACAATTCTACTTCACAAGATCTTTTCACAAGATTCCAAGACTTCCATTTGCATGGCAACACTTCCTAGAGCATGCAAGGTCTGATTACATGGCCCCCCTCTACTGGAAAAAGACATGAGATTCGAACTTATAAAGATTGCATGGTCAAAATCTAAAAATTACAAAATTTTGTCTTCTGGTCATCGGATACGGACCGTATGGGCTATAGCTTACGGTCCGCAAGGACCTGTAACTGGGCAATACATTTCAGGGTCAGTTACGGACCGCACCAGTTTGGACTTACGGTCCGTAAGAGGTGGATGCGGACCGTAAGGGTTTTTGCTTACGATCCGTAAGGCTGTCGCTGGCAGTAAAAATGGACAGTTGCCTACAGCAGGTTGCACCGCCTTAAAGGCCTGGTTTTCAAAATCAGGAGCTGCACCAGTGGTTTTTCATGCATTGGGGACACTTGGATTCATCAGGGATCAATGGTAGACTCATGTGGAATGATCTTGTGCAATTAAATTTCCTATATAAGAACTCGTGTTGCAACCACAAACTTGCTCATTTCAAAATCATTTCAAACCCCTCTCTGGAGCTCTCTGGACTTCAAGCAAGCTTCCATCAGCTCCTAATTCGTGCTAAGGATCATTGTGAGTGTTCTTAGCCTTCCTAGTTCAAGTTTCATTAGCTTAATGACCAAAAGTCAAAGCCGTCGTAATTAAGCTTTGACTTAGTGATTAATCACTAATGGTCCAGTCATTTTTTGAATTGAAAGTGGCTATGAGTTGGTAATTATGTGGGTAATAAACCCTTAAAAGGGCACCCACTGGTTATCACTCTAATTTGGTCAATTGTCGGGTCAAACTTAATATTAAAAAATCAACAGAAAACTATTTTGCAAATAAATTCATAATTAGCAATGTAGAAGCTATGGAACCTGTTTTAATACTAAAATAACTTGGTAATTAATGTAAGAACATGTCTAAGCATGTTCAACCCGACAATTCTGAGTTTAGGCTCGGTTCGGAACCGAAAGTCGCAAAAGTAGACTTTTGCTTTGATTTTCAGTTCTGACCCGATCTAGCTTGTTTTAGATATGCCTTAGGGTTCCTTTAGGACCATATTATAAGTTAGTAAAACCCTCTGAGGTTATACTACACGGTTCCTTAATTATCCGATTCATTTGCATGTTTCCGTTAATTACTTAAATGTTGACCATTATGCCCTTTTGACCTTAAAACGAGATTTTTGAAAATGTGAGAGGGCAAAAACCTTTATTACTGATTTATATACATGTCCTAAAAATTTGACATCAGTTTGAGGTCTAAATAAGGAGTTATGCTCAATATCGTAATTTGAAAGCTTTTTATTAATTTAACGTCATAATTAGCATAAAGCCTATCTAAACCCAAATTTGTACACCAAACTTTTTATCCACTGATGAAATATAATATTTTGGGATTTTTGAAGATTTTTATTTATTTTTAAACTGATCATAGCATAGGATTCTTGCTATAATTCGGTAATTGTCGGTATTACCCTTTTTGCTAATAAAATGAGTTTTACATAACATTTTGATACCAAACTTTTTGCTACTGATTTTATATGATAAATAAAATATTTTGAACTTTATAAACAGATCAAAAACTCAGATTTCCTATTATAACCCGAAAATCGCTTAAAACCGATTTTTACGCGTTTTAAACGCATAGTATGGATTAAAACTATTTTTAACATATAAGACTTAATACCTACTGATGTTTTAAGTAAATTTTTGTACTTTAACAGTAAGCAAAAGTTTTGAACTCAGATTTCCAAATTTGACCTTTAAAGCTTATGTTAAATTACCAAAATGCCCCTACGGTGCATAGTCTGGTTATAAATGATAAATTTCACATATATGCAATACCCTACTGATATAACTTATTAAATAAAATATTTTTACTGATCATTTCAAACCTAAACCTCAGATTAATATTTAATCTCTTTTATAACCTTTAAAATGACCAAAATACCCCTAAGGGGCTTAGTTTGAGTTTAAAATCATTTTGGGCACAATGGAAGGTATCCTACTGATGTCACGACATATTTAAGGCATATTAACTTAGGAAACCTTCTCATGACTCATTTGGTTACCCGTTATGCATTTATCGCGTTCGGTTCGATTTATGTAACTAGTTTGCGTAAATTAACCGAAACGGGTCAAACCTTATCATTTTCACTTCAAAATCAAGAATGTGTCCAGTTTACCCATATTATACAAGTCTTCATACTTGTCGGGTCTAAACCACATTCTAATCCGGTCTTCGCTTAATCATGCGTTTTGAACCGTATACCTTAAAACTAACCGGTCTAAGTTTAAACTTAAGTAAGACCCGTTAGGAATCTAATAGGTTATTAAAACCTTCGTTCCAGATTTAGGAGCCCAGTAAAAGATAACTGCATTTGCTGATTTGTACGTCTGGGATAAATTTGTACAATTTGCTCAGGTAAATACTCTTAACTTATTTTCCGTTATACGGGCTTGGGATACGGTATTATAATAATACTGCTTGGTCGGGTGTGTAGTTATTTAAATCGGATTGTGATTGATATATTTACATAACCCGTTTTAATCTGTTTTGTTTGGTATATGGCCTTTGGGGGGTTAATGACCATGTCCTGGATATCCTCGGCTCATTCATTGAAATGGCCACGACTTAAGCACGGGGTGTAGGCATACACCTGACAGTTGCGTATGTATAAATGGTAATCCACAATAAGGAGTTCTCCTTGTGGGCATTATACATGTGGCGTGTCAGTTAATCTTGTCCGGCTCTTCTAACCGGCCCTAACGGACGGCAAACATAAAAATATGTATACAAGATTATTATTAATATAATTGTCCCAAGTTATAATAGATATTTGTGCCTTGTGCATCTAAATCAATTTTCTTAAAAATTTTCAAAATGAGTCAGTTAATTGTATTTACCAGTGTAAACTGGCGTATTTTTTCAAAAAGGCTAAATGCAGGTACTAGACGGACTAGGCTGGCTACTCCTAGCATCAATAAAGAGTCTTGCAAGCTTAGATGTTTATAAATCTTTTGAACAATGTTCCTTTTAACTCTTGATCCGCCTGTGGATCCCTTACAACCGTTTTTGTAATAATTGATATTACTTTCATTCGGTTTGTAATATTATTATCTTAGCTTCCGCTGTGCATTAAACTGTGATAATTTAACTATGATGATATCAACTACGTCACGATACTCCCCACCGGGCCCACCGGTAATACGTGGAAATATCGGGGTGTGACATCAGCTCTCTTGGACTTAACCACCATGTCATCAATATAGACTTCCATTGTGTGTCCAATTTGTTCTTTAAACATCATATTAACTAGCCTTTGGTATGTAGCACCTGCATTTCTTAGTCCAAAGGGCATAGCAATATAACAATAAATACCACTAGGGGTCATAAAGGTTGTATCCTCTTGATCAGATGGTTCTATTTGAATTTGCTGAAATCCAGATGAAGCATCCATAAAAGTTAACAACTCATGACCCGC
This sequence comes from Helianthus tuberosus, assembly GCA_030545235.1. NCBI lineage: Eukaryota > Viridiplantae > Streptophyta > Magnoliopsida > Asterales > Asteraceae > Helianthus > Helianthus tuberosus. The sequence goes on from CM060437.1 coordinate 38,224,669, forward strand.
TGTAGCATCCACCATTGAGTCAATGTGGGGTAATGGGAAAGGATCCTTGGGACATGCCTTATTTAAATCAGTAAAATCGACACATACCCTCCACTTTCCATTTTTCTTTTGAACAACAACCACATTGGCTAACCACCTTGGATACTTCACCTCTCTAATCATACCTGCTTTGAGCAGTTTATCTACCTCCTCTTGGATGATGGCATTTCTTTCAGGTGCAAACTTTCTCCTCTTCTGATGTATAGGCTTGAAAGACCTATCAATGCCAAGTTTATGAGTAATAATATCTTTGGAAATACCTGTCATGTCCTCATGTTTCCAGGCGAAGGTAGCTTTCCTCCTTTTTAAGAAGGATACTAAGTCTTGTTCAATGGTATCGAGGATCCAGGATCCTATAAAAACGTTGGATTCAGGATCCATCAGGATATCTTTGACATCTTGTTCTCTTGCCTCCAGGACATCTCTTGGAGGATACTTTAATTGCTATGCTCCCCTAGGTTTCGAGGCTAGCTTCATTGATGAGGTGTAACAATTCTTGGCTTCTTGTTGATTACTTTCTATCTTCACCACACCCTATGGAGTAGGGAGTTTAACACACTGATGATATATAGATGGAACTGCTTTCATATCATGTATCCATGGCCTGCCAAGGATAACATTGCAACAAGATAAGCAATCTATGACACAAAATTTTTTAATAGAATTTACTCCCTCTATGTAAATAGGAAGTTTGATGTCCTCTAATGTATTCTTGGTTTCCCCACTGAATCCTACAAGAACTGATGATCTTGGGATGATTTCTGATTCAGGGATGTTCATTCTTTTGAGGACATCAAATTGGATAATGTTCACTAAGCTTCCTCCATCTATAAGAATCATGCGAACAAAATCACTAGAAATAAACAATGTAATAACAAGACCATCATGATGAGGATCCTGAATATCTACACGGTCATCCTCATCAAAGGATATGACTTTTTGCTCTGTAAGGATAGAAGTTCGAATAGGCCTATCCCCATTCTCCAATTTGGTCTCTTTGGCATGCCTTTTAGCTACTGAAAAGGAAGTGCCACATATATGTGATCCACCAGAGATGAAGTTAATAATCTGGGCATCGGCTGGAGGAGCAGGAGCCCTTTCCGGAACTTTTTCAGGATCCTGGATCCTTGATTTCTTTCTTCCTAACAGTTCCTTCAGGTATCCTTTGCTTAACAGGTAACCAATCTATTTACTGAGTGCTATGCATTCATCAGTAAGATGACCAAAATCTTCATGGTATGCACACCACTTGGATTTGTCTTTCATGGCAGCCGGCTTGTCATTCTTTCTAGGCCACCTAGCTTTGTCACCTAAATTCTGCATAGCAAGGATCAGTTCATTGTTATCAACAGCAAAGCAATATTCAGAAATAGGAGGATAATCCTCATCGTCCTCTTCTTGCTCCATAGCATGCACATTTTGATTATCATATTTGTTGTATGATTTTGATTTGTTGTTCCTGAAATAGGATCCTTGCTTTTCCTGCTTTGAGGATCCTGATAGTCTCTCCTGGATCCTTTTATCATCCTCTAAACGGATGAATCTAAGAGACCTGGTTCTAACTTCATCAAGGTTCCTTCAAGGTGTCATCACAAGATCATCATAGAATTGTGAATCCTTAAGCAAACCCATTTTAAAAGCTTCCACAGCTGTTGCAATATCTAAATTGGGAATTTCTAAGGATTCTCTACTGAATTTAGTTATGTAATCCCTTAGTGATTCATTATTACCTTGAGTTACCCTGTATAAGTCACTAGTTAAACGTTCAAATCTCCTATGACATGAAAATTGGCTATTGAACAAGTTAACTAGATTAGCAAATGAAGTAATAGAGTAAGGGGGAAGACTTAGCAGCCATTTAAGACCTGATCCTGTCAGTGTGGATCCGAAACCCTTGCATAAACATGCTTCTTTTAACCTCTCAGGAATGGGGTTGATTTCCATTCTCTCCCTGTATTGAGCCACATGCTCTTTTGGATCGGTTGTGCCATCATAGAGCTTCATGTTTGGTGTTTGAAATCTCTTTGGTATCTCTGCATCACATATAGGTGGTGCAAAGCGAGATATCCTGTGACTTCCATCCGGAATTTCAGGAATGGGCTTAACCACTCCTGGAACACTGGATATCATATCCTTGAGTTTTTGCAATTCTCTAGCCACAGCTTGGTTGATTCCCGGTTCCTGCACAAAGCCATGGTTAGTATTATAAGATGTATTTAAAGTGTTACCTCCTGGTTGATTCGGGGTTGGGATTCCTGATGTGAATCCAAATTGATGTGATTCTGGTATGATCGAGGGACCAGACGAAGTAATAGTTTGCATGGGGATGAAGTCTCCCAAATGAATCTCCGAGCTTCTAGGTTGTAGACTCCTTAAGGATCCTTGATCCTGAAAGATATTGGATCCTTGATACACCGAAGCTGAAGGTCTTGGAGGATATTCCATGGATCCGTGAGCCTGGGATGAGGATCCTTGAACCTGAGATGAGGATCCTGGGTACTGAGAGTAGGATCCTTGAACTGACTGCGTCCCCATGTATCCTCCCGAACTAGAGAAGAATCCGTGATGCCGAAAGGAGGATCATTGAGGCTGAAGAGAGGATCCTGAAGGCTGGAAGTAGGATCCTTGAGCCTGTGTCATTGCCGATAATCCATAGTGCATACTCGATGATCCACCCTGGTGTTGGACACCTGATGCTATGGAATTCTGGGTAGTTATGACTAGAGTATCGAAATTCAGTGATCTAGGCACCAATGGAGAGTGATCCTCCGCTGATCTCTTCAATTTCTTGATTTCATCAATCTCTCGAAGGATCCTGTCATTAGTTTTGTCCTACTGTTGCATGTAATCCTTCATCTGCAAAATCAAAGCATAAAGATCATTGTTAGTAGGACCAGAAGAAACAGTAGTAGTTGCTTTTGTGAAAACGGGGGTATGTTTCTTCGCAACATTCTCAGCATTCTTCTAAGATCCAGAAGGAATAGGAGGTAAAGGTGGAATGCTCTGTGAAGAGGTGATCGCCGGCATAGAGCTTGAAGTGTTCTTCGCATGAGAAGCCATGTGGTTGAAGGTAATGAATAGAAATGAATAAACTGAACAAGGTTTTTCAAGAATGAAGCACCGATTGCCCCACGGTGGGCGCCATACTGTTTTGGTCAAAAATCACACAAGGATAATGTAACCGAATCTGATTTTTGTGAGGTATGATGCTTGGTTAACTGGACAAATGTATGAACAACAAATATATGAAATGAGCGATGGACACAAGGATTTATACGAGGAAAAAACCCTTGATCAATGAATGATCTCTGACATAAAAAACCTCGGATAGTGAAAACTATCACTATCAAGTATATTGAATAAACAAGTTTACAAATTTGGAAGTATTGAGCTTGATACAATAAAGTCTAGTGTGTGTGTATTCAAGAGATAGCAACAGAAATGATGTACGTTCACCGGAGTGCAAGTGGTTTCTAAATTTAGCTCAATACCCCTCTTAACTTAGCTAAAAATGTCCTAACTAACTATCCGAAAAATCAGCCATTCACCCACGATCACCACCAATGGTCCTCAGCTTGTGCACATGTTGAAAATAAAGAGCATATTCCCCTCGAATCTCAGATGGAATAAGTTATCTTCGAAACATACCTGCAAAACAAGCCAAAAGGTGATGGAAACAATTGTTAGTTTAGGATAATAATGAGGTACCTGGATCCTTATTCTTGCAGCGCCTTCTGAGGATCCTTAATTCAAACTGAACTGAGGATTCGTGATCCAAGCTACACTTGAGGATCCATGATCCATAAGCTGTGAAATTCTATCCCTAATAGTTTATATAATTTACTAATTTAAGAACTACAACAAAGGAAAATATATCCAATAACATATACACATATCATATTCAAATGCATATTTGAAAAATATCTCATAATTAACTAATTAAGGCACAACTACTTTAGAACACATAATTATTTTGCGTTTAATTGAACACCACACATGAAAAATAGTACCATTAACCATGACCCAAATAATCTCCCTAACAACTTGAAATGTGTTTAGAAAATCCCAAAACTACTAAACATTTTTAATATGCATAGAAACAACATAACTAAACATAAAATCTTGTATGTATATGTTAAAGTCTTGAAAACAAATAACAGAGCAATATCTATGAATAGTGAATAGGTGTATGTACTAAAGTTTATATAAATGGAAAATTAAATTTAAAATAATATACTTTTTAGGTATTATTTGGGTATTGGGTGGGTATCACTAAATCCCATACTCGTACCCAAATTTGTCGGGATTTGGGTATATCCGACCCGTATGTTTTGGGTTTCAGGTATACCCGTCGGGCTCGGGTTTTTTTTTTTTTTTTTTTGCCATACCTAGTAGGACGTTCATTATGTGAAAAAAATCTTTTGAAATATGTATTTTATAAGATTATTTACATTTTGTGTGTTGCTAAGGAAATAATTAAAACTATATAAAAATTATAATGTTATTATTTATTTAAGACAAAACTTATATGCATGTAATGTATATTGTAGGGTTATGAAGACCTGCTGACGAAGAAAGCAAAACCAGGAGAACTATCATCCCTGACTGATGAAATAAGTCAATATATAATCACTTGGTCCAGCACTTTTCCCCTTTTGAAGGTTTCCAAGAATAATTGCCCAATTGTTGTTACACAACAACCGTTTCCTTCAATATAAAGAGAACAAAAATGTTGGAATGCAAAAGAGCTGGTCAACAAGTCAAAGACCAAAAATGTTGGATTTATAGAAAAGCTGGATCAAACTAGTTGTTCCGTAGAATCCAATTGTGCTCTCACTTATACAACAAAAGTAGTAGTTCTAGGATATGTTTGGCATGAAGCTTTTAAGAGATTCTAGCTTTAAGCTTTTAAGAAAAAGCTCTTACTCAATAAAAAGACTTGTTTGGTTGAAGGAGCTTGAAGCTTTTAGGTTAGGAGCTTGAAGCTTTTGGTTGAACGCTCCTACTAGTAGCGTTTAGAAGGAGCTACAAGCTTTTAGGGAAAAAACGACTATTTTAACCTCTAAAGATAATGAACTTTTTAGTTATGTTTTTTAGTTATGTCCATTTTGGTCATTTAATACATTTTATTAAAACTTCCAGCCACTCTGCCAAACACCAAATATATCTAAAAAGCTACAGCTACTAGCTACCAGCTTCCAGCCACCAGCTACTTATGCCAAACATACCCCTAATGTAACAGTGTAACTATCCAGCACTTGAGTCAACTACTAGAAGTTACACTCATTTAATGAGTTGTTAGGGGTTGCTTTCATGGTGACGTCACCAACACTTCACTCCTCCTATATATGGTTCTTTTTGTACATTGTAATTGTTAACACTTAGAGCCTGAGCGCATAAGAACTTAGTGAGAGAGTGTTCACCTGGTCAGGGGGAGTACGTTTGTTGTGATACCCCAGGAAAACACACAACACAACTAGCTTCTCCAGTGATTATGTGGTAAATGTCGGGACAAAATTTCTTTCAACTTGGGGATGATGTGACAACTCATATAAATCCTTGTTACGTTTCGCTTTACTTTGTAATTACACGTACGTTATACGAATTGAATATGTTGTTTGATTATTTTCTTGAATGATTACGAACTTGGTAATGTGTGATGTGAATTACATGAAACCGAAACCCGAACTGAGATATTGGAATACGTTATTTTATGAAAAGAAGCGTTGTAATATATTGCTTTGTGATACGAAACGTTTTAATTAGTTATTTCATGAAACTTGCAAAACCGACACTTAGTAAACCCAACCCAAGCCCACCCCTCCTCCCCTTTACGCCACTAATAGGCCCAACCCCACCCTTTGTCCCCTTGTTCAAAATATCAAGCCCAACCCACACTTTCTTGTTCCTTGCAGCCCATTAGCCGAATTACCCTTGTGTTTTAATTATACATACATAATTTGGGAACAAGGAAAACAAAACAGAAAACCCTAACACCCCTAGGAGTGCGACGGCCAGGAAGACCCCCCCCCCCTTGCACAAACAACTTCCTGTTCAGCTACTTGATTCGCCTCTTTCTTCCTCGTTAGCCCTTATATTCGCTCTAAGGTTAGTATTTTTTATTTGGATTGCGATTCATGGTGTGATTTTGTGGAATCATGGTTGTGATATTGAGTTGTTATGCTAGGGTTTTGTTGTTGCATGATTAGTTTCAATTGATTATGCGATTTGTTGAATTAATTGATGATACATATGTATAAATGATCATAGGCTGCGTTTTTGTGAAAATCATGATGTTTTATATCTAGGGTTTTGTGATTATTGATATGATTAGGTGATAATTGATGGTTAATCGGCTGTTAGTTGTTATTAGGAAGTGTCGGGATCGTTTACATGCGTTTTGGTGTCAATTAAATGTAAAACAGAATGCTGATTGACGAAAACAACCAACTTCAGTTGGTTGTAAACGGACCGTTATAAATAGAAAAATTGATTCTCTGAAGTCTGAATTATACGTTTTCGAAAAGATCTTCAAATGGCGCTAGAATCATATTTTTCTGAGGTCGTTTGCTATTTTTAAAGGCCTGTTTTGTACAATAGCAAAAGCTGCGTTTTTTCTACAGAAAATGTGTGTTATGTTTTTCATCATAACTCATAATATAAATAGGGTTAGGTCATGAAATTCTCATAATAGATGGACACAGGTGTCATCGTAAATCTCCAACTGGAATTTCGTCAACCGGACTTACGATGAATTTTAAATGAATTTTTCCGTGGACTGCAGTCAGAAAGTGACGAATCTGACTGCAGCCCGGTAAATGATGTTTATAAAATAATTGCTAATGAATTGCTTACACATTTAGAACATTTTGTAAATTATTGAGAATTTTTTGAACAAGATAACTATTTTATAAAAATACCCGAAAACAGCCCAGTTTTAGATGTTAAAGCTGAAACATTATAAGTTGTGATTTGCGTGTCAAGATGTCAGTTATGCTATCTGATAATGATCCAACTTGTTATATGTCAACGAAAGTGTTATGTGAAGTATTGTGTGCTTGCTCATGAGTAGTTATAGGTGGGATATGTAAATGTGCGTAAACTGTCAAAGTGAGTGCATGTTATGTGGTAGATGCGTGTAGGAGCTTCTTGCCTTATTTGAACATACTAATGAACTATATGGTAATCATACTAGGACGTGATTGACCTACCTTGACTGTTAACCATTTTTAAGAGACCAACTGAGCAATCAAAGGTGAGTTCACACTTTTCTTCAAAGCATGGGATTCCCGGTGGTTTGGGAATGGGTTAAACAACAACAACTATCCCCCTTGGGTGGGATGCAACCTGCGTGTTCTCCTTAGGTAGAATACATACCTCTGGTCTCCTTGGGAAGAACGACAACCTTAAACTTACTAGAAAACAACTCTATCTTAAGTCCCTCTTTTTTATATCGACTTAATCGTTGGGCCATTGGTGAATGGGTCATTAGTTAAATAGCGCTATTAGGTCTGACAAGCCTCACACCGTGCCGCAGAGGACGGGCGTGGACTAATGTACTTGGGCACTTAGTCAATGATGATAGACTTTGACTCAGGGCACTCAACATAACTTAAGTCAGTAGTCGATATGGTATGGGTCTAGTGGTTTAAAACAACGGGGTAGCCCCCACGGTATGTGGTTATGAGAACAAGGAACTTAACAACACATGGTTTTGGAATAACTTGTGGTTTTTGGAATAACTTTAAAACAGACAACCAACTGTGAACTCGCCAACATTTTTGTTGATACGTTACTACATGCTTTGCAGGTTGTTAGGTTAATTGCTGGAGCTTGCATGGAGAAAGAGTCGTTGTGGGACATGAACCGTTGTGTGTTCATGATAAACTTTATGAACTTTAAACTTATACTTTGGTCTTGAACTTAATTCTTCCGCTGTTAACTTAGACTTTGCTGAATTGTTTGACACCAATTATATTGTTTGTGTTGGGTTTAATTTACTTTATTATAATGTTCAATATGATTGGTGGCTTGATCTTGGTCAGTCATACGCCTCGTGGTAATACTTCGCTTGTGGATTTTGGGGGTGTGACATTTGTACCTTTTGATTATCATTCTGCAATCATTCCCAAAGCCATCTATGTTAGATTGATGTGTTTGTTTATTATTGTTTGATTTAATTTCTAGATTGATTCAACTGTTTTATCAGGAAAACACACACTCTCTGATCCAACAATTGGTATCAGAGCAAGGTTTCTCTGAATTGACTTCACCGTTGATTCAGAAGATAAACTAGCTCAAAGAGATAACTGATTGAGTGATCAAAGGACATTGAGAAGAATTACACCAATTAGATCATTAATTTGTTAATTTGTTTCTGATACTCTGTTTTCTAAGAAAAACTCAATAGAATTCAAAGATGTCACTCACTCATGATCCTCACAATTCCAGATTGACAAACAAGCCTCCAATGCTCGTTCTTCATGAATTCAATATATGGCAATGAAGAATAGGTCACCACTTGTCACAACAGAACACCGGTTGTTGGAGATCAATGGTATATGACCCTCATGCTCCCTCTGTTCCGAGTACCGAACGACCAGATGTAAATGTTCCTAAGAAACCTGCTATTTACTCTGAGCAAGATTTTCAAAAGGTGGAGCTTGATGCTAAGGCATTCGGGATACTGGCCATGGTCTTACCCAATGAAATCTATGCTAGAGAACTCCATTGTGAGAATACCAAGGAGTTGTGGGATGTTTTTTTATTAACAATTCAATGGTACAAATGAGGTTCAAGAGAATAACAAAGAGATTTCAAACAAGCAGTATGAGACATTTGCTCATATCAAGGGAGAATCCCTGACTCAACAATTTGAGCAGTTTAACTGCCTGATCAGTGAGCTAAGGCTTGCAGATCAAACTTATACAAATTCTACTCTGAGTCACAGATTTATGAGATCTCTCTTTGATAAATTGGATACAGTTGCTTATGTGTTGAGAAACTTAATTGGAATCAAGGAGATGACTCTGACACAGCTTCATGTCAAACTCCTCACTTATGAGAGAGAGCTTGACCAAAAACAAAAGCTGGTGTCATCAAGAAGAATAGCTGATGATTACACATATGGTAACACAACCCAGATGAGTCAAAATGAGCTATTCTCACCCAACAGAAATAATGAACAGAGTTATGATCACTATGTTGATATAATTACCGGCCTCAACTCTCAAATTGACATATCACATGTTTATAACCACAATTATGCTTTGGTAATGTATGAATAGAAACCCATGGATCCATTTGACCAGGAAGAATTTGATCTCCTAGACCATCTTGCACTTTTAAGTATTAAATTAAACAAGTTTTATAATAGAATTTGTAGGAGTTTCCCTAGGCAGGAAGGAAAACTGGAAAAAAATTGGATGTTGGGGTTAAACCTGAGACTCTTTGTATAGGAGGATAGGCGCATAACCAGCTAGGCTAGATTTTTTAAGTAGAAGTGTAACACCCTAATTTCTAATAAATAACAAGTATGAAATAGACTTAAATATATGTATAGAATGAAAGCCCAAGTAAGAGGTAAAAAGGGAAAGAAAGTGACATGGCCCATAAGGGCAAAATGATAAATTGTACATGAGAAACCTTAATTTGGAAAGGAGGTTTGCATCGTGGTAGGTGATCGAGAGCTTTTTCAATTGGTTTCAAAGGGGTTCAAGCTCAATCTAAAGGTTTTGACGAAAATTGATATGAAATCATGTAAAAGTTATTATCTTATTGATATTTGATGCATGGAATGATGTTATGGACTTATTAGAATGCATTTCCAATGTAAAAGTCTGGGACCTGATGTTGAACAAAGTAGCGTTTAATCACAACCGCTATTTTTGCATCTCTAGGGTTTTCAGGTACATTTCACTGAACCATGAAATGATTTGTTCAACAAAATGTTATAATAAAAAAAATACTAGAATAGCAAACTGTATTTACCAAACGAAAAGTCATGATTAATGAAATGTATTATATGGGAACGAAACTTTTGTTGAGCGAAAAGTTACATTTCCTTGACATGTTACCCATGAAAAGCTTAATATTTCCCAAAGTCTTGGGGAAGAAAAGTTGAAATGGTTTATGTGACTTTGACCGATTTACTAAGCTTTTAAGGGTCAGATTGTACATTGCTAGAAGTGAGAAGCTAACTCCCGGGTGAGCTCTTGATGTCATCCTTCTTACTATTTTAGGTTGATATGTATGCTATCCTAAATGTTCATGATTTGAAACCTTATGATGTGACAGTTAGCTATTACGTGTTTTTTAATTGATCTTATACGATTAATGTAATTTAATTGAAATTAAATGTTAAATGAATGAGGGTAAACGATTGATGGCTATCATTTGTTGCTAGTGACATTTCACAACTATGTGTTTAAGTTGATTATTGATGTTAATGTGCATGATTGATATCTATTACGGTTTCATACGACTTTCTATATGTATTATTCAAAACGATATCTTGACGTTTTTAACTTAAACTATAACTCACTTAGCGTGGCATACTTTTAGCATGCATGTCAGGTTGATTGGTATTGTAGCAGGATATGATGTCCCTCGGCATGGATTAAAGGCTACCCTACTCTGAAGTCTGGCATCCCAAAGATTGTAGTTAACCTATCTTATTTTGTCTAAACTTTGATGACTTGTTCTATTGGATCTTTTGATGTTTTCCAGCTTCTTATGTATACTATCGATTTAAGAACTATGATTTGATGTCTAAATCCAACTGTGAGTTCTACTGGGTTAGTTGGATTTAGGGCCTTACAAGAAATTTTCAACAAACTATTGGATTTTATGGGCCTGACATTGTACTATATATTAGGGGTGTTCATCATTACATATATCGGTTAATTACTTTGTTTATTTGTTTCGATTTATTCGATTTTGACTTTCTTTGCCCTAACCAAAGACAGACCAATCCGAAATTAGAAATTTGTCTAACAAAACGTATCAACGCATTTTTTTTGGTTTGGTTATCCAGTTAAACCGGTTATTATTCGTTTTATTCGATTTAATTTAGTTTGGTTATCCGAATAAGCAAAGTTTGTGAAACCAAAAATTGAATTCGCATTTTGGATTTGATTGGGAACCAAAAACTGAATTCACAATCTGGTTCGGTTCTTTCTTGTTACGGATACAATTCAATTTTCAAGTTTTTTCGGTTTTCAGTTTTCAACTTTTTTATACCTCTAGCATATATACAATAAGTCTGTTTGCCCGTTAAATCTAAATATACATTATTATTTTTATAATTTTTTTAACAAGTTACTTATTTTTTTTCATACTCTTCTTATACATCTTGGAAATGGAAAGTTCAAACACATGAGGGTGTTATTTTTTTTTTTAAAGAGTAAATTGTCATTTTAGTCCCTGAGTTTTGTCAAAATTTGCCATTTTAGTCCAAATAGTTTTTTTTTTTGTCTCTGGGTCCCTGACTTTTACATTTTGTTGTCATTTTGATCATTTTGTCTAACTCCATCCAAAAACACAGTTTGTAACAGGGGTATTTTGGGGATTTCCTTAAAAAATGTTTTCAGTTGTCATTTTGATCCAATTCCAAAAAATCAAAAAAATTCCAAAAAATCTAAAAATCAAAAAAATTCAAAAAAATCTAAAAATCAAAAAAATTCTAAAAAATCATAAAAATTCTAAAAAATAAAAAAAAATTCTAAAAAATCCAAAAATCATTAAATGTTTCGGCACGAAGCGTTTCGACCCGTACCGTTTCGAACCCGAACTGTTTCGACGCGAAGCGTTTCGACCCGTACCGTTTCGAGCCGAACCGTTTCGAACCGAACCGTTTAGACCCGTACCGTTTCGAACCCGAACCGTTTCGAGCCGAACCGTTTCGACGTGAACCGTTTCGACGCGAAGCGTTTCGATCCATACCGTTTCGACGCGAACCGTTTCGAACCGAAATGTTTCGACCCGTACCGTTTCGAAGCCGAACCGTTTCGAGCCGAACCGTTTCGACGCGAACCGTTTCGACGCGAAGCGTTTCGACCCGTACCGTTTCGAACGGTACCGTTTCGACGCGAACCGTTTCGATACGGTACGGGCTCGAAACGGTACGGTTCGAAAACGGGTTCGCGTCGAAACGGTTCAGTTCGATACGGTACGGGTCGAAACGGTTCGCGTCGAAACGGTTCGGTTCGAAACGGTTCGCGTCGAAACAGTACGGTTCGAAACGGTACGGGTCAAAACGCTTCGCGTCGAAACGGTTCGGCTCGAAACGGTTCGGGTTCGAAACGGTACGGGTCGAAACAGTTCGGTTCGAAACGGTTCGGTTCGATACGGTACGGGTCGAAACGCTTCGTGCCGAAACATTTAATGATATTTGGATTTTTTAGAATTTTTATGATTTTTTAGAATTTTTTTTGAATTTTTTAGAATTTTTATGATTTTTTTGAATTTTTTTGATTTTTAGATTTTTTGGAATTTTTTTGATTTTTTGGAATTGGATCAAAATGGCAACTGAAAACATTTTTTAAGGAAATCCCCAAAATACCCCTGTTACAAACTGTGTTTTTGGATGGAGTTAGACAAAATGATCAAAATGGCAACAAAATGTAAAAGTCAAGGACCCAGAGGAAAAAAAAACTATTTGGACTAAAATGGCAAATATGGACAAATCTCAGGGACTAAAATGGCAATTTACTCTTTTTGAAAGGTGTGAATCATTCGTGAATGTCGGGAGGTCTAGCATACGTTGTCTTAACCGGGTCCGTGTTAGAGAGCCCCCTCGCACAATAGATCCCCAATTTAAACCCCTCAATGAGAAACCCCTATCACCCAGACTCGAACTTGAGATCTGAATAGGAAAACTCACCCGAGTCTAACATAGGTGGAACTTAAATACTCATGGCCACCTCTAAAGCACTAGTGATAGTTACATGAGGTTTTTTAGACTGAGTGTAGTGGGGCGACTCCCACCCCAAGTCGCCCCCAAGTCGCCTTCAACACCGCCCCCCATGGCGTCCCCCTCCGGCGACCCCCTCCTGCCCGTCCTCTGCACGTCGCCTCCTCCCTCTCAAGGATTCCCCCTTTGGCACAAAGTTTCAAGGATTCCCCCTTTGGAGGTCGCCCTAAGTCGCCCCAAACACCACTCCCCCTTTTTTGAGGACGCCCCAAGTCGCCCCCCAAACGCCACGTGTCGCAAGACGCCCTCTTTTGAGGTCGCCCCACTACACTCAGTCTTATAATGCATGATAAACACGTCAAATTTATTCACCCCACATGAACTTCAATGAAGATGTTAATAGCGTCCACGTTACCTGCTAGCCCCACCCTAGAGTAGTAACTAAGTGGGGATATGATATAGATTAATAATTATTCATAAATAGATGTATTTATTTGCTAAATGAGCCAATGGATTATTTGTTTCAATCCAAAACATAATTAATAATGGGCTACATGAGCCCCAAGCTAGTACGTACCTTACTAGATAGAAAGTGATAAGCTAAGCATCCCAACACTCCAAGCGAAAAGGTTGCACGCTTTGATGGTCAAGACTATCTAGCTAATGTTAACTAAAGCTTTATTAAGAGCGGGTTAGAGTATCGATCTTGGTTTTATCGATTTACTAGACCAAATGACCGAACAAGATATCTAACAATCGCAACACTTTGAAAGAAGTACCTAGACCAAATAACCTAACATGATGATCAAGCAAATTTGATGCAATTAAAAATGACACCAGGTTTTAAATTCCCATTGCTACAAAACATCACCACTTAGAAAAAAATAAGTTAGAAACAATCTGCCGGAGACTCACACTAACACCACTTTTCATGATATGTTTATGAAAATTGAAGTTTGAATTATTAAACTTTTTTATTTAGTATTATACGACTAAATAAAAAAGTTTAATAAATCAACCATCAATTTTCATAAACACAGTTATACTAGCAGCCGACTAAGGTAAGGTCCCATCTAGGGGATAGTGCACGGTCCTCCCAACCGCCGGAGTGATCCCACTCCGGGAGCCGCTACCCGACAAAGCTAGCTCCGTGGTGAATTCTCCTTGCCGAGTTCTTACCGTGGGCGACATATGTCACTCCCAATACTCGAACCCGGTACCTCTGGGAAGAGGTGGGTGTCGGTGACCAACTGGCCCCCAGTTGGTTGGTAAGGTCCCATCTAGGGTATACAATAAATTTAGAGTTAAAATGTTATTTTAGTCCCTGTGATTTGGGTCATTTTGTCAATTTAGTCCAAATGTTTGAAATGTTGACATTTAGTCCATATAGTTTTAAACGTTGTCATTTTAGTCAACTAGGTTAACTCTATCCCTTTATTTTGTTAACTAGAAGGGCATTTCGGTCATTTTAAATGCATTTATGTTAACTAAGGGCAATTCGACCATATAAACTGATTGAATTACCCTTCTAGCTAACATAAAAAATTGACGGAGTTAACCAAATGGACTAAAATGCCAACGCTTGAAACTATTTGGACTAAAATGACAAGGTTTCAAACCTTTTAACTAAACTGGTAAAATGACTCAAACCACGTGGACTAAAATGACATTTAACTCATAAACTTATAAAAAAGTATATACATCAATTTGGCGTCTAAGTAAATTTTATGATCATCTACACCGTGGGTCTAACTTGGTCAACATACAAGAACAAAATCGTTCTCTTTACGCACACGTATATGATTAATGACGATCCTACAAAATCTCTAAGATTAGGGAGTGTGGTATACCGTCCCTGGTCACATCATCCTTGATGGCGCCCTATAGCGCCCCTCCCCCATTTCCTGTCCGCCAAAGGGGGCGCCATTGATCAATCGCTAGCAAGGTAATAAGCGCCAACGGCTCTATTTTGGTGGTCTTCCTACACTTTACCGTTTGGCAATGGTAATTAAATAAAAAATAAAGTTTTATTTTTAAATTTTCACACTATATATATATCCTACATTTTTACTCAAATCATACAATTTCTACCATCTATTCTCCATAAATTTTATACATTCTTTCATACTCACACAATGTTTCCTAACAATCAAAACACGTAGGACCCCAACAATCCGTTTTGGGGTAATTTAGCAAACAACGAGCAAGAAGAACGATACCGAAGAGACCCACGAACGCGTGAGATTGGGTATTATCCGATGCCACCTACCACCCCAACCTCCCCTCATCCGACAACGCCACCACCGCTTCCCGGTTTTTTTGGATACTATTCCGCACCACCATTTTTTCCGCAAACACAAAACATACCCCGAACCCAAAACATACCCGAAACCCAAAACATACCCGACACCCAACCCACTTCCTCAAAAGGTGGACGATCGAGAAGGCATCGTAAAAAGGGCGAGAATGTCAAACGTGCTTCTCAAACGATCGAGAGGTGGACGCCTACCAAAGAACTTGCATTGCCACAACCATGGCTCGACGTGTCGGAGGATCCGATTGTTCGTAACTTTTTTCTCCATTAACTTTTTATAAATATATTTTTATTTTTATTTGTTGCTACTAAATTCTTTTTTCAATTTATAGCAACCGACCAAGATATAGTCGTCTTTTGGAGGTGTATACGTGAAAAGTTTTTCGCCGCAATGGGTTGTGGTGGATATCATATGCCCGATTCGTTTACGGGCAAGTGGACCGCAATGCGCACCAAGATTAACAACTTCAACAACATACACACTAGCCTCGTCAACAATCACAAGAAGAAGCGGTTCAAGCGACGTGGACATCATGACCGCCACCCACACCGACTATAGAATGTATCATGGCCATCTGATGATACCTTCATTACGCAAATCTCCAAAGTGGCATCTTGTACCACCGTTTGACCCAACGGCCCATAGGTCAAAACGGTCCAAATCAACAACGACCAGCGAACCATTTGAGTCTGATGCTCGTACTACTATTAACTGAAACGACGAATTGGATGAATTGCATTTCGAGAAACCTCAAGAGTTGCCACGACCAAAGGGTAGGGATAGAAGCAAGGCAGCAGCACTAGCACAAGATACCTCCTCCTTAGCGCTATTGGATGACCCATCAAGGTTTGACGAGTACGACGATAGACTCACTCGGCTTCTCTCGATCAAGGAAAAGGAGAATGAACTTAAAATGGTGAAACAAATCGAGAAAGATATAAAGTTTCTCGAGAAAGACTTTTCCAACCTGCCGGCGGATGGCCGAGTTATTTTAAAGGTTTGTAAGGCAAAAATCCGAGCAAAATATATATAGATTTTAGTAGGTTTTTATTTTTGTTTTTAAGTTGGTTGTTTTTTAATTAACTTTGTAATTTTTTTTTATCTGTAAGTAGTTTGTAATATTTTTATTTATTTTATTGAAACTATGTGTTTTTTAAATTTTGTTTTAAAAATGGTATATAAATTTAAAAATTACAAAATAAAAAAAACAAATAATTAGATAATCATGATAGGAGCTTTAAACCATTTCATTCAAGTTAAAGGGATGAACTCTAAAGCCCTGTATGTGACATGAAGCCTACGTGGCGTGAACCACACCCACGCGCGTAAAGAAAGAAAAAAAATAGTTTTAAATGTTTGTCGAAAAAGAAAAATGTCAGTAATCACCCACAAGTTTCACAAGATAAAAAAATTATCTTTTAACCGTTGTCGAAATATCCCATGAAAATTCGTTGATGATTGATTAACGATAGTCTATTAGGATTAATGATTTTATGTGATGGTCAAGAAGAGTCTATGCAGGTCAATGTCACTCAATTTTGACAATTGATGGTTCGTTAGGGTCATATAGAGCCGTTACTCGTATATTTAGGTAATTGGTTTTTTTTAACGGCCAACATAATCAATTCCGAGCATTCTCGAGGTGCCTACTAGACAAATGGAGTACTCTGAGAGTAACCTGAGTCCACCACCAATTCCGGGGAAAACCCGGTAACCCACCCGCCCGTAGGCATGATGGTGAAATTACCGGTAAAACCCGTTTGGCTCAAGGATCCAACCCAAGTTTCCCTGGGTCTCCTATCATTACCTACCAGTGACTCACTCTACACCAAGTTGGAGTTGAACCTGCATCTCTCTAAGAGAAATGCAAGCCTTAGTCAATCAGGATCAACATTGGTAATTGATGGTCAATTAGGGCAATCATAGTCATTTACGGTTAGAGCATTCACAGTGTAATCTCCATCCCTCTATCCAAAAATTAATTAAATATCATCTTTCTATAAAATTTGTTTAACCTAACCACAAATAATTATTTTATATATAGAGAATCATTATTCATGAAACTCTAAATTGTGGAAATGGAGATTCCGATGGAGATGCAAAATAAAGGAAATCTCTAAATTTTGGAGATGAAGAAAAGATGGACACCTAATGTTACCTAATGTTACGAATCAAATCGTTAACCAATTACTCCAAAGAAAATAAATAAGAAAATGAAAGAACTTTTAGAAAAGTTACTCAATTTATAATATTTTCATTCATGCTTAAACTCAAACTCACAAAGCCATTTACAAACAGAAAAGAAATAACTACTTGAGCTAAACTAGGAGGGCACTACTACCACTACAACAACAAGACTTACGAATTAACTACATAATTCAAATAACTGAACACAAGGAAATGCTAAAATTAGAAGGGTGCATGGCTATGTGGGTTGCATGTTGCATGTTGTCTTGTGCCCCCAATCTCCAATCTTGCATGGTGTCCATGAAGGAATAAAAAACACTCTGTACGCATTTTCTCTTCTCCAAAAATTGCACGAAGGAAAGAGAAGGAAACATCGATAGATAAGGAACGGGTGTACACGGTGTGGAGGGGGCGGGTTTCGGTGGCGGTGTGACTAATGGAGGGGTAGGTTTCGGTGGTGGTGCCGCAACGGTTGATGGGGGAGGTTTGATGACAACTATGGTGGTGGTGAGGCGACAGTGGCCGGTGGTGGTGGAGGCAGCGGTGGACGGGGTTGGTTTTTGAGAATATCGATTAACCAAGCAATACTTGACTGGAACAAAATCGTTTACCAACTGATTCAAAGAAAATAGAGTTTGAGCGGCCATGGTTCATGGGGATCACGACGGCTCTGATACCAATTGTTACGAACAAAATCGTTTACCAACTGATTCAAAGAAAATAGATAAAAAACTGGAAGAACTTTTAGAAAAAAAAACATTCATGCTTAAACTCAAACTCACAAAGCCATTAAAAGGCATACAAACATAAAAGAAATAACAACTACTTGAGCTAACTTAGGAGGCAACTACTACCACTATAAGACTCTTATAAATTAACTACAGAATTAAAATAACTGAACAAAAGGAAATGCTAAAATTAAAGGGGTGTTGCATGGTAACGTCCAAATGTGAATGCTCCTAGTATGGCATAATCAAGGGTGTATCCAATAATTTATCATGATCAAGGGTGTATCCAAGAATTTATTCCAATCGAGTCATTGTTTTTGGATACTCTAATTTTATAGAACCGGACATAAAAGTTTCCAAGTCAATTCTACGGTTCAAGGAGGGTTAGGTTGGTCATATAATAAAAATCTAATACAATAATTAAAAAAAAATATTATCATTAGAACTTAAAACTAACCTCTTTAAGTCTTCAATGATAGATCAATTCCTCAATTGAATTCCTAAGTTAGTAAATCAACTGGAATATTCCTTGTATGTATATTAAGTTTGTTATATATATGGAAACACTTTTAAACATGACATCACTTTTATAGCAAAATATAGAAGGCATAATATAAACAGAAGTAGCACTTGTAGAAGAATAATAGTTTCTATATAGATGATGGATGCACTAAAAGTATATATAATTACATATAAGCAAGTAGGTGTTTATCAGTATGATGCAAAAACATTACCCTACACATGAATAAAATGGTGAAAGTCAACAAAAGGTCAGATATTCTCTTGGGGGAGGTAGGGGTCCGGTCGAACTCAGGGTTCTTGTTTAAAAGTCATGGATGGGACCATATCTTGTAAAAGGCCATAATCAGGAATCTGAAGTTGCTGAATTGGGGTTAGACTGGTTTGCTGGTAGATCGAACCACCACCTCCAGCGCCGCTGCTGCCATCGCCACCACCACTGATAGAGTTGTAGAAACGAAACTCATGAGGGAAGCTTGATCCGCCAGCCATCGTCATCATCGCGCCTTGTGCCGCCATCATAGACGGCGGATACAGCATTCCACCACCAACACTTCCTCTCAGTGTTGCTGGCAAGTGGTGGTTATGTTGCCCTTCATATGTGGTGATCACAGTTGATGGATCTTGATATGATCGTTCCACGCGCTTCTTAACTGTACATTTTTGAGTCGTGCATCGATAGTAGCTCCTGTAACAAAAATCAAGACTTGCTCTTTACATAAAATTCCTGATTAAAAATATGCATTTTGTGCCCACAACAAAATGGGAAACTAAGTTTCATTTTCCCACTTGAACCAATGACTCTATAGGAAAAAACACAAAACTGATAGCTGGAGAGAATATAGGGTTTCATTTTTTAATTATATTATGGACCATTTCAAGATTTACTCGTCAGCTTTAATAATATCAGCCAATCAGGATCTAATAAACCATGTACGTAGACTTTGTGATCATAGAAATTCACACACAAATTAGGGTCCGGAGAGGAGGATGAGAAGAAGACAAACCTAAGACGCGAGTCTAAAAAACATCCTTTTTTACACATATATAAATTTTACACATACTATGTATATATAAATGTACGTAGATATGTACCTGGGATAAGGACTATTCTTGACGGCTTTCTGTCCATATTTCCTCCATCGATATCCGTCTTCAAGATGATCGATATCACTCTTTGTCATAAAGGCGAACCGAGGCTCTCTTTTCTTCTTTTCGTCTTTCTTGTTTTGCTTAACCCTATATGTTGACAATAACTGAGTTAAAATCAATATACTACTATACAATCATGATTCGTGCATCATACAAACTTACACTTTCTTAGAGCCGTGTCCTCCATTTTCCGCTATGTCTTTCGATTGATTCTCTTTCTTACCTTCTTTAAGCTCATGCTCATCATCAGTAGATGACGAACGAATCGAAGAAGAGTTGGGTGTAACAGGAGTAGTCTCAATCGCACCAAGCAAGTTGTTTCCGGTATCCATAACCGGCTTTTGATCATCTTGAAAAGAAAAAAGTTGTTGTGATGATGAAGATGAGTAACCAAAAGTGTTGTAATCAGTAGATCCAGTGAAAAAAGGAGTTGGACCCATGTAGTCAGGATCAAATCTTTGATGATTAGGTGGTGAAGAATCATCTCTAACGGTGGAATTAGGGCCAAAGAATGAGAAAAGAGTCTCATTGGTTCTTTGATCATCATGAAATGGATCATGGTAGTAGAGATCTCTTCTGTCTTCAGACATGGCTGAAGATTGAGATCAAATTAGTAGAAATATACAAAGAAAGAGGAGGGAGGTTTGACAAATAATAGGTGATGGGTCTTTATTTATGCTTTGACAATGT
Source organism: Helianthus tuberosus (assembly GCA_030545235.1). Lineage (NCBI taxonomy): Eukaryota > Viridiplantae > Streptophyta > Magnoliopsida > Asterales > Asteraceae > Helianthus > Helianthus tuberosus. The sequence continues at coordinate 38,245,212 of CM060437.1, forward strand.
TTGTGTGTTTAATGGAGAGAGAGAAGATTTGTATGAGGGTTTCTAACCCCACTATGTAAAAGAAATGTTTGACAAAGATGAGTATTGTTACTTGTTAGACCCTAAGACTTTGTTTTGTCATTTTCTTTTTGAATGCTCATAACATATATAATTATGTATATGTGAATAATGGTGAGAAGTACTATAATCTAATCAAAATTTCTAGAACATCAATGGTAAAAGAGATTATATATAATATATTATCTCCCTTAACAATTTAGACAATTTGCTTCACAATATCAAATGATAAGTTATGTTAAACTAACTAATTATTTATTTGCCAATATATTTAATTATACAACAATAAGTTGTATGAATTTGATTTTCAGGACCTATGATACAAGTATATGAGTTACCTTATTTTCATTCATTCAACACACTTTTTACAACAAATTATATTGAACATTTGCAACATATCCTTGCTAACTTTTGTGTTTTAGCTATTAATTACATCAAGAGATGTAACCAGACTATAAAAAATAAACAATAAACAACTTTTAAAAATGATACACAAGTCGAAAGTTTATTATGGATATTTCTCCTTTAATTTAAGGGAAAAAAGTAGTTTAACATTTACGCTGTTAAAAGTTCGCTTTTTTTGTTTGTCACTTTAAGGGGTTCAAAGGTTGTTTTCTTTTTCCAAATTAATTGTTATATTGAAGTTGATTTTTTCAAAATTGGACCATACATAAAGATGCCAAGGATGTCTTTTTCACAAGCAAATGGATGGAAGTTGAATGTTAAAACTTTGCGGTCCATTTTGGGGATATATATTAGATCGACCACACACGCATATATATATATACACCTTTTATCGGTGTCGCCCATTTTGGGACTTTATACATACTTTTCTTCTTCTTATTTATTTTTCCAAATTATACGTTAAAGATAAATATTATTTTAGGTTTATTAATTAAAGTGATTGGATTATATGTTTATGGGTCTTCTTGTAGATTGTCTAGAAGTTGGTGGTAAAGCAATTTTCCATGATGTTCGCAATTCAGATGTTGGTGGAAAAGCAATTTTCCTTGTGCATATTAAGGAAGAATCTTGTGAATAGATTTAATCTTGCGTTAATTAATTAATTAATTAATTTATTATTATTATTATTATTATTATCTCAGACTCATTTTTTTTAAATATCTATTGTTCTGAAATGACATGATATATAATAGTCTCAATTAAAAGAATAAAGATACAAATAATAATCTGATATAATATTTAGATTACCAACACTACTGCTATTCAAGAGTTCACACTGATTTCTATTTCTTTTTATCTAAATGATCCAATCAGGACATGTGAAAATGCATACTTACATGTACACATATATATGACGTATACATGTATAGTATAACAAATTAATAATATAAAGAAAAGGTTGATTAGAATCCTAATCCGTATATTTGAGAAATGTATAGTATAACAAATTCTAAGGAGATTGAAAAGGATGGATTAGAATCCTAATGTAATTTGAAGATATATGCATCTAATCTAAGAAGTCATCACCACACCAATACTTCATTAAAATTTGGATTCTTGTTATTGATTCATATATACACTCATAACTTTTTAATTCATACATACTCTTCTGGAAATTAGCCAAAAAATACAACTTCAATAATTTTTAACACACATTGTTAAAATTTATATTTATATATGAGATGGGAAAAGATCAAATAGGAAGTTTATTTTGGCTAGGAAGTGTAGGAAGCAATAGTATTAGGACATGTGACAACATTTAAAATAAAGAAAAATGGTATTTTAGTCAATCTAACCCTTTCTTGTTCCTTTTCAAAACCCACCATTTTCAAAACCCACCATCTTCAACCATTTCTTCACTTTCTATCTCAATAATCACTACATTATAGTGTGATTTTCATCACCAATCAATGATTCAAACACCCGATCAACGTGTTCTTCAGCTTTTTTGAAGAAAACCCAGTTTAATTTCATAAAAAATCTCGTTTTTTTGGGTGATTTTGGAGATAATCACTCGACTCGTTAGATTCGAGCACTGATAAGTATTTCAATCATTCAAAATTCGTCAATTGTTGAATGAATCACTTCGATCCATGTAAGAAATTCTTTAATTTCATTTTTACGATCTGGGTTTTTGATTTACTCATTGCGTTTTACGATCATGGCGGGGGTCCGGGGGCAGCGCCCCTGGTAGCGGGGTCCCAGGGGCGGCAGCCCCTGGCGGGGTCCAAGGGGCAGAGCCCCTGGCTGGGGTTGAGCTGCCAGACAATTTTATATGTCCATTGCGTTTTAGAAATAAGAAAAATTAATTGCTGTAATAAAAATGCATCAGAAAAATTTAATCAGCTCAACCCCATATATATATATATATATATATATATATATATATATAGGGGAATGTTCATTGGGGAACACTAAAACAGTGGGGAACAACAGGGAACCGACTTAAACGAACTCCGATTGGACCCATTCCAGTGGCGTTGGAACCGGCTCGTCAAACCCTAACTAGTATCTATTAACCCTAAACCGTAAATCCTAACTCCTAAACTCTAAACCCTAAAGCTAAAAAAATAAGGCTAAAACCTAAGCTAAACCGTAAAATCTAAACTATAAACCCTAAAAGCTAAACCCTAAACCCTAAAGCTAAACCATAAACCCTAAAGCTAAACCCTAAAAGCCAAACCTTAATATATTTAGGGTTTAGGGGTTATGATTTAGAGTTTAGGGTTAAGAGATCCTAGTTAGGGTTCGACGAGCCGGTTCCAAGGCTGTTAGAATGAATTCAATCGAAGTTCGTTTAAGTCGGTTCCCCACTGTTCCCCACTTTTTTAGTGTTCCTCAATGAACCTCACACTATATATATATATATATATATATATATATATATATATATATATATATATAGGGTCAGGATTTAGAGATAACGATGAAAAGTGTGAGAACGGTGAGAATAATTTTGCTGGTGACATGATATATATATATATATATATGTGGTTTGGATTTAGAGAGAACGGTGAAAAGTGCGAGAACGGCAAAAAGTGCGAGAACGGTGAGAACAATTTTGGTAGTGACATGTGGCATTGATGCTAAATTACACTAATAAGTAATATTGTCAAAAAACCCACTCACATGAACTGGGTATTCAAATAAAACGCCATAAAAACACCCAATTCAGAAAAACGCCATGAAAATACCCAGTTCAAAACGCCATAAAACACCTAGTTCAGAAAAACGCCATGAAAAACTCAGTTTAAAACGCTATAAAACATTCAGTTAAGAAAAACGCCATGAAAATATCTAGTTAAAACGCCATAAAAACACCTAATTCAGAAAAACGCCATAAAAATACATAGTCTAAAACGCCACAAAACACCAGTTCAGAAAAACTCCATAAAACCTAGTTAATTTTTTTTCGAAAAGTATATCAATAGTATACACGTTGGAAAGATAAAAAAACGCGGAGTTTTTTGGTGTAATTTTGTACGAAAAATAATCACGCATAAAAAAGTTATTGTCGTTTAAATATGATGGGGGGAAAATGACATGTGATTAGCATGTGCACCTTTGTTTGGATCTTCCTATTTTACCCCTCCTAGTAGTTCCAATGCCCCTATTATTTACAAAAATGTTATCGCATCAATCTCAGCCACAAACCACAAAGATCTTGTGGCTGAGAATTGTTCTCACCGTTCTCACACTTTGAGGCGTTCTCTCCTAATCATGTTCCTATATATATATATAGAAAGAGAGAGAGAGAGGTCAGTTAACGTACAATATGGCTTATCGTACGATACGTACGCGATCATCCCAGCTGTACGATCTGGTGCGAATTCAATCTTCCACATGCGATTTTGTCCATCTACACACCCCATGCCATTTTTCACATTACCACATGCTAGCCTTTTTTCACATGCGATATTCAATCTTCCACATGCGATTTTGTCCATCTACACACCCAATGCCATTTTTCACATTACCCCATGCTAGCCATTTTTTCACATGCGATTTCATTTGCATGAGATTTCAAAACATGCGATTTCATGCAAGCCATTGATTTTGTCCATCTACACACCCCATGTCATTTTTCACATTCCCCCATGCTAGCCATTTTTTCACATGCGATTTCATTTGCATGGGATTTCAAAACATGCGATTTCATAGCATTTTCAAGCCATGCGATTTCATTTGCCTTTTTATAACATGCGAAGATTGAATTCGCACCAGAACGTACAACTAGGATGATCGCGTACGTATCGTACGATAAGCCCTATTGTATGTTACACTTTTTCTCTCTCTCTCTCTCTCTCTCTCTATATATATATATATATATATATATATAGGGTTAGAATCATGTTACTGGGATAAGATCAAATAAAAAGTTTATTTTGCCTAAGTAGGATGAGATGCATTCTTAACCATTCATTTTTCAAATCAATGGTTAAGATGAAAGTGTAAGAGAAAGCAGGAATGCAAATGTATCTTGGGAAAATCCTATTTATGGACTTTCTCTCTCCATATGCAAGACACATGCATATTTCACCCTCATTTTTTAAATGTTCATAACTTTTTTATACGACATTATTTTTTCATAAAAATTTCACCGTAAAATCGAGCGTTTTTCTATCTTTAATTTAAGTAACATATTGCTATACAAAATATGAAGACTAAAAAACCCACTAAAATGTGTTGTATTTCTATGTTTTATAACATTTTTTTGTGCTGGGTTTTTATACTATATATTTTGTGCTAAATTTTTTGTGTTGAATTTATTTGTCTTAAAAATTTTTTTTTCTCAATTTTTTTGTGTTGGATTTTTTTGTACTACATTTTTTTTGCTGAATTTTTTCGTGCTATATTTTTTTGTACTAGATTTTTTTGTGCAATATTTTTTTGTACTACATTTTTGTGCTATATTTTTTGTATTAGATTTTTTGTGCTAGATTTTTTTGTACTATATTTTTTTGTTGTATTTTTAAAAAACAAAAGGGGTGGCACATGTCATTTTCACTCCTATTTATAAGGACAAAATGTCCTTCATTCCTACTTATTAGGAGTGCCACATGTCATCATCACAATCCTTCTTAGGCTACTTAGGCAAAATTCACTTTTTAGTGGATCAATCCCCTCATGTTACTTTCCGTTGTATATATTGCATCTTTGTATTGCGCACTTTTTATTGTAATCTACTTAGCTTTATGTATTATTTAATAATGAGTAAATTTCAAAGTCCGTCCTTTATGTATGTCTGATATATCAAAGTATGTCCTTTATCTTTAATATCTTCAAGAAACATACTTAATGTTTGAAAAACCATTCAGGTTATGTCCTTTACCCAAAACCTGGTTTGTTTTCCCAGTTAAGTCAGGTCATGTGAGAGGCACATGAGGGTATTAATGTCATTCTACCTACCACCTATCAATTACAGTCCCTATCTTTTAAAAACCCTAAACCCAAATTTCACCCACCATTGTTCCCCCAATTGCTCAACTCGTCCCTTAGGTTTGTTCACCGATTGCAAAGACGATTTCAACGACGAAGCAGAACCATGTCTCAATCGGAGACCTGGTACATACGAGAAGGACTTGATAACGATCAAGTGATTCAGCTATACGGTAATGAATCCTAGATTTCTTTCTATAAACTTATAATTTTCCACAATACGTTACTGATCAAGTTCGAAATTGTTGAATAATGCAGACAGATTCCCTAATCTTTTCTCCTTTCGGATTCATCATGGTGGTAGGTTAACACATCCTCCTGGTCGCACTTATGTTGGAGGTAGGATTAACTACGTTGACCTAATTGATATCGATTTGTTCTCTGTTCATGAGGTGTCCTTAATGATTAATGAGTTAGGTTATTCTGTGAATGATGTTATAATATACCATTATCTTAACCCTAAAAAAGATATGGATAATGGTATTGAGGAGTTAGGCACTGACCGTGATGTTTTAAGGTTGTCTGCACATGTTGAAGAGCATAAGCTGATCGAGTTGTATACCACGCATGGGTTAAGTAACATAAAGGATTATTTCAACCCACCACTAAAACCTCAGAACCCTCTTACTATAGAAGAGATAGATGATCCTGGACCTTATGCTCTTGTCCTAGCATCAATAGTCTTTAAAAGTGTAGGCAACCATTCTAGTGAGGGTGGACAATCAAGTGTGTTGGGGCAGTCAAGTAGTGTAGGTGGACAGTCAAGTGTGTTTGGACAATCAGATGTAGGTGGACAGTCAAGTGTGTTTGGGCAGTCAAGTAGTGTGCTGGAAGAAGCTGATATTGGTGACTTTGATTTCGATGATTTCCTGGAGGATAATGTGCATGATCAGCAACATCAAGATAATGTGCAAGAACAGGAACATGAGGTTGCCCAGGATAATGTGCAAGATAAGGAGGTTGCCCAGGATAGTGTGCCTGATCAGGAGGTTGCCCAGGATAGTGTGCATGATCAGGAAGAAGAGGATCAAGAAGATGAAGGCAGTGAAGAGAATGATAGTGATAGTGATTTTATTGTTGATGAGGATAATGCCATGGTAGATCCTGAGGTTGATATGACAGATTATAGGTTGAACATTGATTTAGAAATAGATGACAATATGGCAGGCAATCATCAAGATATAGATTTGGGAGATGAAGTGTTAGACAATGATAAGTTTCCAAGTGGCTCAGATTCTGATGAAGTTGAGACTAGCATTAGGAGACACCACCTAAGAACCATTAGAAATGAACAAGAAAACTTGGCAAAGTTTTACTTAGGCCAGGTATTTAGTACCAAACAAGAAGGCAAGAGGTTGATTAACAAGTATGCTGTTGAAAATAGGAGGTGTGTTAAGATTGTGAAGGATGATAATACAAGGGTAAGGGCAGTTTGTCATGGCATGCTACCAGATTTTGAGGTTGATGATAATGGTGTCCATATTGATACTCAAAGAAGCAGAAGAGGGAAACAAAAGGTGACAAATGTGCAAGGTAAAGGAAAAGGGAAACAAAAGGTGGCAGATATGCAAGGTAAAGGAAAAGGGAAACAAAAGGTGGCAGATGTGCAAGGTAAAGGAAAAGGGAAACAAAAGGGTTCTAAAGTGAACAAAAAAAACAAGGAGGGGGCTGATGTGAACAACAAAGACAAGGAAGGGGCTGAAGTGGTAAATGTTGGTGGAAGGGGGAAAAAGACAAAACCTGAGGAATATTTATGTCCTTGGGCTTTGTTAATATCTAAAGTTAGTGGTACTGAAACTTGGTTGGTCAAGACATACATAAGTGAACATAAATGCTGTCAATCTAGAAAAATTAGGGCTTGCACAGACACCTTCTTGTCTGAACAGATGATAGAACAAATTGAAGAAAATCCTAATATTCCAGTTACTGCTGTGCAAGAACAGTTCCAGAGAAGATACTCAATTGGTGTTTCTAAGCAGAAGGCATACAGGACAAAGACAAAAGCAAAGAAACATGTTGAAGGAGACTACATCTCACAGTATGCTTTGCTAATAGACTACATTCTTGAGCTGAGAGATAAGAATCCAGGTTCTACTGTTAGGTTAGAGGTTGAACCACCTTCTGATCATAGGGAAACAACTAGAAAGTTTAAAAGGATATATGTATGTTTGGGTGCCTTAAAACAGGGTTTTAAGGCCATTGGGAGGGATCTGTTAGGTCTGGATGGTGCATTCATGAAGGGACCATTCCCAGGTCAAATACTCAGTGCTGTGGGTATAGACCCTAACAATGGAATATACCCTGTATAGACCCTAACTTCTTGAATTGAACAGGGTATACTTCAAGCTGTTAACAGGTTGTATCCCAATGCTGAACACAGATACTGTTTGAGGCATATTCATGAGAATATGAAAGTCACTTTTAGAGGGGATCTGTACAAGGACATGCTTTGGAAGTGTGCATGTGCAACAACTGTTCCTGAATTTCAGATTGCAATGGATGAAGTGAAGGCATTCAACAAGGAGGCCCACATTTGGTTGTCCAAAATCCCACCACTGCATTGGTCTAGGTCATATTTCTCTGGTATGTTGTAAACTGTTCTAACTGTCTTGCATAATTTATTGTCTAGAAGTGTTAGTGACCAAACTGTTCTAACTGTCCACAGGCAGGGCAATATCTGATGTGTTATTGAACAACATGTGTGAGGTTTATAATGGCAAGATCTTGGATGGTAGAGACAAGCCCATTATTGCTGCCCTTGAATACATTAGAGAGTACTTGATGAGAAGAATTGTCACAGTTTTGAAGGTTATAGAGAAAACTGAAGGCCTGCTTACACCCTTTGCTGCCCTAAAGCTAGAGACAATAAAAAAAGATGCTGCATTTTATCATGTACAGTGGAATGGAGGGGATATGTTTTCAGTAAGTGGTAAACCAAATCATGCAAGGGTTGTGGATTTGGCTAACAGGACATGTGCTTGCAGAGCTTGGGAGATCACAGGTACTTTTGTTGTATTGTTTACTTGTTTGGTGTGTACTACTAATTTGGCTGAGAGGACCTGTGCTAATCCATTTAATTTACAGGAATGCCATGTAGGCATGCTGTTGCAGCAATATGGAACATGGCTACTAATGGTAGAAGGGTGGGTTCATTAGAGAGTTGGTGTAATCTCATCTACACAATGGCTAGGTGGAAGCAGGTTTATGCTTACAAGGTTAACCCTATCAATGGAAGGTCTTTATGGGTCAAATCTCAAGTCCCTACCACCCTTACACCACCAAATCATCATAAGCAGGTGGGCAGACCCAAGAAGGCAAGGAAAAGGTCTGCATTAGAAGTGGAGGAAATGACTCAGAGTGGAAGGCTGTCCAAGAAACACACCAAGGGAAAATGTGGCAAGTGTGGACATGTGGGACATAACTCAAGGACTTGCAAAGGGGCTGGTACTGTTTAGGGTTGTCTTTATGGTTTAGGGTTGTGTCTTTTGGTCTTGAACATGTTTAAGGGTTAGTTTATGTCTTTTGAAAACTTTTAGTGGTTATGTACTAATGTATTAGGTTGAACATGGAATGGGTCAGTCTTTTGAACAGGTTTAACTTATGAAGTGTTATGGGTTATGAAGTGTTTGGTATGATATCTTAGTTGGTTATGCACAATGTGGTTTATTTACAAAGCTTAATGCACATTGTCATGTGTTTCGGACATGTTAGAGATTTACAAAGCTTGTTGCACACTGTCAGGTGTTTCGGACATGTCAGAAATTTACAAAGCTTATTGCACAATTTCTAACAACAATATACCACAATTTTCATTACATGATGTCAAAATTACATTAGATACCAGCAGTTACAGACCAAAATTACACTAGAAATACATTATATAACAAATGAAACATATCCAACTGATAATCAACCACTTCTTCAGTTTCATAACCTCTTCTTCACTTTCTTTGACTCTGACCTCAAGCTTGTTCTTCTGTTCTTCAGCATGGTTCTTTCCCCTAAGCGGTCCAGGTATGATGTCAACACACCTTTGACACCTTGTATCAACCCAACCAATGAATCGACAATCCGAGCCCTAATTAACACAGATAGAACAAGTTTCAATTTCAGGTACAAATCAATTACAAAACCCTAATTATCGCATACCTGATCAGGACATGCATAGAAACGACGGCCAGGATTGCGATTAGTCCAAGATGTCACAATTACAGCTTTTTTCCCGCATTCACATAGCACCATTGTTGTTTTCTCTTGCACGATTGCGTATTTGACGGTGACTTTGAATGTGCAGCTGAATCTTTGAAAGATGGAGAAGAAGATGGTGAGGTTTTAGGGGATTAGGGTTACGTATGTATGTGCAGCTGAATCTTTGAAAGATGGAGAAGAAGATGGTGAGGTTTTAGGGTTTTTATAACAGTGCATATTAATTGGTAGGTAGAATGACATTACTACCCTCATGTGCCTCTCACATGACCTGACTTAACTGGGAAAACAAACCAGGTTTTGGGTAAAGGACATAACCTGAATGGTTTTTCAAACATTAAGTATGTTTCTTGAAGATATTAAAGATAAATGACATACTTTGATATATTAGATGTCACGGCCCATGACCCGGTTTGACCCGTTTCAAGAGCCGCGGGACAGAAATACTGCGGTATTTAATTAATTGAGTTTGACAGCGGAAGTTTTCATCAGGATCTTTTAAAATGTAAATATTTCCCGATTATTTTATTTTACAACGCGGGATAAAACCCGGTAATTTACAATCATTTGATTTCATGAAATCTTTTATTTTTACAAAACATGTTTCTTTATTTTATACTGAGCCACTTTCTTGAGCTTGTAGTGCTATATGGCACTTTTCCTGATTCATAACAGGTCACCTGAAACATGTTTGAAAAAGGTTTTGTCAGCGGGAAATACTGAGTGAATCATTCTATTTTGCATAATGATGCATAATTATAAATTACAGCATAAGAGCGATTACAATGGCTTCTATCTTATTTTTATCTGGCATTCTGTCACAATGGTGACAAGTCACAATGGTGACGATGGTCATACCACTATTTAGATCAATGAACCTAAATAGTGATGATTATCCCTGTAGGTCAATGAACCTAACAGTGATTATCCCGAGTAGGTCAATGAACCTAACTGGGAGAAAATTTGTAATGTGCACAATACCCCACTAACCAGTAATTCAAGATATCCACGACTTAGTCCCTGTAATTATAATCTTGAAAATAATTTGGAGTATTGTAAAATATTTGATAGAAAGATAATGACTCACAAACTGTGAGAAAAGAAAAATGACTCACAAACTGTGAGAAAAGTTTTATAAAGCAATTTGATAAAAAGAGAGAATGACTCACAAACTGTGAGAAAAGAAGAATGACTCACATTGCAGATTTATACGGGCAGAGCCTAGCCTACTGATTAGCCTTTTATCCTAATTTCAATAACAAGCACACAATTTGGGGCCAGTAATCAATCCAGCATTTACGATAACTCACGAGATCAAATTCTCACAACGAACGACAAAGTGCAATACTTCATCCATCGAATTAACGATGATCCGTCGAATTAACAACGAACGACAAAGTATAATACTTTATCCATCGAATTAACGATGATCCGTCAAATTAATGACGAATAATAAAGTATAACCCTAATGTGGGCGGCACTTAAACATTCATTGGATATATTGATCGTCGGACAATGAATCGTAGCAGCGATTGAGCTAATACCCTGATTGCAGCATCAATTAGTGATCCGTGTGTGTTAATTGACGTATACAGAGCATAACTCCGTGTAGAATTAGAATTTTTCCGTCGTTCCTGCGCCCAATTTCAAGTCCCAACCTCCTCTATTTATACTGAAAATTTTACTCAGTCGCGTAGCGCGACTGCCTACCCCTTAGTCGTCGCGCTACGCGACTGCCAACCTATTTTTCATAGGGTAGCCACGTGTAGGAGTAGGCTTGCTGAGTTGACGGATTTCTTAAATTCGATTTCTACAGGTAGTTATGTGGATAATCGTAACTAGGTTTTATCCCCCCCTGAGTTTTAGGGGCCCTAATCCTGATTCTGAAAATTCTGAAAATTTTAGGGTTTGTTCAGAATCACTTGGGTGTCTCAATTAGGGTTTCCTATTGGTCAAATTAATTTAATAATTATGACTTTTGATGAGAGTTGTTACATTCTCCCCACCTTAAGAAAAATCTCGTCCTCGAGATTTACTTGGAATAATTGAGGATACTTTCACTTCAAATTCCAGTTTCCAAGTATATTAGGATCCTGTCTTTGAATCCTTCTTTACTTGAACTAACACTTATTGGTTTACCTTTATATCTTGCAAAGGTACTACCAGTGATTCATTTGATGAATATTTCTTGAGATGAAATACATCATGTACTCCAACCAACTTTCTTGGTAGTTTGTAAATGATAAGCAACTAGTCCTATATGTTGGATTACTGAAAATGGTCCTACGTACCTTGGACTTAACTTTCTTTTCTTACTCCTTTCCAAGGAGATACTTTAAATAGCATTTTGTCTCCCACTTGAATCTTCAACTGCCTTTTATCTATTATCTGCATAATCCTTATGACTATCTCTTGCCGTTTTCAGCTTTTCCTGTGTGATACTAAATATTACAGTCGTAGTTACTTAGGATTTTCATCCATCTCATTTGCCTCATATTTAATTCTTTCTGCCCAAATATATACTTTAAATTCTTATAATCCATATAGATAGTACCCTTACTTCCATACAGATAATGTCTCCAAATCTTAAGGCAAAAATTATGGTTCCTAATTCTAACTCATGAGTGGTATGGTTCCTTCGTTCTTTTTCAATTACCTTGATGCATATGCAATTACCTTTTTGGCATTGCACTAACACATATCCAAATCCTAGCTTTGAAATTTTACCATATACTTTAAAATCTTCTGTTCCTTCTGGTAAGGTTAGGATTGTAGTATTGGTTAACTTCTGTTTCAAGATACTTAAAGTTTCTTCTTGTTTAGGTCCGTAATCAAACTTAACTGTTTTATAGGTTAACTTAGTTAATGGTACAGCTTTCTTGGAAAAAAATCCTTAATAAACTGTCTATAATACTAAACCTACAAAATTCCTAATTTCCATTGCTGATTGCAGAATCTTCCATTTGGTAATTATGGCTATCTTAGCAAGATCTTAGTGAATATCTTCATGATTCGTCATATGACCTAAAATTGTACTTCTAGCAGCCAAAATTCTTTCTTCGAAAATTTGGCGTAAAGCTTTTCTTTTCTTAACAAAGTTAAGAGTGTATGCAATTGCTGACAATATTCTTCCTGATTTTTGAAATAAATAAGTATATCGTCATTTGAAGACATTTACCAATTTATCCAAATATGGTTTACAGATCCTATTTATCATGTCCATGAATGCTGCAGGTGCATTCTTTAATTCGAAGGGCAGGACTGTAAACTAGTAATGACCATTCCTAGTTCTGAAAACAGTCTTAGGTACATCTTTCTCTGATACTTTTAATTGATAATATCCGGAACATAAGTTGATCTTAGAAAACTATCTATTTTCCTGGAATTGATCGAATAGATCATTAATGCTAAGTAATAAGTATTGATTCTTAATTATAACCTTATTCAATTTCCTCTAATCAATACACATTCTTATCGAACCATACTTTTTCTTAACAACCAATATTGTGCTAACCGATAAGGTTCCTTGGCTTATCAGTAAAATTCCTGGAATTTAGATGAATCTTAAATTCTATCTTTATATCTGGTGGTAATCCAGGTAAATCTTCTGGAAAGACATCTGGGTATTCTGAATTTACAGAAATTTCCTTAAATTCTGTATCTTTAATATTAATGATTACTGAAATCATATATACTATTCCTTGCTTTCGTTCATAATTAGCAATTTCCATTACTGATATGAACTTCATAGGTTTACATGGTTTATCTCCTGTAATCATAATTACTTCTCCGATGGTTGATTGAATTTCTAAGAAATTCTGATCACAGATAATGATCACAACATCAATTTTAACTAATTTCATAGATAATAGGATTGCAGAAAACTTATATCTTATTTCTATGTTCTGCATAACCTTATTAATTTTAACTAATTTCACATCTGCCGTTTCTTTGTAGAAACTTATCTAATGCTGGTTAACGGTAAGTTAAGAGTTTGGCAGAGTAAAGTATTTATAAAACTTTGGTTTGCACCAGAGTCAAATAATACTTTTATGTAAACGTTGTAAGCTAAGAACATACCGGCTATCACATCTGGAATCATCTTGGCTTCATGAGTAGTCAGCTGAAAGACTCTCGCATTCCTTTTTGCTCCTTCTGCTGGTTTGGCTTGATTGTCAAATGGTTTATTCAGTTTTGGACAATCTGGCCTAAGATGTCCAGTTTCTCCACAGTTGTAGCAAACTGAAAATTTCTTCCTCCTACAATCTTCTTCTTGATGCCTTGGAATCTTGCAAAAATTGCAATATCCTTTGCATCTTCCAAAATGCTTCCTTTTGCAGAAATTGCAAAATGGACTAGTAGAAGATTGCCCATTCTCTCCTTTCTTGAAATGGTTATGGTTACCCGAACTGAATTCTTGGGTAATCTTTTGGGCTACTTCCTTCCTTCTATTTTCTTCTCTTGTCCGTACTAGCTCGTCAGTCATAGTATTGGCTAATTCTACTGCATCATCAATCGTACGAGGTTTCGCAGCTTTGACAATATTACGGATCTCGGAAATTAATCCCCAAATATAACGAGAAATAAGTACCGGCTCTGGCGAAGCCAGGGTTGGTACCACTCGAGCATATTCGAAGAATGTCGTAGTATACCCTCGACAATCTACATCCATCATCCGATGGGTTAGAAACTTATTTGCCATTTGATCTTTTTCATATTCAGGACAAAATTTTCTTTCTACAAGACTCTTAAATTCTTCCCAATTCATGGCATAAGCCCTATTTCTTCCTTTAGCCTGTAACATCGTATTCCACCATTCTAGCGCCACTTCTTTGAAAAGATTTGATGCATACATGACCTGATCATCCTGAGCACATTTACTTATGGCAATTACTGCCTCGGTTTTCTCTAACCAACGCAGTGTCGCAGTCGCTCCTTCATTGCCTGCAAACTCAGTGGGTTTACAAGCAAGAAATTCTTTGTAAGTGCAACCAGGTGTTGCAACTTTCCTTTTCTTAGGGAGCGGAGCTTGCCGTGGTTCATTATCATGATTAACATGATTACCGCCTCCATTTACGCTATTACTAAAATTATCTTCAGAAATGCGTTTACTAGGAACAACTTGTTGCGGTTCGATTGGATTTTTAACAGCAGCAATGATTGCTGGAATAGCATTGGCTATCCCTTGAGCAACTAACTCTGGAATAGCATTGGCTATCCTTTGAGCAACGATATTTTCTATATCTTGCCTAGTCACATATTGATCCCCCTGTTGTTGCTCAGATTGATTAATCTCATTAACTGGTTCATTATTAGCGTTTTCCATCTGATATCTACTTTATAGATACATAATTAGTATAAAGGAAATAGTCTAATGTCATAATTTAATTGCACATAATCAAATAAACAATATACAAACAAAAGTTGTAACTTTCTAAAATTTCCTTATATCTTGTTTCTATATACACCCGTTTTATTATTTATTTTACACAAACTGATTTTACTATTACACAATCATAGTTTCATAATCCCCTATCTTTTGTCAGGTGATGTTCTAGTAACGGCGTTCCTTCTCATCGTATTTCCAGGAGATCTGTCCCAAAATTTCTTGGATTCTATTTCCAGCATCCATTTTGTCAAAATGATGAAGTTCAGTCCTATTCTCGTTACTTATTGGTAAAGGTTCTGGATTGTATTTAGGAAAAAGCCTATAGGGATGGTTTTGTAACAGTATTTCATTATCCAACCATTCGTCTATATTCCAGTGATTAGAAGAGTTTGGAATAGATGGTTCTAAGTTCATAAAATTATTTTCATTAACAGGCTCAATAGTATTATCGGTTGCCATTATAAAATCTAGTTCTTCTTGAGATGGTAGTCCCTCCATTTGCCTAGAACTTTCCCCAATTTCCATTTTCTTATGCTTAAGTTTTTCAAGAGGTAAAGCATTGAATTTTATAGGTTCTTCTATATCTGGTATATACCTATTGAAATCTCTGGAAACTTCTATTCTTACTGGATAGAGATTTAAATTCTGAAGGGCTTCCGACAGATCACTCATGCTGTTTTAGCAAAATACACACAATTACTAAGTCATAACAAAATTTTATAGAACAACTTTTTAAATAGTATTTCATACTACCAACCCAACTGAAAATTAAAACATACTAGGTTTTATTTGTAATTTATTTATAAATTTTCTAGACTGTAGATAAAAATACTAAACTTTAAATCAGAATATTTAAAGATTTATATCTACTATTACAGTAGTTTAATATATAAAAATCTATATACTAAATAAGTATGATGACTTAATTTATATATATTAACTAGTCATTATCATGGTGGATATTGGTTAGTGCTGCCTTGTTTAAGCATAGATGATCAGTCCATGCCTAACTAAGGCTAGGCTATCCAATATCTGCCTTTGATAATAACCCTAGTATTTAAAAATAATCTTAATACTACTATTATTAATATATTATTATTAATAATAAAATTATTAATAATAAATAACTAAACAATAATTTTAAATAAAAGTATACCTTAAACATAAAAATATAATTTCTTTACCGCAATATAGTAATACTATATTTATAAATTAGGTAATTTCATATATTATCAAGTAAATTTATATATAATGTTTTTCGATTAACAATGATAGAGCAATAAATATTACAATATATATAAAAATATGCCCATATTAAAATTAACAAATAGTCAGTTAATAAAACACATAATAGTAATCAGGAAAAATTAAGTATTTCTAAATACTTAATTAGCTTAACCCAGTGGCTCTGATACCACCTTTTTCTGTCACGGCCCATGACCCGGTTTGACCCGTTTCAAGAGCCGCGGGACAGAAATACTGCGGTATTTAATTAATTGAGTTTGACAGCGGAAGTTTTCATCAGGATCTTTTAAAATGTAAATATTTCCCGATTATTTTATTTTACAACGCGGGATAAAACCCGGTAATTTACAATCATTTGATTTCATGAAATCTTTCATTTTTACAAAACATGTTTCTTTATTTTATACTGAGCCACTTTCTTGAGCTTGTAGTGCTATATGGCACTTTTCCTGATTCATAACAGGTCACCTGAAACATGTTTGAAAAAGGTTTTGTCAGCGGGAAATACTGAGTGAATCATTCTATTTTGCATAATGATGCATAATTATAAATTACAGCATAAGAGCGATTACAATGGCTTCTATCTTATTTTTATCTGGCATTCTGTCACAATGGTGACAAGTCACAATGGTGACGATGGTCATACCACTATTTAGATCAATGAACCTAAATAGTGATGATTATCCCTGTAGGTCAATGAACCTAACAGTGATTATCCCGAGTAGGTCAATGAACCTAACTGGGAGAAAATTTGTAATGTGCACAATACCCCACTAACCAGTAATTCAAGATATCCACGACTTAGTCCCTGTAATTATAATCTTGAAAATAATTTGGAGTATTGTAAAATATTTGATAGAAAGATAATGACTCACAAACTGTGAGAAAAGGAAAATGACTCACAAACTGTGAGAAAAATTTTATAAAGCAATTTGATAAAAAGAGAGAATGACTCACAAACTGTGAGAAAAGAAGAATGACTCACATTGCAGATTTATACGGGCAGAGCCTAGCCTACTGATTAGCCTTTTATCCTAATTTCAATAACAAGCACACAATTTGGGGTCAGTAATCAATCCAGCATTTACGATAACTCACGAGATCAAATTCTCACAACGAACGACAAAGTGCAATACTTCATCCATCGAATTAACGATGATCCGTCGAATTAACAACGAACGACAAAGTATAATACTTTATCCATCGAATTAACGATGATCCGTCAAATTAATGACGAATAATAAAGTATAACCCTAATGTGGGCGGCACTTAAACATTCATTGGATATATTGATCGTCGGACAATGAATCGTAGCAGCGATTGAGCTAATACCCTGATTGCAGCATCAATTAGTGATCCGTGTGTGTTAATTGACGTATACAGAGCATAACTCCGTGTAGAATTAGAATTTTTCCGTCGTTCCTGCGCCCAATTTCAAGTCCCAACCTCCTCTATTTATACTGAAAATTTTACTCAGTCGCGTAGCGCGACTGCCTACCCCTTAGTCGTCGCGCTACGCGACTGCCAACCTATTTTTCATAGGGTAGCCACGTGTAGGAGTAGGCTTGCTGAGTTGACGGATTTCTTAAATTCGATTTCTACAGGTAGTTATGTGGATAATCGTAACTAGGTTTTATCCCCCCCTGAGTTTTAGGGGCCCTAATCCTGATTCTGAAAATTCTGAAAATTTTAGGGTTTGTTCAGAATCACTTGGGTGTCTCAATTAGGGTTTCCTATTGGTCAAATTAATTTAATAATTATGACTTTTGATGAGAGTTGTTACATTAGACATACATAAAGGACGAACTTTGAAATTTACTCTTTAATAATATACAGTTTTCCTAATTCTTAATGCGGATATAAATCAAGAATGTAATGTAAAACACTCTTAGATCATATTGTTGTCGTTGGGAATGTGGAGAATTCAGACCAAGGAAAGGGCAATCGACTCTAATTTGAGTGGTATTTTTACAGGTTACAATATAACAGTTAACTTGTTTCTATAGTCTACAACCCTTATCATCATCATCAAGATACTCAGTAAATCTCACCAATAGTAAAGTTAAGATAGGGTCTGAGGAGGGTAATATGTAGGCAACCTTACCTCTACATCGTAGGAATGGAGAGGCTGCTTCCAGCGAGACCCCCGACTCAATAGTAGTTTTGCATCAAGCCTTGGACATAAGGCACATAACACTTAACAATTGGGACAAAAGCCGATTAGTGCATGTACCCTCTTATCTTTCGGCTGTCAACGCCACCACATGATGCATGATTAACCACTCGTCGCTTTTTAATGTTATATTCATAAAATTAGTAAAATAACGTTAAAATTAGTGCAATTTCACTTTTGCCCCCGAGGGCCCACACATATATACATTATATGCCCATACCGCAAGCGGGACGTCTCTATAACCCTTATCTATTTGTTATATATGGAGTTAACTTGTTTCCAAAGTTTGTAACCCTAATCTATTTGTTATGTATAGATGGTTGGGCCTTTGTAATTTTTGTGTGAGCACTGAATACTAGAAACACCCGCTAGTTTCACTTATAGGGATGTTGGTCAAGTTAGATAGAACCACGTAAAATGCTTGTGTTGCATCTTCTTATCTGATTGTGTGCATGCATCAGTTCTTACCAGTTGTTCCAGAACCACCGCCACAGACAACATCGCTGTCAACCCTAGCACGACTCGTACCCTTGTGTTCTCCGTTTCAATTCACAATTGTGATATCCTAACATATTTATTAAAAGTTAAATATATACAAGTTGTTGATGATTTTATCAACAATCTTGACACATAATTCAGTTCGATTGTTGTTACAACCTTATAAACAAGTTATTTGGAACAAAGTAAATTTTCATAACCTACTGTGAGATGATAATATAATAATTTTAAGGTTTCTTAACGACTGTGATTATAATTTATATTTTCAAGGTATTTTGGCATTTACATGATGATGGCTAAGCTTCTTTATTCAAAAATTATTATCTTCGGTGCTATAAAGGTGGAGGGAATTCATCCCCACCATCTTCATCATCCATCGATCACATCAGCGTCACATCATCATTTCTACCATCCTATCATTTTTAACCTAAAACTCATGGAATCCATCTGCGTCATCCTTAATTAATTGTTTTATTATTTTGTAACGATCTGTTGAAGACATTAATGTAACGCCCTTGCTATTATTTAACGATTTTCGTATAATTTACGAAAATAAACGGGTAATTAGAATTTCAAATACATTGAAAATACGGGTTTCATTAAACTTTATTTACAAAATTAAAACTATACAACGTAACATGTGTGAGTTCGTCATTTAACATAACAACGATACATAGTGCGGAAGCTTATATCTTGGACGTGTTCGGTTCTTCAATGAGCTTGATCTTCATCCGGGACATTCCCAACATTACTTAAAGTCAAAACCACTTAAAATGTTAGTTTTGACATTGATATATCGCGTATAAACAAGTTCTAGCATCGAATCTTGAAAAATAAAATAAAATTTCAAAACTGGTCCTGTCGCGTGTCGCGCCAGGATTCATTCGTTTTGTCGCGTGGCGCGGATGCCCCCGCGTGTCGCGCCAGCTCCCTGTGTCTCCCCCGCGTGGCGCGGGGAAGTACGTTTTCCAGCAGGTTCAGAGCTGGGTCCTGCATTTTTCAGCAACACCGGTTTTTACGGAAACGGCCATAACTTCTTCGTTATTTATCCGTTTTACGCGATTCTATTTCCTACGCGTCCGTAATTTAATTCTCCATCATATGGAGTTAAAATCCAACATCCGACATAATAAAATTCTAAATTTTTAAGCATTCGGCTTGTTATTTAAAATCAATATTTTGACCCGTTTGTGGCTTTACCAAACAAAACATCTTTGTTTGATCCCTATTTTCATGAAATTCATAAATTCGATATTGACTATCATATTGGGTTCAAATCACGGGTTTCTTACGCATTCTTATCCTGTTTTCGCTCATGTGCTTATTTTGACCCGTTAAGGGTAATTAAGCCTATTTTAAGCATGAATCGCTTTCACTTGCATCAAGCATTACATTACCACCTTTCTTATCAACTAATCTACCTTCACAACTATATTTGTGTTGTATTAAGTGTGGAGATTCCTAAATTCCGAGTTTTACCCCTTGAACCATTATTTTTGCGGCAAAGACTCTTATAGAGTCAAATGACCAAAGCTTTACTTCTTTCGCTTTTTATACTTATTCTAAGCATTTATTTAAGCATACTACTCTTTTCCAATTAACCTTTATGGTCGTTCACTCGATTTTGCTTGCAAGGGCATTTTGGTCAATTTTATCCCTTTATTAATATAAAGGACTTTTAAAAGCATTTTCGACCCAAAAGCCCTGTTTTAAACTATGTATTTTATTTGAAAAGTCATTATGTTTTCTAAACACAACGATCATTATGTGAATCATTCGGTTTACTTATTAAGGTGACCAAATGCTTATATGACTGCATTTAGCTATCAAGGAACCTCTAGTTCCTATTGAGTAGTTAACCTATTATACATACCTGGCTCGGATCAATATATTGACCCGTTTCGATACCTTGCCTTAGTAACCGCTAAGTAATAGCGCTGTGAGTATCCATTAGATATTTATTCCTGAATTCATAAAACTTGACAAACCATTAGTCGATATTGTCAAGGGTGATATTTTCACCTTTTGACACGTTTGGTCTAAATAACCGATTATATTGGCAAGATGAAGCTTGGTGCCATCTCGTCTACACGACTCGCTCCGGTTTACACCGTGCGGTCATTTTAATTATAAATCGCCTCTTAACGCTTTTTGGCCTATTAAGGCTTTCGAAATAAGTATCTTGCAAAACCAACAATTATTGTCAACGAGTGCCCAAATTACAATTTTATCCTTATTAGTTATTATGATTTACCTTATATGGTAAACCTTAAAAGTACCCGTTTCATTCGTCGTAATATGACCGAATTACCAATCTAACTCATTTTTAACCATCAATATGGTTTCTTATCATATTTGATTATCGTGTTCCGTACGACTACACGTTGGAACACTATGTCTCAATTAGGTATTTGTCCTATTCGTAAGTAATACGACAAAGAATATTCTAAAATTTATGACTAGTGTAAGCTATACTTACCTTGCATCCGAATTATGCTTTTCCTTCGTTCTTGATTCGTTTGACCCACTTCCTTCCCCAAGCTTTCACCTAGCTTGCCAAGCGTCAAACTATCATTGTAATTGTAAGACGGTTAGGTTAGTCATAATCATTTACGACTATTCCGTCCTACGCTTCTTATATCGAATTTATCATTCGGTCATATACTTGGTCGGTTTGACTTTTAAAAGTCAATCGACTTATCAACTTATTCAATGCACATTTGGTTTACTGAATTTCACTTAGGCATTTCATCCGAACTCTTAACGAAATCAAATTTTACACACTAACTACTAGGTAACATGATTTCAAGCATCTATATCACAATCTTAACATCAATTCTTTTATATCATACAAAAACCCATTTAGTGAGAAGTATGATCTTGTACCCAATTTCATGGTTTAATCAAACACCTTCTATTCGTTATCATGCATGTTGATTCTAAGCATATCTATATCATCTATTTCATCATAACATCAAAACCCACTTATCTAAGCGTGTTAATTCACCAAATCCATCAATCTATAGCATGTTATGTATGATTTTCACTTAGGGTTTCTTTCCTAAGCAAATATACATCACTAATCTAGTCATAGCTTCTCTAATCCATGCCTAATTCGCGATTAGGATGATTATCAAATTCTTACAACTTCACCAAACATCAAGATTTTACATACCTTATGATCCTCTTGTTCGGGTGATCATTAATTCACGTTCGGTTGTGAATTTGGGCTTCATTTGATCCTTCAAATTGATGATTATATGTGGATTAGGGTTTTTGGCTCCATGGGAGTCCCCCTGAGCTCGATCCAGAACTCACACTGTGTGTGTGTTTATGTTTGATTTAATTTAATAACTTTTCTAGTTATCCCGCTGTAACCCCTCGTATTTGATTCGTTATTAAGTAGGCCACAACCTACTTATTTTTAACAATATTCCCACTTATTAACTAGGTTAAATATTCCTAGTTAACTTGGTGGGTTCGGGGAAGTTATGACCAAGTTTATTTTAATTCCCGTTAATTCGGGCCTTCTATAAACTTTATTTCCCAAAAGCATTCTCTCTTTTTTTTTATTAAATATTAGATTTAGTTATATAAATCCTAATATTTTCCGGCTTAATTTTACCACTAACGGTACTTTACCCATCTTTTAGTATTAACGTGGTTTGATTACCAAACCCGTTTTTGGGGTGTTACAATTAAGGATTGCCAGCACCATCGTCCCTAATCCGGATGATATCCGAACTCAGTCTCCAACACCCCTGAAATAATGTTCATTGGGTACCCATCTTCCACATCCCTAATCACAAAAGTTGTGTGATTTCAAAAAGTGGATATAACAACAACAAGATCAACAGAAAAAATATCCTTAAAGAAGAAATGGTTATTTGTTTCTATGTATGGATATCAATTTTATACTCTATTGCTTTCTCCAACATCCTTGTCTTGCTAACCAAAATTGTGGAAGACGTCAAATCTCTCAAATTTATTTGGGTTAAGTACATATTTGCTTTAAATTGTTTACTTTGGACTGAATGGTGTAACTTTTCGTTTTGATCTTGTCTTTTGTTGTTCATTGTCTATAACATCTTGCTAGTTGGCCATGTTTTTGAGATAAAATTCAACTATGATAATTGAAAAACTGAATGAACAGTGGTGGAAGGTGGTGTTACTCTTCAATTGGGCCGCTTTTTAGAAGCCACGCGTAAGGCTTCTATCAACACCATCTGCCACACATTCAAAAACCTGATAAAAGACCACCGCGTGGGAGAGCGACTGATAAAAATCCACCGCATCAAAGACAGAGACAGAGAGAGAGAGAGCGCACGAAGGAACAAGATCAGGTGGCTGGTGACGACGATGGATTCGGGGTAACAGTCAAGGTCTGAGATGAACCGATGATAGGTACGAACACAGATCCGGGAAGCCGGACACGAGGGAGATGAGCGGCGGTGGGTTTTGTCGCCGGTTCCGCATGTGAGATAGCCTCGCAATTTCAGGTAATCTTTTGGTTTTCTCATTTTTAACCACAGAGAGAGACTGTGGTGGTTGTTGTTCCGCTGCGACCTACCACCGGCGACCATTCCAGCGACGGCACAAACGTCTCGATGACGGCGGCCAGTCCCAGGCGGTCTAGGGTTTTGATCGGCTGTCATCGGCCAGTCCCAGGCGGTCTAGGGTTTTGATCAGCGGTCTCAATGATGACTACAGAGGCCTCCAGCAGGCGTGAAACATCTGATTGGCTCCCAGAGATGTATATTCCGAACCCTAACCCTGACAATTGGGCATATGGTATGTACGCCCTATTACAGCCTTATTTTTTTAACAATCATACTTTGTGGTCGCTTTTAGTGTTAGCTCTTAAATTGCATAATTGATTTCATTTGATTTTGTTTTGGTTTCAATCTAATATTGGTACCTTTTTGCAACATTGATATTGTAAATCCAATCAGATTTGCGTGCGATCAACCTGTTCTTTTACGAAATTAGTAAATTGTTCATCAACAAAGCTGATAGGCTGCTTGACTACTCTCAGTTGATGATTATTGGTACAACTCTTCATCATTCTACATCACAATCGCACCATGATGGCGGTTATTTTAGACGATTATGGTTTTCAATTTGGTTTCGACAGATGATGATTTGCCGACATCCTTCATGCAATCACTTTCATCGATTGAGGTATATACATGTGATTTTGTGTGTATTATTAGCAGGGCAAGTTGTGTTGAATAGGATTTTGGTTGACTTTGATTGAGTGTTTTTCCCTTTTATGTGATTGTAAATTGCATATATTCACCGGAAATTCACGTTTTCACTTCCGCTCTTCGCATTCGGGTTAGATTTCGTTTTCACCTTCCTGTTAAATTCAAACTCGGTTGGATATTTTTACTTTTATTTCTGATGTTCATCGATAAATGGTGCTGAATTGCAAAAACTATTTTTTTTCTTTGTTTTCAAATTTCGATTTAAATAGACTATTTGTTTGGATATAGTTTAGACACGGTCATTTCTTTTATCATCCCCTGGTCTTCAGAAGTATAGTTGATTTGCAGCTTAGTAAAGACGCACATATTTCCTTTTTTTAGAAGATCAGAAGTTTATTAGGTTATTTTCCTGATATCACAGAGGTTTTCCTTCAAATCTCCCTTTATTTCTTGAAAAAATTATAATAATAATCTAATGTTTAAAATGAAACAATTTAAGATGTCTTTGGCTTGAAACTACCTCTGTTATATTGTCTACCAATAATATGAAATTAAGGATGTTTTGATAAGTGATTGGTCATTACAACTATGAAGTTTGTGTGTGATCATTACTTTATTAGAAATAAACGTTACACCAAATGAACGACGTTTTTCACTTTCTGCCCAATTCATATGGGTTTGTTGCAAATAATCATGACATAGAGTTGAAAGTAGCTTAAGTTAAAATATCCCTTCGAATGGATTAATTAGGGTTGTGTTTTGTTTTAAATGAGTCAAATTAAAAATAGTTGTTTCCGTAAACAAGTTGAATGGGTCAAACTGTTTAAGTTCGTTCAAAGTCTATACTTAATGCATATGATCGCCTAGGTTGTTCATAGAATTTGTAATACGTAATTAAGTTATACATTAGCTATTTGTTAAAAAAATGGACATAAAGTGTGTGTAGATCATTCCTTGGCATGGCCCGTGCTAACTGTAGTTTGCTGTTCGTTTCGGACCGTTGTCTCATTTCCCTTTAAAACACGTCATCCATCATCTCTTCTAACAATATTGTTTTCATGTGTAGTGTGAGGGCCATGTAGTTCTTTTACATATTTCCGGAAGTCAAGGGTATATGCCTCCAACTTAAAGTCTTCACATTGTGTGTATGGGCTATGCAAAGAAAAGCATCTAAGCCGATGCTTAAAAAAGTCGCACAAAAGCCGGGGCTTGGGAAGTACTAGCGAGAGCATAAAAATTCGGGATTACTGTAACATGAGTATGCGCACTTTTTCCTTTTTGGTGAAAGTTATTCCAGTATACTACATATTCTACACAGTTTTTTGGTTCTCTACATGCACACGTCTCCCGCCGCAACGCGCGGGGGGGGGGGGCATCTTACTATTTATTTATTTATTTAAATTAAAATTTGAATGAAATGAACAGTAACAAATTGTTTTGTCTTCACCTGCAAAAAGAAACTAAAAGAAAGAAAGTGAGAAACCAGATAAAAAAAAGGTGCCCGAGCGGGTTCTAAACAAAGAGAGGCGGTGGCTCTAGGGTTCCAGCCGTTGGACCTGGCAACGACCACAACCGATTGGATGTTGATGTTGCCTTGGCGTGGCAGGGTAGGTGACTGGTTGGTGTTCACCAGCAGCCCCCTACAGCCATGGTGTACTTTTGATTTTGAAATTATAACCATGGTTTTTACAACTATGGATTTCATTTTATGTGGGTTTTTGTTGTGTTCTGTACTTTAAGAACCAATTTTATGAAGGTAGTGTTTAAATCCCTTATGCTTACAATTACCTTAACACCCAAGATATTGGTTTAGGTAAACGTGAAGGCTGGTAGATTCGTCGGGGAAAAATATTGAAGATGATTCATTAGGCTATTTATTAACATATCGCAAATGTAGTGATTTTTTTATGTTTGAAATGGAAGCGTTATCGAAATGGAAGTTTTTTTTTATTTAATCTCTTTTAGTTTACTTATGAAATGATGCATGTGTTTGCCAGTAAGTCAGGGCGGCCTTTGAAGAGGCTCTTAGACCGCAAGGGGTTTTCACGTCTTGGCCATTTGCAGAATGATGGTTCTGATGTACATGTATGGTGCTACTGGATTTAAGGATATGGCATTTTGTATTAAATATAACAGGTTTTTAATGATATTTTTGTAGGGAAACTGATGACGACTGTGAAGAACTGTTGGCAGCTGCATATTATGCTCGAAATGCTAGCTGTAAGACAATTACTTCCCAATTATCTATTTTTGGTGTAAAATTGTAATGCAATTTAGTTTAATGTTATTTTGATTACTGTAGATTTAGCCTATTCAGAAGACATAACATACTTATCTAAACAAATGGGGAACTGTTTGTAACAATATTGTTAGATTATTTTACATATGCATTGCGCTCTTCAGATATTCAATTAGGGCACAATTGATATTGGGGATATTTTGCTTCAGAAATCGATCCTTATTAGAAAACATTAACTTGCACACATGGATGACTTTTTTTTGGTTTTCTTCTTTAAAGGAAGAAGAGAAGGTGAGTTATCTTTGGTTTTAGTCATACCTAACTTAAAGTAATTGTTTGGTTTGATAAATACAAGTACTTTTTCAATAAAGAATTCTATTGAAAGTATTTGGTGGCAATATCTTTATTGTTTGTTAATGTTTTTCAGATGGAAAGTGGAAAACGTATACATTGTGGGATCCACAAAACGCCACAAAGATCAATCGACCAACGGTAATCAAGAGTTGTTCTGCGCATCTTCCAGGTGTATTCAAATACATGCCGTTAAAAAAAAAGGTGTATTCAAATTCACAAAAACCACCTAGATCTGTTTACTAACATTATTTTTCTGATGATAAATGAATATATGGAAACAGATATTAAAAACTATTAGTGAGTGTGCCCGCACTTAAAATCACAATTTTTTTCTCGGTCGTGTTGCCCTTTATGTTTCTTGATTGACTAAAATATATTTTTTTTTATATATTTTAGGGCCGAACTACGGTTTGCGCCCTAGCTTGTGAAGGTGTAAGTACCACAAGTGGTAGTCATCAAGCACAAAGAAAGCTTTATGTTGGTGGTTTGTCTACTGAAACAAGTGAAATGCTGTTGCTTTTTTCAAAAAAAAAAAAAAGATGGAGATATAGAAGAAGGTTCTGTTGCATATAACAAAGAAACAAATAGTCGGGATTCTCACATGGAGGTCGAACTTAGACAGGTTACCGACAAGATGCGCATTGGCTAGGAGAAATATAACTGTGCGTACTTGCGTATGTCTAATGTGGCTAGGAGCAAGAGTAGATGGAACATTTGTTTGTGACGTGTAGTTTTGCTTGGATTGTTTGGCAATTAGTTTTGCAAAGATACAAGCTACTTCCAATATACGCATTCCGGGTAAGAGATCTTATTGATTACACTTGTATGATGGCGGCTCGGCAAAAGTTCAAGAAAGTGATACCAACAATTTGGCACACGGTATTTTGGTGCACTTGGAGGTGTCGAAACAAAGTAGTATTTGATCATGGGAGATGTAAAGAGGTCTCTTTTTTGGGTCAAGGCACGCTCCAAACAAATGAATTTGGATTGTAATATTTGGAACAGTTTCATTGTAAATAGGATGGGGTGGTAGTGAATGGTTGTAATGTGTATTGAATCTGGTGTCCTATATTGATGTAAGCTAGCAACCTGTTGGACTTATGTGTTATAATAAATTAAACATTTTGAACACAGTAATTATTTTGACCGCATGTGTGCGCCGCGAAGCGCGCGGGGATTTAAATCCTAGTTCATCTTAAAAAATTGCCAATTACTTGATTGCTTATCTTATGACTGAACAATTCTTCACAAATTGATGAAGAAATACTTTCTCCAAAGTAAGGGTGGGTGGAGGCGTCTTAGTACCCTTGCCCGAGTACCTATACCCGATCGCGTACATCTCCATCACCTAATCAGCTCCTCAAATCGGGTAGGGAAATCGTGGACTAATTATTGAAGAAAGGAGAGGATAGAGAGACATGAAGAGCTCTGTGGAGAGTAGAAAAAGATCTGAAAAAGTGTGTGCTTCTAGGTGGGAACACCGCCGCCGATGGAGCAACTTCCGGGTTGTGATGTATGGGTAGTTGAGGTGACACCATTAGATTGGTTGGTGGGAGGGTATCGTCACTGAGCACCCGTCCCACCCTAACTTAGCTACATAATTTTTTTATGGCTAATGTTAATTTTTTTACCCAAATAGCCCTTAATTATCTCCCTTGTCAAAATTTAAACATGTGACTTTCTCTCAAAGAGACACGTATCTTCTCTCCAAAAAAGCTAGCCTCACCTTAGCACTTTTAATTTTCAAAACTTTTACATAAGTATCATTTCTTAAGTTACCAATAATTTCATCCTAGCATGCAGCCGGCCTATTAATTCCTATCAAGTGGTCTCATATAGTATTTACTTCAACAAATGATTTTTCTATGATGACTTAAATTGTAAAAAGCTATAAGATTATGTTTCACATGAGATTTCCTATTTCATTAACCATTAACATCAAGAGAAACTAGGTCGACTATTCTAATCGTATATTCATAATGATAATTCTACTAGTTGATGAGGTTATGCCGTAATCAGCTCAAGGAAATTGATTCTTTTTTCTTTTTTATTTTTCCTACACATAATCATCATAGTTTGTTTGAAGTATTAAATGGGTCAACAACTAACAAAACACCAAAAAAAAAAAAAAAAAAACCACCAAACTTCTAAATATATATATATCATGCACACCAAAATGAATATATATTAAAACTTAAATAAA